>CM035836.1:100885642-101449107 GCA_020510985.1 Pholidichthys leucotaenia
GTTTGATTATAAATCAGCTTAATAGATTTGCTCTGCTTTAATCCGAGGGTGCATTCATGCAAGAAATGCAACTCCTATAGTTGACCACACGATGGAGGCAGTTGTCTCTGCCCTCCCAGGGGGAGGAGACACTGGTGACGTCGCTCTGGGCGGGTCTACCGGTCTCACTCAAAATGGCGGCTAGGGTGACTCCCTCTTAGCGCCTTCAAAATGGCGTCTGCACATTTACTCTGCTCATGCGCAGTTTTTCGTGCACACCTTTCGGTCACGCGCGCGACTGTGCGTGTTCACGAGACACGTGATGCGGGCGCGAGTCTCAGCGACAACGCCACGCCTTGCTTTCCAAGATGAGAGTTTAATCTCCAACTTTCATAAATAATGTTACCCCTTTAATTCCGGGTATAGTTTAGCGCTATTTTCCCAGCGGTTTATTCAGTGACCAGATCAAACCGCGTCCAGCTTAATCTGACATCACCACGCTTGGGTAATTACATTACAGAACTGACCAGTTTAATTACTCCTTTCGGGATAATCGCCGGAAGGTTAAACTGGCGAGAGACAGGACGGTTTTCTTCGCGTTTCTGTCACTCTGGGCCTCTATGTTTCTTAATCCAGCATATAATAATACTGCTTAAACTTTGCATGCATCAAAAACTGTTGACTTTAGTGGGTGAATCACTCACCCCCCTTTTCAGCTATCAGCTATCAGCCTCCTCAGCGGGAGGTTAGGTAAACAACCACAGCAGACACACAGGCAGGAGGAGAGACGTGGCCTCAGCCTCTCAAACAACACACAGACTCGCCAAATAGTGGATCAATATTTGTAGGAAAAAATTATGATTTCAATGAATTTTCTTTTTGCATATACGTTTCCCAATTACAGAGGCCTCACAGCGGGGAACCATTAAGCTGTAGGATGAATTGCCCATAAAATTATTTGTCATAAGGTATAGGAATTATTTATTTTATTTAATAGTGGGTGTGAAAGGGGGCAGAGTTGAACCATCACTTCTACACCCGCTAAATTAAATAAAAGCACTCGTAAAAGGGGCACCAGTCCTAACGGACAATAGTATTAACTTTAATTTTAATTAATTTTGTACCTTAAATTACTTAATGAATCAGTCTCAAAGTTTCAGTGAGTTTTTTTTTCCTGTCGTGATTAGGAAACCTGTATATGCGAAAGGAAAACACTTTCAACTGCTCTCATTCACTCTTTTATTAAAATCATTCAGGTTACATGTCATGGCGTTCAAATGATGAATAAACAGATTCAGATGATAACAGCGTAATATATCACATCAACTGATATTGGGTTCCTGAACATAAAATCCAGCTTTACACCTCTGCAGAACCAAGGAGAAACTCGACTTATGTTTCAACGGTAAATGAGGCTGGAATGTTTTAACAAAACAATGCAATTTTATGGGGAAAATTCATAAGCTAATTATCTAAAAATGACTCCTGAATTAATCTACAAAAATTTTAAGGGCAGTTACTTAAAAATGACTAAAAGTTTTCCTTCAGTTTACAGTTCCATCCTGCGGCTGAGAGATTAATTGAGCCCTGAAATATGGGCCATATTCAACTGTAATTTAATTGTTAGGACATCACGTTTCAACCCAGTAGATAGGAGAAATAAAAGTTTCACTCACACACGGCCGTAGGTCCAAGTTTCCGCGGGTCGGTACCGCTGGGTTTTGAAGTTAGGACGTCGGAGGAAGCTGCTGCTGCGATGCCTCCTCACAGCCGTTGGAGTGTAAACTCAGCTGGGGGCTTTCCAGACAATGGCAGCAGTGGGTGGTCTGTCACAGAGCGGCGTGACAAGTCCTTTGAAAAAGAGTCCAAATTTGGGGTCTCTTGTAGCGGGATTGACCCAAAAACTGAAGGAAAATCTTCTCAGTCTCTGTTCACTTTAAACTAGGCAAGTTAAAGGTCCACTTTAATGGCATGAAAAGTCATTAAAAAATGTTAGAAAAACATTTACTAGGATAAGAATGGCTTCTGAGGTGAAGGAAAAAGTTTGAGAATTTGATTCTCTAAAAGGGACGAGCTCTAAAGAAAAATGGTTTCTCCTCAGTTTCCAGAATATAAGGAAAGACTTGACAAACACACAGAGAATAAAATAAAACTTCACAGGGCCTTGAAACGGTGGAATAAAATCTTCTTCTGAGATCTAGATTACTATTCGGCTTCTTTAACCTTAATTTAGTTCCTAATCCTTCTCAAAATCTCTTTCTTTCTTCTTTCTGTGTTTCTAATTCTTAATCTTATCACCACTTTGCTGTTCTAATCTTCCTGCCTGTTCTTTGTCTACCCTTTTTCTTAACTCTTTGCTGATCTCTTTCTTTTTCTAACTAAACTCAAATCTAACTTCTCTCTTTTAAAGTTACCTCGCCGGGTCGTAAAACTGATGATGTAGTCGCAAGACTGACCAATCGGCTTTTTCAGAAGCAGTTTGAAATAGCTGCTATCCAATGTGAGAACACTTCTTTGTTTGAGAGCAGCCAATCAAATGAAGACACCATCCCATGAAATTTCAGAGGGAAAATCAACACTCAGTCAGTTCTTATGAAATTAATGTTCAATATAAAATCTAACTAAATTAAATGACTTGGCTAATATTTTGGTGATCATGCATTTCTATCACTACTCTAATATGTGTTTGAATAACACTCATGAATATAACATTTCTTATACATAATTATAATACATGCATTCACATTTAGATCAACTTGCAGCAAAACATGCAGCAAACCATGGTTGGTGATAAAAGAGGGATGATTTTCAGTGTCCTTAGGATCCAGAGGATAAGCTGAAAGAAACTTAATATTTAGAACAAATTAAAAGTCATCCTACATACTGAAAACACATTCCGTAGGTATCCGCTAGGAGGTACTGTTGAGCTGTAGATGATTTCCTTTAGTATCTGGGCGAAGGTACCTGGACAGCATTGGCTATAAACCCATCAGATTAAGTGGTTTATGACTCTTTTAAGAACATTGGTTTCCTGTGAAAAGGTACGTTATCAAATGCAGTGTTCACGTTGAGAGGTCTGGTCTCCTGAGTTTTATGTTCCTTTGAGCCTTTAAAAGCAAATTCTGATCCTTACAATCTCTGCAAGAGGCAACTGTTTACATTGGGGTCCTGGGAAAGCAAGCATCTTTGGACAGGCCTGGAAGAAGCCTGCATGAGTCGACATAAAAGCCAGTGATATTCCTGAAAAGGCAGAAAAGTGATATTCCTGTGAAATGAATAAAATGAGATTCCTGTAAACTGGAGAGAAGTGATCTTCTGTCTTGGTTTGAGTAGACGATGATGCTACATATATTTACATATTTATTCCATCTAGCTACAATAGTCCGCACTGTGTGTTTATATATTCATATATTTATTACATCTAGCTACAATGTTCCGCACTGTGTCTATATATGTATATTTATATTTATATTTACATATGTATACTCGCTGCTCTTGTTTTTCTCTTGCCTTCTGATTGTTGCTCTGAGTGTTGCTATCCCTGTGCTGTTGCAATCCTGTAATTTCCCCATTGTGGGACTAATAAAGGCTTATCTTATCTTATCTTATCTTAATTCAGAAAAGATGGCAAATAAACCATCCTTGTAAAGATCTCTGAAGGTTTTAATACCATGATTATGCCATTGATGAAAAGAGAAGATGGTAAGTGAGCATAAAAATAATTCAATTTAACTTTATTTATATAGCGCCATTTAGATGATTTTTAAGTATGGGCATCATACTAGAGGGTGATAAAACCTTGAAATTATGTCTAAACTGGAACCAAATTCTCAGAGTAGACAGAACCATTGGGTTCTTTGTGAAATTGAAGAGGTTGATGGTTCACCTACCCATGAGCATTTAAGTCTCCAATGATCTTCGTCATGGAGATGAGTTTCCTGAAGAAACACTATATCAGCATTGAAGCGCTGAAGATGGGAAAACACCTTTGACCGCTTGACCGGATTATTCAGTCCTTTAACATTCCAACTTAAAAATCTAATTGAGGAACCACCTTCTAACTTTTGCGAACTGACAGACATCTAATGAAATATTGTGGTAATGTGAGAATGACGAGACAGAGTTCTCTCTCAAGTCAGCTTTATTCACATCACCAACATCTTACAGAAGAAAGAGGGACATTACAGGGAACTCTCGTCCTTAAATACCCAGACTCTCACAGTACCACAAGTCATTGCATCGCACATTCACATTGTATTATAATTGTCAGGAACAATGCATCTCCTCTCTCTGATATCAACCCCCACAGTCTACAATGCATCTTCTCCTTAATCCTTTAATAACCCCCACAGTCTCAAGCCTTGCATACCAAAGCTAACATCCTTGCAGCTTCCTGTAATCTCTCAGGAAGCTCTGCCTTTGTTCTGGTCTAAAATGTGAGTCACAAAGCAGGTCACATATGTGTGTCCACCACACAAGCCCCCCCAACATTTTAGAACAAACAAGAGACAAACAAGAGAATAACAACATGCATGCCGTGATAGTATCAATACACATCAGTCCACATGCTGTCTCGGCTTCAGTCTCCTGCCGTCTGGTGGTGGAAACCTTTTGTCAGTCCCTGCAGGTGTTCTGGGGAAACATTACTCTGTGAAGCCCCCCGCGGGGGTCTACCTCGCTGCGGGGCTCTCGCCAACAGCACTTGCTCATCCGCCACCACAAAAGCGGGTTTGAGTCTGTTTATGCCAACTTTCTCTTTCCTACCCCCCAAATCTAGCAAAAACTGCTTGTCCCCTGTTTCTAGCACTCTGAACGGTCCGTCATAAGGCGGTCGCAGCGGGGTTCGATGCGCATCGTGTCTGACAAAAACAAACTCTGCGTTCTTCAAAGTTTTAGGCACAAAAACGCGTAGAAAACTGTGGTGCGCGGGGCCGGGCAGCGTGCTTGATTCTATGTTACTCCGCCACAGCTGAGACGGGGAGGCGTCTGGCGCAGGGTTATCTGGGAGAAACTCCCCAGGCAGCCGGAGTGGCTGCGCAAACACAAGCTCCGCTGGGGAGGCTTCTAAGTCCTCTTTAGGGGCAGAACGCAACCCCAATAACACCCACGGTAACTTGTCTACCCAATTTGCATCCGTCAGTGACGCTCTAAGAGCTGCCCTCAAGGACCTATGAAAATGTTCGCATAACACGTTAGCCTGCGGATTGTACGCGGTTGTGCGGTGAATTGTGACACCCAGGCTGCGGGCCATTGTCGACCAAAGCTCGGACACAAATTGAGGGCCTCTGTCGGACGTAATGTCCGACGGAATGCCGAAGCGCGCCACCCAAGCTGTTACAAATGCGCGCGCCACCTCCTTGGCCGTGGTTGATGCCACCGGGACAACTTCAGACCAGCGCGTGGTGCGGTCCACCATTGTCAGAAGGTGTGTGCACCCTTGTAATGGCGGGAGGGGGCCCACGAGGTCCACATGAACGTGATCGAACCTCTTGGCCGAAATGTGAAACGGCTCCAAGGGAGCCCTCGTGTGCCTGTGTACTTTGGCTCGTTGACACGCCGTGCAGGCTGCTGCCCACTCTTTAACCTGTTTGCGAAGGCTCGGCCACACAAATTTCTCTCCTACCATTTTGACCGACGCGCGCACTCCCTGGTGCGCCAAAGAATGAATCGAGTAAAAAACGCGGCGGCGCCACGCAGCCGGTACTACTGGACGCGGCCGTCCGGTGGAGACATTGCAGATTAGGGGGGCCATACCGTCTTGCAGCACTCTGCTCTCCAGCCTTAACCCTGTTGGTCCAGACTGAAGCGCGCGCACATCCATACCACTAACCTGCTCCACGGCCATGGCTGCGTAATCTAATCCTACGCTGTCTGGGGCCGCCACAGCGCGTGAGAGGCAATCTGCCACTAAATTCAGTTTGCCCGCCACATGCTGAATATCAGTGGTAAACTCTGATATCGCGGCCAGCTGTCTCTGTTGCCGGCCTGACCACGGTTCGGAAAACTTGGCCATCGTGAATGTTAGCAGTTTGTGGTCAACAAACGCGGTGAAAGAGCGTCCTTCTAGCCAGAACTGAAAGTGGCGGATGGCCAAATGGAGAGCCAGCAGCTCCCTGTCGAACACGTTGTATTTACTTTCGCTATCGCGCAAGGTCCTGCTGAAAAATGCAAGGGGCTGCCAAACCCAGGCTACGTGTTGCTCCACGACCGGCCCTATGGCCATATCTGACGCGTCAGTGGTGAGCGCTATGCGGGCCGTTGGGTCTGGGTGTGCCAACAACGCAGCCTTTGCCAAGGCTGCTTTCACCTCCGAGAACGCTTGGTCCCGCTCCGGGGACCACTCGACCTTATCCGCAGGATTCTTTTTTTTGAGCGCGGCATACAGCGGCTGCATGAGTTGCGCCGCGTGGGGGAGAAAACGGTTATAAAAATTCACCATTCCCAAAAACTCCTGCAATGCCCTGACCGTCTGCGGCCGGGGAAAATCTGCCACTGCGCGCACTTTGTCAGGAAGCGGAACTGCTCCTTCGGGGGAGACGCGGTGTCCTAAAAAATCGATCTGCGCCACCCTGAACTGACACTTTGCTGGGTTGATTATTAACCCGTGATCTCCCAACCTTCGGAAAACTGTGGCCAGGTGTTTTTTGTGTTCGTCTTCGGACACGCTGGCTACCAAAATATCGTCCAAGTAGATGAACACGAAAGGGAGATCGCGAAGCACCGCGTCCATCATGCGTTGGATCGTCTGAGCAGCCCCTTTAAGTCCGAATGGCATGCGTAAAAACTCGAATAGGCCAAACGGAGTTATTACCGCTGTTTTGGGTATGTCCTCAGCGCGCACTGGGACTTGGTGGTAACCGCGGACCAAGTCTATTTTAGAAAAAACACGAGCCCCTGCCAAATGAACGGAAAAATCTTGGATATGCGGAATTGGGTAGCGGTCGTGCGCTGTAGCATTGTTTAACCTGCGGAAATCCCCACAAGGTCACCACGATCCGTCAGCTTTCGGGACCATGTGTAGCGGGGAAGCCCAAGGACTGTTTGAACACCTGATAATGCCCAACCTCTCCAGGTTGGCAAACTCCTCGCATGCTATGGCCAGTTTAACTGCGTCCAAGTGCCGAGCTTTTGCAAAAACGGGCAGTCCGGTAGTGGTAATAAAATGTTCCACCCCGTGTTTAGCGACTGTCGCTGAAAATGTGGGGACCGTGAGTACTGGGAACCGAGTGAGCAGTGTGTGGAACTTACCGCTTGCAGCTGTGACGTTGGCTTGTGCTGTTGGTGGGGCCACTCGCGCTGTACAGGGGATAGAATCAAAAGAAAGTGCATTAACCAGGCACCTGTTAGCGAGATCAACCAACACACCATGTGAACACAAAAAATCAGCCCCCAACATATTGAAATTCACTGCTGCTACAATAAAAGTCCACTCAAATGTACGGCCGTGTAGAGACAGAAGCAGAGTCTTCTCACCAAAGGTCTTAATCTCCAAGCCGTTCGCTGCTGTCACACGGGGACCTCGGGAACCTGCTAGTCTGTCCGCGTAGGAAGGCGTGATGAAACTCAACTGGGAGCCTGTGTCCACGAGGAACTGTCTCCCCGAGCATGCGTCCAACAAGTAGAGCAGCTTGTTCTCCTCCCCGAGGGCCGCGGCTGCTACCGACCCCCGGTCTTGGCGTTTCCCAAATGCCTGAACTGGCATGGTGGTACACATTTGCGTGCCCTCTCTGCGAAACGGCGATGGTAGAAACAAAGGACGTCTGATCCGCGTTCCCTGGCCCCTGCCGCCGCCGTCGTCGGTGAGTCTGGTACCGATGCCTCTGGTCCCCTGTCATCTCCTGTCGTCGCGCCGAGTTCCACTGCAGCGGCCGTGGCCGCATGCCGCTTGGTGGCGTTGACAATTCTCTGCGCCTCTCGGCCCAGCGCGCGGTGGTCCCGTTGAGCCAACAGTGGCGAACTGGCCAGGGTCACTCTCGTTGCTGACGGTAGCGTCCTGAGGAAAAGGTGGGTGAAGATGAAGTGATCATTGTCAGAGTCTTTCAACCTCAGCAACTTCTCCATCAGGTTCGCGGGCATGTCATTTTCCAACTCCGTCAGCGCCAGGAGCCTCTCTGCTCGCTCCTCCACCAAGGGGGTGAATTGCTGGATGAGTGCAGCCTTCAACGTGCCCTATTTGTCGCTGTCCGGCGGCTGGTCGATAAGGCTCTCCACATGCTAGGCCGTGTTGTTGTCCAGTTTTGCGACTACGTGATAGAATTTTGTGGCATCTACCGATATCCCCCCGAGGTTGAACTGTGCCTCAACCGCATTGAACCAGGAGCGCGGATTGTTCTGCCAGAAGTCCGGTAGCTGGACTGTAGTGGCATTCGCTTGGCTGGGGGCTCCTGACGAGGCTGGCCTGGGGGAATTCTCCTCTTGCATGATACGCCAAGGGTCACCACTGTGGTAATGTGAGAATGACAAGACAGAGTTCTCTCTCAAGTCAGCTTTATTCACATCACAAACATCTCACAGAAGAAAGAGGGACATTACAGAGAACTCTCGTCCTTAAATACCAGGACTCTCACAGTACCACAAGTCATTGCATCGCACATTCACATTGTATTATAATTGTCAGGAACAATGCATCTTCTCTCTCTGATATCAACCCCCACAGTCTACAATGCATCTACTCCTTAATCCTTTAATAACCCCCACAGTCTCAAGCCTTGCATACCAAAGCTAACATCCTTGCAGCTTCCTGTAATCTCTCAGGAAGCTCTGCCTTTGTTCTGGTCTAAAATGTGAGTCACAAAGAAGGTCACCTATGTGTGTCCACCACAATATCACTTTTTCACACAGGGCCATGTAGGTTTGGATTTTTTTAACCTTAACCTGTTGCACTTTGGTGTACCGCGGGCGGACACATCTCTGCGTCCTAGGGCGCATGAGGGCATCCTAGGAGGCACTGAAAAAAAAAAAAGCTGCATTTCCGTTCTTCCACTACAGACACAGCCGCGAACAGAAAGCCAAAGGAGTGCTTTGATTGGTTTAGATGTGATTGACCTCTCATTCGCCTAATAAGAGCCTTGAATTGGGTTTCTGAAACCTTGAAGAACCAATGACTGAAAACCTAGCAAGAAGGACCCGCCTACCAACGGCTGCAAATACAGCGAGCCAATTGAAGCACAGTAGTTCGAAAGCGTGCCTCCCTTGCAAAATCTGTTTTGTTTTAGCCGCTGGGTGACACACACGCGTTCGCCAGTCTTTTTTTCTTACTACTGTTCTTATTTGTTTTGAAAAATCGTTCGCCAAAACCACAATCATGGAAGGACAAAACCGCAATAATGGAATTATAGTTTGACCGGGTCGCGTGACCAGAACCACGAGTCCGTAACAAGCGGACCAGCGTCATGTTCGTCTGACAATGAGGAAGAGAAGTTCGCCAGCGACACTGCTGTTGTGGACAGGTAAGTGTTATAAGCTAAATTATTCTTTATCCCTGAAAATTGTAATCAAAAATGACTTTTGACCGATCGGTAAATTACAACTGTGCGTAGTAGACCGCGGCACACCATGACCGCGGCGCGCCAGGCAATGTCCGTCCTCTGTAGCGGGGGGGGGGGGTGTTATCTTCTACATTACAGATATTTTAGAATAATTTTTAGTGCACTGTAGGTTATTTTTTCTTGTAAAAAATGCCACACATTTTTTACGTGGCATGCTTCTTTGTGTGTGGGGGCTTGTTTGTTCATTCATTCATTCATAAATGAATAAACCCCCCCACACATACAGACACACACACAGCCCTGAGTGTCACCTTTCATTAGAGCCCAAGATGAAGCTTCTATATTGAATCATTCAAAAGTTACAGACGTTTTTCCAAACTGTGCCATTTGGCACAATTTGGCACAGTTCAAAAACGCCTGGGAACAACCTGTGAAGAAAGCTATGTAATATATTCATTTTTTGTGGTATTGTTACAAAATTTTGACCTCAGCTGGATAACACTTGGTTCTACATTTCTGTTGCATTTTCCAGCCCGGATCTGACAGCTGTGTGTTATTTGCAAGCATTTGTATCCAAAAAAAACACCCAGGCGAAATTTATTTTCTTCAAGTTCAGTATGTTTAGATGACTGTTATTCAGTGGCCGGAGCACTTGGAGAGATTATGACTGTTTTGCCAAAAAATTCAAAGTGTTTTCTTTTAAATGAGACCAACCCCATGAAGATGCTGCAAAGGGTTGAAGAACAGCTTTTGATTTACTTTGGGTACGTTATTTTTTGGCGTTTTTAGGGAAATTGACCAGAGTGCAAGGGGTTAATAATAAACACCTTAATTTAAAAACTGCATTTTGTGTTTACTTGTGTTATCTTTGTCTAATATTTAAATTTGTTTGATGATCTGAAACATTGAAGTGTGACAAACATAGAAAAAATGAGGAATCAGGAAGGGGGCAAACACTTTTTCACACCACTGTATTCTGCTCTATCAAATCTGTGAAACTTTTCAAAGTCTGAATGCGTCCTTGTGAACCTCAAATGTCTGCAGTGTCTTTCTGAATATTTAGCCAATCTACACAGCCACTATTGAAGAATGCATTACTGTAAAAAGGAGGCTGAAACTTTCTGCTTCTAAATCCAAATGTTTCTACTGTTTAGTCTTGTTTTGTAATCTTTATTTTTCTTCCACTTTTCTCCCTGGAACTCCTTGAGCAGCACAAGGATCAGATGAGATTTAGTCAGACACAGAAGTTGTGAAAAGAATTCATGATCACTAATAAACCATTTTGATCACATTTAACATGATAAGGCATAATTAAAGGCATTGTTCCAGCAGTTTAGAAGAAAAAAAAAAAAAAAATATATACATGTGATTCAAAGAACTCTGGAGTCATGTTTTCATCCATTTTATTGCTCAGTTCCATCATTATAGAAAACCAGAGTTTCACACAGTGATGAACCAGATTAAAATCCAACAGGTAACCAAACACCAGCTGATCTTTGACACCTTCAAAAACTTGAAAGTCAAACAGGAAAATAGTTTTTTTTTTACTTTTTTTCAAAGTCTGACAACTTTCTGGCAGAAAACAGTGAAAAGAAAAGTTTAAATGACTGAAATTTGAATTATTAATTTATTTCTCCCAACGGTCCAGACTGAGCAAAAACTACATCAACTCTTTTGTTCTTGTTAACTACATTCAGTCAGATTAGCAGAAGATCAGCAGCTCCATAAATGCAACATTAGTGAGAATAGCTGAGAAAACAACCAGGATTTTTGAACACATTTTTATTATTATTAAAAAATAAATCAATCAACAAAATGTCATCTTTGTTTGTGATGGTTAAACTGTTAAAATCAGTGTTTGTCCACATTTATCACATTACTTCCTCTGAAGGATTCTTGATTGTGAACAAATGTGTTTCCTCTGTTTTTATTATTAAAATGAGTTCTGAGAAAATCAGAAAAATGTTTCCTTCATGCTTTAAATCAGTGGTTGTACAGAATAATAATGTCACTATAAGAAAAAGGTTCACATTTATGAGAAAAAAAAAGTTTCAGAAGAAGTTTAAAGTCTCAAATTTATGAGAGAAATTTAAAAGAAAGAAGGTGGTAATTTAAGAGTAAAATAAACACATTTATGCGGCAAAAAAGTGTAGAAGAAAATGACCAGTTTCAACAGGAAAAAAGAGCATGTCCTTTTACCTTTATATTGAGGCTGAAATATGTTTGAAGAGATAAAAAGACCGACTTCACTGAATGTTTCCAGTTTTGATTTCATGTAAAATCAGTTTTCTACTAAATGTGATTGATGGGAGTGATCACTAGAGGAGCAGAGTTTTTACCTCCATCATTCAGATCAGGACTGAAGAATGGGAGGAGTTTGTGGTTGAAGGGGCAGTCAGTGAAGGAGTAGATCAGAGCTGCAGCATCTACATCATAAAAGGAGACCAGACCCTCCTCATAGTCCACAATCACCCCCACCTTCTCAGGACCAGACTGGAGATGGAGACGAACTGAAGAGTTTTCAGCAGCTTTGTACTCATTTCCATTTCTCAACTTTACAGTCCAGTATCCATTCTGAGGACCCAGTGTGATTTGTCCCTTCCTGTTGATCGACTCTCTGGCCACTCCTAAATCCCACTCAGTCTTTCCTTTAACCTGAACCTCAAAGTAAAATCTGCCTGAAGAGAAGCTCTGATTTCCTAAAACACAGGGACACGGAGAAAATCTCTCTGGATTGTCTGGTAGTTTCTTCCACTCATCACCATATTTCACTTGTTTTCCTTCCTCAGACAGGATGAGTTTAGGATGTGCTGTATCAGGATCCAGAGTCACATCTACTGCATACTGCTGGACCCTCTTCAGCTTAGCCGCCATCAGCTTCTTCATCTCTTTTCTGATTGTCTCCTCCAGCTGAGACACAGCTCTCACCACAGTCCCCTCATATGATGTTGGACAGACTCTGACCTCTGTCCAGTCCTTGATGGGTAGAGCAGCTTTCAGGGAGGAGAAGCTTTGGAGAAGGTGGAGGTGGTCTTCAGACTTCAGGAGCTGCTCCACTTCATAGCTCCTCTTCATTAGCTCAGAGATTTCCTGTTCCAGATCTTTGATGGAGTCTTCAGCCTGTTTCTCTATTATTTTCTGTTTGTCTTCCATCTCCTTGATGAGCTCATTCAGGCGTCTCTCAACAGACTCCTTCAGAGCAGTGAAGACCTGAACACGTTCTGCTTTCTCTCCGTCTGCAGCATATTTACTCTTCTTCACCGACTCTTTGTTCTCCTCAATCTTCAGTCGTCTCTTCTGGATCATCTGCTGCATTTCAGCCTCTGTCTTCCCCAGCTCTGCCTTCTTTCCTTCACATTCTTCTCTCAGAGGAACAACATCATGGGTCTTGTGGTTTGAGTATGAGCAGAGAATGCAGATACATGTCTGGTCGGTCTTACAGAACAACTCCAGAGGTTTATCATGCTTCATACATATCCTCCCTTCCAGGTTCTCCACAGGATCCATCAGTAGATGTTTCTTCAGACGATTCACTGTGAGATGAGACTCCAGGTGAGTCTCACAGTAGGAGATCAGACACACCAGGCAGGACTTCAGGGCCTTCAGTTTGGTTCCAGTGCAGACGTCACAGAGAACTTCTCCTGGTTTGGCAGCTTGTTGCTCTGAGCTGCTGCTGCTGGATTTCTGTTGAGGTTCACGTCTGAACTGAGAAACCATCTCAGTGATGAAGGTGTTGATATGGAGTTCAGGTCTCATGTTGAATTTCTTTTCACACATGGGACACTGGCAGCTGTTACCATCATCCCAGTGCTGAGTGATGCAGTTTTTACAGAAGTTGTGTCCACATGGTATGGCGACTGGATCAGTGAAGACATCCAGACAGATGGAGCACAGGAAGTGATCTTCAGATCGCAGATTGGTGGCAGCAGACATGACTAAACTCTGAGGGAGAAACAGAATAATTTGATGTAGAATAAAAATATCAACTAAAGTTCTAGTATTGTTTTCTTGCCATATCCATCCTGTTCATATCAAACATGTTTCTAATAATCAGGTCAGTGTATGTACAATAATCCACATGAGACCAAAGTGACATGTTTTAGGACCCAGGAGACAGACACTGACACGGGCAGATAGTGACAATAATCCTTTTATTTAATAGTGAGAGTGTGTAGTGCGTGAGTGAGTGCGTGGATCGTGTTCTGGTCACTGGAGCTGAGCAGCCTGGACGGAGACCCGGCAACCTTGAGTGAAGCACAGGTTTCGCCCTGCTGAGTTCCAGCGGCCGTGCAGCGTGGAGGTAAAGGTGTCCGTGAACGTGCTGGAGATACCACCCGTGGCTGTGACGAGGGAAATCCTTGTGGTAACACCGGCCGTGACTTCACAGACCGGGAAGACGATGATCCTGACGATGACGAGGTTAGTGATTCCACTGAACGTGGTGATGATGATACAGCTGATAACGATGACAGGGACTCCACTGATAGCGGTGGTGAATACTCATGCAACTGAGATAACAGTAGTTCTTGAAGCTGAGGAGCAAGACGTACCGGTAGTCGCGGTGGTAGCGAAGCGCTACGTGGGCGAGATGGCGTTGCCCCGTCAGCTGGGGACGCAGGTCCGCCGCCTAGGAGGTCCACCTGTGCACAGGGGTTAAGACAAGGGGTTGAGTAACAAATTGTTCTCTTACTTGGTTGAACTTGACGAGAGGTTCTTGACGAGGCAAGAGAGGTTCTTGACGAGACACGAGAGCGGAGTTCAGGCTCATACTCCGACGAGGAGGACAGACGACTCCGTGACGGGCTGTCAACGACGCTGGCTTTTAACAGCCGTTGATTGGCACCTGTTGGTCTGTGCGCAGCTGGAGTTGATGACGCCAATGACGGCCCAGAGGCCGCCATGACAGTACTCCCCCCTCTAGCAGTGCCTCCAGGCACCTGCCCAATTCTACCTGGATTCGCCCGATGGAAATTGCGGATCAGCTGTTTATCCAGGATCAACGCTGGGCGAATCCAAGAATGATCCTCCGGTCCAAAACCCTCCCAGTCCACCAAATACTGAAGACCACAACCCCGCCTGCGGACATCCAGGATGGCAGTCACCCCCCAGGCCGGATGGCCATCGATCATCCTTGGGGGTGCGGGAGCCGCGGGAGCAGGGCACAGGGGATCAGAGACGTACGGTTTAACCTGGGAGACATGAAAGGTGGGGCAGATACGCATCGAAGAGGGGAGAGACAGGCGCACAGACACAGGGTTAATAACACGACTGATGGTGTAGGGGCCAATGAAGCGCTTAGTAAGCTTACGCTTTTCGGCCGGTACACCAATATTCCGGGTTGACAACCAAACTTTCTGACCCACCTTATAGTCCGGGGCGGGTCTCCTATGCCGGTTGGCCACCTGGATATTGTGTTTGGTAGTCTTAAACAAGGCTTGGCGGGCGATGAGCCAAACTCGCCGGCAGCACTTGATGTGTGCCTGGACTGAGGGAACCGCTACCTCCCTTTCCTCCTCCGGGAACAGTGGTGGATCAAACTCGAATGATGCCTTGAAAGGGGAGACGCCCGTAGCCGTGGAGATCGTGGCGTTGTGAGCGTACTCAATCCAAGGAAGGAACTTGCTCCAGGAGGATGAGCAGGAGGAGATGACACAGCGTAGGGCGGCCTCAAGCTCCTGATTAGCCCGCTCGCACTGGCCATTGCTCTGAGGGTGATAACCAGAGGAGAGGCTGGCTGTGGCTACCAGTGCCGCGCAGAAAGCCTTCCAAACTTGTGAGACAAACTGAGGTCCCCGATCCAACACTATGTCAGCAGGGATGCCATGAAGACGGACCACATGTTGCACAAGAAGGTCCGCTGTTTCCTGGGCCGAAGGCAAACCCCGAAGTGGCACAAAATGGGCTGCCTTCGAAAACCAGTCCACGATGGTTAAAACCGTGGTGAAGTCATCTGAAGTGGGTAAACCAGTCACAAAGTCCATAGCTACGTGAGACCAGGGGCGTGAAGGAACCGGCAACGGGTGTAGCAGGCCCGCCGGGGGGGATGATGTCGTCTTCCCGGTGGCGCACTGAGCACAGGCCCGGATGTAACCTACAACGTCCTTCCGTAGCCCCGGCCACCAGAAGGTCCTTTGGAGGAGATCCACGGTCCGACCCACTCCAGGATGGCAAGCCAACTTGGAAGCGTGACCCCACTCGATCACCTTGCCCCAGATAGCGCGTGGAACAAACAAGCCCCCCCCCCCACCGGGGTCCGGCTCGGTCCTCTGAGCCCAGCGAACCGTCTTGCAGATACCCCAGGTCAGGGCGCCCATGATGCAGGAAGTTGGCAGGATAGGGGTCTCCTGGTCTTCAAAGGATGGTGCGTCAAACTGCCGTGAGAGGGCATCTGGCTTACCGTTCTTGCTTCCCGGCCGGTAAGTGATGGAAAAGTTAAAACGGCCGAAGAAGAGGGACCAGCGAGCCTGGCGTGCATTCAGGCGCTTTGCCATCCTGAGGTACTCCAGGTTGCGATGATCAGTCCAAACCACGAACGGCTGAGCAGCCCCCTCCAGCCAGTGTCTCCATTCCTCCAAAGCGAGTTTCACTGCCAGCAACTCCCTGTCTCCTATGCTGTAATTCCTCTCTGCAGGGGTGAGACGGTGAGAAAAATAAGCACATGGGCGAATCTTACCGTCCTCAGGAGAGCGTTGGGAGAGTACCGCTCCAACTCCCGAATCAGAGGCGTCCACCTCCACCAAGCACTGCAGCTTCGGGTCCACCTGAGTAAGGACTTGGGCCGAGGCGAACTCCCTCTTGAGCTTCTCAAATGCTCCAGCTGCCTCCTTACTCCAGCAAAACGGGGTCTTAGGGGAGGTGAGAGCAGTCAGAGGACGGGCAATATTACCAAAATTTGGCACAAACCTCCTATAAAAATTAACAAACCCCAGAAACCCTTGAAGCTGCTTTCTGGAGGTGGGTGCAGGCCAGTCCACTACCGCCTTGACCTTGGCCGGGTCAGGGAGCACCTGCTTCCGAGCTATAATAAACCCAAGGAAAGAGGTTTGATCAGTGTGGAACTCACATTTCTCAGCCTTGACGAATAGTTGATTCTCCAGGAGGCGCTGTAGTACCCTACGGACATGCACCTGATGTTCTTCTAGTGTGCGGGAGAAGATGAGAATGTTGTCAAGATAGACAAACACAAACAAGTTCAGAAAATCCCGTAATACATCGTTTATCAATCGCTGGAAAACGGCTGGAGCGTTAGTTAACCCAAACGGCATCACCAGATACTCAAAATGTCCGCTAGGGGTCCAAAAAGCCGTCTTCCACTCATCTCCTTCCCATATGCGCACTAGATGGTAGGCATTCCTAAGGTCCAGTTTGGTAAACCAGGATGCCCCCTGGAGGGAGTCAAAAGCAGTGTTCATCAGAGGCAAAGTATATTTGTCTTTTACTGTTATTTCATTCAGTCCCCGGAAGTCGATGCAGGGGCGTAGTGAGCCGTCCTTCTTCCCAACGAAAAAAAACCCGGCTCCCACTGCCGAAGACGACGGGCGGATGATACCAGAGGCCAAGGACTCCTTAATGTACGTATCCATGGCCTCGCACTCCGGGGCTGATAGGCTGTAAAGGCGGCTTGCAGGAAGAGGGGCCCCAGCCTTCAGGTTGATCGCGCAGTCATAAGGACGATGGGGGGGTAAAGACAACGCCCGAGACTTGCTAAACACTAGCCCCAGATCGTGGTAAACCTCTGGCACCTTGGACAGGTCCGGTGGAGATGAATGAGGCAGAGGCACCTTGACGGATGGGGCGCACACCGCTGATTGGAGGCAGGCACTAAGGCAGAACGTACTCCATGCCGTTACTCTCCCAGCTTGCCAGTCAATGGTGGGGTTATGTAGGCGCAGCCAGGGGTACCCCAGGATAACGGGCGAAGAAGAAACGGGCAGAACTAGAAACTGAACTTCCTCCCTGTGATTTCCTGATACAATGATTGACACGGGGGCCGTCTGATAGGCAACGGTGGTCAAAGACGCTTTAGACAAGGTGATCAGTTTGACAGGGGGGTCTAGAGTCTGACAGTTGAGGCCCATCCGGGTTGCCAGGTCTCTAGAAATGAAATTTTGCTCAGCTCCAGAATCTACTAACGCTAATGTGGAGTGTTCTGTATGTGTATGGATTAGTCTGAGGGGTAATTGACAACAAGTAAGGGGTTCTTCTGAATTCTTGCCCGTGAATCCCCCTACTGCGATCCACGGGCCTTCCCTTTTAACTTACTGGGACATTCGAACACCCCATGTGACTCCTTCCCACAGTAGAAACAAAGGCCCTGATCCCTGCGGCGTTGCTTCTCAGCTGCTGACACTTTAGACCGGCCAATAGTCATAGCCTCTTGATCCGGGGATTCCTCTGACGCGGGTAAAGCGAGAAGAGGAGAGTTAGGGACGCGGGGGCGGGGTCTAACTGAACGGGAAGTAGTTCGCCATCCAGCCGCCCGCTCCCTTAATCTGCTATCCAGACTAACCGCTAAGGCGATCAAATCCCGCAAATTGTCCGGTTTATCCCGTGCCGCTAACTCATCCTTTAACTCATCGTTAAGACTACGTAGGAAAATACCACACAGTGATGGCTCCCCCCACCCAATCTCTGCAGCCAGGACCCGGAAGTCAATAGCGTAGTCAGCAGCTGATCTCTTTCCCTGCTGTAGGCTCAACAGCCGTTCTGTCAACACCTCACCCCTATCAGTATGGTCAAACACGGACATAAATTCTGTCACAAACTCCTGGTAAGTAAGCAGGGAATAGTTTGGTTTAGCCATGATAGAATATGCCCAATCTAAGGCTCTTCCTGCCAGCAAATTTATGACATAACCAATCCGACTTGAATCAAGGGTGAAATCTCCCGGAACGCGGAGAAAAACAGATTCACATTGTAATAGGAACCCTCGAGCTTCCCCGAGTTTTCCGCTGAACCGGGCAGGTGTGGGAATAGGGGTGAGGTGAGAGGACGAAGAGGTGTTAGCTTGTCTGGAAGCTAAGCCTGCAGGGGCTGAGATATTTGCGGCCGGGGAAAACGTCTGGTGTCCTTCCAGACGATCCAGCCGACCATTAATTAAGGTTAACTGGTTTAAGATTACTGTCTGTTGGTGTGCTAATAAATCTACCCGGGCGCTAAGAGTGTTGAGTTGGCGCGACAGTGAACTGTCCGCTGGGTCAACGTGACGGAGTCGTACTGACATGTTTTAGGACCCAGGAGACAGACACTGACACGGGCAGATAGTGACAATAATCCTTTTATTTAATAGTGAGAGTGTGTAGTGCGTGAGTGAGTGCGTGGATCGTGTTCTGGTCACTGGAGCTGAGCAGCCTGGACGGAGACCCGGCAACCTTGAGTGAAGCACAGGTTTCGCCCTGCTGAGTTCCAGCGGCCGTGCAGCGTGGAGGTGAAGGTGTCCGTGAACGTGCTGGAGATACCACCCGTGGCTGTGACGAGGGAAATCCTTGTGGTAACACCGGTCGTGACTTCACAGACCGGGAAGACGATGATCCTGACGATGACGAGGTTAGTGATTCCACTGAACGTGGTGATGATGATACAGCTGATAACGATGACAGGGACTCCACTGATAGCGGTGGTGAATACTCATGCAACTGAGATAACAGTAGTTCTTGAAGCTGAGGAGCAAGACGTACCGGTAGTCGCGGTGGTAGCGAAGCAATACGTGGGCGAGATGGCGTTGCCCCGTCAGCTGGGGACGCAGGTCCGCCGCCTAGGAGGTCCACCTGTGCACAGGGGTTAAGACAAGGGGTTGAGTAACAAATTGTTCTCTTACTTGGTTGAACTTGACGAGAGGTTCTTGACGAGGCAAGAGAGGTTCTTGACGAGACACGAGAGCGGAGTTCAGGCTCATACTCCGACGAGGAGGACAGACGACTCCGTGACAGGCTGTCAGCGACGCTGGCTTTTAACAGCCGTTGATTGGCACCTGTTGGTCTGTGCGCAGCTGGAGTTGATGACGCCAATGACGGCCCAGAGGCCGCCATGACACAAAGATCACATTCAGACGTTAACATCTTTGTTTCTGACAGATTTTTAACAGTATCTCGTTGTAATTTTCATTAAAAAAGTCAGATCTAAAACTATTGGCGCCCCTACATTTCTGTTAGATAACACACCAGTTCACCCAGATAATTGCTGTAATTACAAATGTGTTGGTCTGTTCATGTTGATTTCTGTTGTTAATATTGGAACAACATGTAAAATTAGAGGAATAAAAAGTCAAATGTGAGACATTCCCCACAGAACTCTAAAAATGGTCTCGACACAATTATCGACACTCTCAACTGAACATTTGGTAGCACACAACTGTTGGAAGAAACACCTGAATCAGTCACTTCCTGTAACAATCACTGAGTTTCTGACACCTCTCTGCTGGAGTTGATCTCAGGATACAAATATGATAAAATCAGTCAACACAAAGTGATATAATTTGTGTTGTGAGAAGCGAAAAAGAAACTAAAAATCTTGTTATATTTATTGCTGATTTAGTAGCAGTGGATGACATCTATATCTTCTTCATTACTTAGGTCAGTTAAAGTTGTTTTAAATGTGATGCAGAGATTTTGCCTTAAAAATACATTTACATTAACAAGTTTAAGAGTGTTTAACAGTATAAACATTGTACATGTAAAAAACTGATTAAAAAAATGAATGAAAAATTGATTCTTGTTTCAGTGAGTTTAAAACTAATGACATTTTAGGATTTTTTTTCTATTTTTAATCTGCTGACAAAGCTGCTTTTCTTTTGTATTTCCTTTGATTGTTTCACAATAAAAGCCTCCTTGTGGTTTTCAGTTTTACTGTGAAGCAATAAAGGAAACAGACTGACAGAAACAGAAACAGACTTTATGGACCATTTGCTGCAGTCTGTTTCTGACATGAGGAAGGCTGAATTCAGACTAAAGTCCAACAATCGTGGAGGTTTTCAGAGATTTTCAAAGTCCTGAGAAGTGACACAGAGAGACGGTTTCAAACAGCAGCTCCATGTTTCCACAGTGGATCTGTGGCCCAGTGACCATATTTCTACTGGTATCGTCACTTCCTGTGGTAACGTATTGTCACTTCCTGTTTTGCTGTCTGTCTGTGGGGTTTGCTCTCCTCACTCTCCTGAGCTTTTGGGTTAGCCACTAGCGATGGCTACTAGCTCTCCTTCCTCTCCTCCTCTGGTGTGTTCTCTCTGTCAGATGTTTAGCTACGCCTCTGCCTCTTTTAGTGATAACGGTAAATGTAATAAATGTTGTCTTTTTGAGGCGCTCGAGGCGAGGTTGTCTGATTTGGAATCCCGGCTCCGCTGCACTGAAACACCGTCTGCGCCAGTTACTCTTGACGGACGCCCCTTAGCTGCAGCGGAGCTAGCTAGCATAGCTAACCCCGTTAGCGATCCTCCGGCTCTCCTCAGCAGCGAGGAGACTGGGTGGGTGACGGTGAGAAGGAAGCCTAGTCGCAAAGCCCCGGTACACCTCCAACCTGTTCACATTTCTAATCGTTTTTCCCCGCTCAGCGACACACCCGCTGAGGAAAAAACTCTGATCATTGGCGACTCTGTAGTCAGAAATGTGAACCTAGAGACTCCAGTGGCCATAGTCAAATGCATTCCTGGGGCCAGAGCAGGCGACATCGAGTCAAATTTGAAAATGCTGGCTAAAAGTAACTGTAAATACTCCACAATTGTTATTCACGCTGGCATTAATGACATCCGTCTCCGGCAGTCGGAAGTCACGAAACTTAATGTAGAATCGGTGTGTGACTTTGCAAAAACGATGTCTGCCACTGTAGTATTCTCTGGGCCCCTCCCCAATCTGACCAGTGATGGCATGTTTAGCCGTTCGTCATCCTTGAACCGCTGGCTGTCTGTGTGGTGTCCTGCAAATGACGTGGGCTACATTGACAATTGGAGCTCATTTTGGGGAAAACCTGGTCTTATGAGACGAGACAGCATTCATCCCACTTTGGATGGTGCTTCTCATTTATCTAACAATCTGGCATCTTTTTTATCCAAATTTCCAAAATCTTGACAACTCAGAGTTGGGACCAGGAAGCAGAGTGGCAGTCTTACACGCCTCTCTGCAGCTCCTCTTCATCCGCCACCCCTCAACTTAGCCCCTGTCTTCCCCTTCAGAGAATCATTGTCTGCTCCCTCCAAAGTAAATAAAAATATAATATATAAGCATCCCAAAGTGATTAAGCAAAATATTGGTAAAACACAAATTAAACATAAAGCCTCTAAAACTGAATGATTTGGCCTCTGTTCCTCCTCATAATTTAAAAATTAAATGTGGTTTATTAAATATTAGGTCTCTAACTCCCAAGTCTCTGTTAGTCCATGATCTGTTAATTGATAATCAGAATGATTTAATATCCCTTACAGAGACTTGGTTAGGGCAAGAGGATTATGTTGGTTTAAATGAATCAACTCCCTCTGGTTATTTAAACTGTCAAAATCCCAAAAGTTCTGGTCGTGGAGGAGGAGTAGAAACAATTTACCATTCCAAATTACTAGTTAATGTAAAGCAAAAAACATGCTATAATTGCTTTGAGGGCCTGGTCCTCAGTATTGGGCACTTTAGCAATTTTAGGTTAAACCCAATTTTATTTGCCATAGTTTATCTTCCCCCATCATAATTTTTATCCGAATTTGCTGATTTCTTAGCTGATTTAGTGCTGAAATCTGATAGAATAATTATAGTAGGGGACTTTAATATACATGTGGATTTAGATAGTGACTGCCTTAATGTGGCATTTAATTCAATATTAGACTCGATTGGGTTTTCTCAGAAAGTAGGAAATTCTACTCATTACCTCCACCATACATTGGACCTTGTCCTGACATATGGCATAGAAATAGAAAATCTTGTAGTGTCTCCTCATAACCCTGTACTGTCAGACATTTGTCTGTTAACCTTTGATTTTACTATTTCTGACTATTTAAGATAAGATAAGATAAGATAAGCCTTCATTAGTCCCACAACGGGGAAATTCCAGGATTGCAACAGCACAGGGATAGCAACACTCAGAGCAACAATCAGAAGGCAAAAAAAAAAAAGGCTCCAAAAGAAAAATATTACTACAGCAGATGCCTCTCAGATGATGCTGGTACCAAATTTATGCAGTTTGTTTCCTCTATGCCATGTATCAACACAACGGAAATAAGCTATAGACAGCTTGCTCCTTCTGTAATTGATAGTATGGTGGATAGTGTTTCAGCTTCTCTGCATCAGACTCTAGACTTGGTGGCCCCCTTAAAAAAGAAAAAGTCTAATCAGAGATTTCTAACTCCTTGGTTCAACACAGAAACTCGTAGCTTAAAACAGAAGACTCGTCAATTAGAAAGAAAATGGCGCTCCACTAATTTAGATGAAATCTATTTAGCTTGGAGAAATCATCTTTTAATTTATAAAAAATTTCTTAGAAAAGCTAGAACGAGTTATTATTCTGCATTAATAGAAGAGAACAAGAATAATCCCAGGTTTCTTTTCAGCACTGTAGCCAGGTTGACAAAGAGTCAGGACTCTGTCAATTCTAGCATTCCCTTAGAGCTTACCAGTCAGGACTTTATGAACTTTTTCAATAATAAAATTTCATCCATCAGAGATAAAATCAATCAGATTCTTTCCACAGTTAACTTAAATACTGTAAGTACTACAACTCCTTCAATTGATGTCTGTCTTGATGAGTTTACTCCAATCGACCTTTGTGAGTTAGACAAAATAGTTTCCTCATCCAAACCTTCAACTTGTCTTTTAGACCCTATTCCTACCAGGTTATTTAAAGAAGTCTTCCCACTTATTGGTAGCTTTATTACCTCCGCCAAAAGGGGAGGTTATGTGATCATCGGCGTTGGTTTGTCTGTCTGTTTGTTTGTCTGTTTGTTTGTTTGTCTGTTTGTTAGCAAGATAACTCAAAAAGTTATTGACGGATTTTCATGAAATTTTCACAGATTGTCAGAAATGGGGTATCCTAGAGATGATTAAATTTTGGTGGTGATCTGGATCACCAGCCACAAGAAAACCGCCATTATGCAAAATGCCATTTTCGTGAATAACTACTAAACCACTAATCCTATCATTGTCAATCCAATTGCTAGTCATATGTTTTCATGGTCAAGGAATCTGAAAACGTACACACAAACACTGTATGGGGGGAACTGTGGCGCTAAACTGCCATTACAGAAAATGCCATTTTCGTCAATAACTACTGAACCACTAATCCTATCATTGTGAATCCAATTGCTTGTCATGTGTTTTCATGGTCAAGGAATCTGAAAATGTACACACAAACACTGTATGGGGGGAACTGTGGCGCTAAACTGCCATTACGGAAAATGCCATTTTCGTCAATAACTACTGAACCACTAATCCTATCATTGTGAATCCAATTGCTTGTCATATGTTTTCATGGTCAAGGAATCTGAAAATGTACACACAAACACTGTATGGGGGAAATTGTGGCCGCCATTACGGAAAATGCAATTTTCATGAATAACTACTGAACCACTAATCCTATCATTGTCAATCCAATTGCTAGTCATATGTTTTCATGGTCAAGGAATCTGAAAACGTACACACAAACACTGTATGGGGGGAACTGTGGCCGCCATTATGGAAAATGCAATTTTCGTCAATAACTACTGAACCGCTAATCCTATCATTGTGAATCCAATTGCTTGTCATATGTTTTCATGGTCAAGGAATCTGAAAACGTACACACAAACACTGTATGGGGGGAACTGTGGCGCTAAACCGCCATTACAGAAAATGCCATTTTCGTCAATAACTACTGAACCACTAATCCTATCATTGTGAATCCAATTGCTTGTCATGTGTTTTCATGGTCAAGGAATCTGAAAATGTACACACAAACACTGTATGGGGGGAACTGTGGCGCTAAACTGCCATTACGGAAAATGCCATTTTCGTCAATAACTACTGAACCACTAATCCTATCATTGTGAATCCAATTGCTTGTCATATGTTTTCATGGTCAAGGAATCTGAAAATGTACACACAAACACTGTATGGGGGAAATTGTGGCCGCCATTACGGAAAATGCAATTTTCATGAATAACTACTGAACCACTAATCCTATCATTGTCAATCCAATTGCTAGTCATATGTTTTCATGGTCAAGGAATCTGAAAACGTACACACAAACACTGTATGGGGGGAACTGTGGCCGCCATTACGGAAAATGTCATTTTCGTGAATAACTACTGAACCACTGCTTGTCATATGTTTTCATGGTCAAGGAATCTGAAGACTGTATGGGGGAAACTGTGTCACTTGGCGGAGGTCTGCGCTCTCCAAGTGCTTTTCTAGTTCTTCATATAATCAATTCTTCATTAACTTTAGGCCATGTACCGCAGGCTTTTAAAACGGCTGTAATTAAACCCTTACTCAAAAAGCCAACGCTAGATCCAGGAGCTTTAGCTAACTATAGACCAATCTCCAATCTTCCTTTCATTTCAAAAATCTTAGAAAGAGTTGTTGCTACGCAATTATTTGACCACCTGCAGGGAAATGGTTTACTTGAAGAGTTTCAATCTGGGTTTAGAATCCATCATAGTACTGAAACAGCCTTAGCGAAGGTCACTAACGACCTCCTCATCGCATCTGATAATGGACTGGTTTCTGTACTTGTCCTTTTAGACCTTAGTGCAGCTTTTGATACTATCGATCATAATATTCTACTTGATAGATTAGAACACTATGTTGGACTTAATGGAACTTCGTTGCAGTGGTTTAGATCTTATTTATCTGATAGGTTCCAGTTTGTTCATGTAAATAATGAGTTTTCTTTCAACTCAAAGCTTAGTCATGGAGTTCCACAGGGATCTGTGCTAGGCCCTACTCTTTTTAGTTTATATATGCTTCAATTAGGCAACATTATTAGAAAGCACTGTATACATTTTCATTGTTATGCAGATGACACACAATTATACCTGTCAATGAAGCCAGATGATAGTAATCAATTAGCCAAGTTAGAAGCCTGTCTTAAGGAAATTAAAGCTTGGATGACTTGTAATTTCCTGCTATTAAATTCAGATAAGACTGAAGTCATACTTGTTGGTCCAAAAAACCTTAGAAATACCTTTCCAGATCAAACTTTCAGTTTGGATGTGGTTACTCTTTCTCTTAATAGCTCTGTGAGGAACCTTGGAATTATTTTTAATCAAGATCTGTCCTTCAAATCACATATTAAATTTGTTTCTAAGACTGCCTTCTATCATTTGCGTAATATTGCCAAGATTAGGAGCATCTTGTCTCAGAGTGATGCTGAGAAACTGATCCACGCTTTTGTTAGCTCGAGATTAGATTACTGTAATTCTTTATTATCAGGCTGTCCTAAAACATCTTTAAAAAGTCTTCAGCTGATCCAAAATGCTGCAGCAAGAGTTTTAACAGGTACTAGAAAGAGAGATCATATCTCTCCGGTTCTGGCCTCCCTTCATTGGCTTCCCATAGAGTTTAGAATTAAGTTTAAAATCCTTCTTCTTACTTACAAAGCTCTAAACAATCAGGCTCCTTTTTATTTAAAAGATCTGATACTACTGTATTATCCTAACAGAGCACTACGCTCCCAAAATGCAGGATTACTTGTAATACCTAGAATCTCCTAAAGTACAATGGGAGGCAGAGCCTTCAGTTATCAAGCTCCTCACCTGTGGAACCAGCTGCCAATCTGGATTCGGGAGTCAGACTCGATCTCTGTTTTTAAGAATAGGGCTAAAACCTACTTTTTTGATATAGCCTACAATTAGGGAGGGATCATGTGTTTCTGAACCCTCCCTTAGTTATGCTGCTAATAGGTTTAGTCAGCCGGGGGACCTCCAATAATGCACTGGGCCTCACTCCTTTCTTCACTCTCAATTAAATATTTTTTTTTGCTGGTCATTAAAGTAGAACTGAACTGAACGGCATTGAACGGCACTGGGTGATAAAGATAATTTATCATTGGCACCCCCTCCACAAATCCCAGAATCTTGGAGAAAATCGCGATTTTGAATTTCCCGCCCTGAAAATTCAGACGAATCCGCCAATTAACCGGAAGTGCAGCCGGAGTTCCGCGTGACGTCACGAGTGTGACCCAGTCCTCATGTTTACCATTGCGAGCACGTCGACACTGGTTGTTTTTGGTGCATTTTGTCGTGATAGTAGACTACAAAACACTTCCAACACCTGGGAAGATCTGTTCAGTGGCCAAGGAAAGCTGTCATGGCGACGAAAGAAAAGAAAGGGGGAGGAAAAGCGACCGGGAAGCGATGCGTTTCTAGATATAGATATTACAGTGATCCCTCCCTTATCGCGTTTAATGGGGACCAGAACCGACCGCGAAAAGTGAAAAACCGCGAAGTAGCGTCACCCCCCCCATCAAGGGTGTCACAAGCACTATTTTGCACAAAAAGGCACAAGAGAACAGCGAAAAGTGCCACTAACCAACACGAGCGATAAAGAACAATGAATGCGGTCTTCCTTCGCTGGGTAAAACGTCTCGGCCAATCAGCTTGCGAGGTAAAACGTCTCGGCCAATTAGCTTGCGAGATTCCCGAGCAGTGAAGAGGTGGGCGGAGAGGAGTGGAGCGGTGGTCAGAGAGGTGGATTTTGAGTTGTGCAGGCTCTCCGTGTTGATACCTGATGTTCTAATGTAGGAGACTACATTAGAACACAGTTTGAATTTGCACAACTCAAAATCTACCTCTCTGACCACCGCTCCA
This sequence comes from Pholidichthys leucotaenia, assembly GCA_020510985.1. Classification (NCBI taxonomy): domain Eukaryota; kingdom Metazoa; phylum Chordata; class Actinopteri; order Cichliformes; family Pholidichthyidae; genus Pholidichthys; species Pholidichthys leucotaenia. The sequence continues at coordinate 100,912,865 of CM035836.1, forward strand.
CTCCTCTCCGCCCACCTCTTCACCGCTCGGGAATCTCGCAAGCTGATTGGCCGAGACGTTTTACCTCGCAAGCTGATTGGCTGAGACGTTTTACCCAGCTTCGCTCCCTGCCGAGCGCCTATACCCAGCGAAGGAAGACCGCATTCATTTTTCTTTATCGCTCGTGTTGCTTAGTGGCACTTTTCGCTGTTCTCTTGTGCCTTTTTGTGCAAAATAGTGCTTGTGACGCCCTTGGGGGGGGTGACGCTACTTTGCGGTTTTTCACTTTTTGCGGTCGGTTCTGGTCCCCATTAAACGCGATAAGTGAGGGATCACTGTAATAAGTTGGAAAAATGCTGATGGTTTTTTTTCCCCTTTCTTTTTTATTGTTAATTTTCCTTATCCTGACACCCCAAACATGCCAAAGTAAAGACTCACCATTCTGTATTCAATAAGCGACTCTCCTCCCCATCACTGCTGCGGTCTGAGTCGGTGCCGGAATCCCCTGAAAATTCTGGTTCTAATCTGTACGGTTCGATGCCTCCCTCGCTCTCTACCTGTTCACTTGACACTCCTGCATCCTCCTCTGTCTTGTCACCGATCCTGAATGCCTCTTCACTCTGAAAACTCTGGTGTTCTTGACTGCTGGAACTGCTATCATCTGCCATTGTTGTTTTGATAAGGGTCACACTCGTGACGTCACGCAGCGTCGTCTGCACTACTTCCGGTTTGTTTGGCACTGCCAGCCAGAGGCAAAAGTTTATCGGCTTATAGCTTGGCCATTGCACGGCCTAAAAATTTCTTTTATGTGTTGAAAAATACAATAGGTAATAAGGAATTAATCTGCTATTCTACTTTTTTGGCAAAAAGGTGAGTTCAGTTCTACTTTAACATCTGTTTGTTCTCTCCCATAGATTGAGTCCCCATCGTGCTGTTTGCCCTCTACATGTCTGTTCTTTTCATCTTCTCTGTCCCCTCACCCCCCCAGCCAGTCGCAGCAGATGACTGCCCCTCCCTGAGCCTGGTTCTGCTGGAGGTTTCTTCCTGTTAAAAGGGAGTTTTTCCTCTCCACCGTCGCCAAGTGCTTGCTCACAGGGGATCGCCTGATTGCTGGTGTCTTTCTGCAACTGTGGGGGTTCCCCCTACAGTTGATAGTGCTATGAGATGGCTGTTGTTGTGAAATGGCGCTATATAAATAAAGTTAAATTGAAAAAAAAAATGGGACCAGCGTGACTGTGCTGAGTCAGCATGAAGAGAGTGAAGTGTAGAAACAGGAGATGTTGGACTCACCAGTGTTTGTAGAGAAAAGCCTGATGGACTCGGCTGAATCTTCTCTCAGAGACAAACAGGACGTCTGAGCTGCTGCTCTCACACACTTTAACTTTCATTTCTGTAAAGTGACGCAGAAAACTGGTATTTCTGGTTTGATCCGCCTCATTCCTGCAGCTCTGTCTGTCAGAGTTTCATTCCTCCTCTGAGGAATGTTAAACTCCTCTGATGAAAATCAAACATGTTTAACAGAGGTAATAAAGTGGTGAGATCAGGTTGATAGAATCACACTGGAGTTCAGAACCCCTAAAGTCCTGAATAGAAACAAAGTTCACATTAATGATGTTAAATCTACAGGGGTGGTCCTGGGTCACATGGTGCCCTAGGGCAAAGAAAACATTTGGTGCCTCCCTCTACATTGAAACATCTCTGATAAAGTAGAAATAAACCAAAGCAGATTTAGAGCTTTAAAGGCATCGGACAGATGAAAATTCAATATCGCTAATTAATATCTCAAATTGTTGTCTGAGACGAGCTAAGGCGAACCGCACATGTTTTGGTGTCAACGAATGTCGCATAAGGTGACAATGCGCTCTTGAAGTATGCTGTCGTCGAGAGCGGGCTGACCCAGCCAAGTGAACAGCGGCTAAGTACTCCACTGACTGTGTGATGTCAGCCCAGCCAAACTCGCGCACATGGTCAGCGGTCATTGCTTTGTTTTGCTTCATGCAACACTTGATGTTTACGTCTTAAAATCGGCGATTACGGATATTTCTCGGAATACTTGTGGATTACAAATAGATTATTTATGAAGATTAGGATTTTCTAAATGCAGCCGGTATCGTTGGCATTTCGCCGAGCACTTACAAGGAGCACAAACAGCTGTATCTGGAGCCAACAATCTGGGGTGTATGGTCAGACCGCAGGATGGACCTATTTAGACAGCTGTTGTCCATGCCAGGTAGCCTCGTTTTGGGAGGAGACGGACGTGCAGATAGTCCTGGGCATAGCGCAAAATATGGTTCCTATACCACTATGGAATTGCGTCTCAAGAAAGTGATTGACATCCAACTGGTTCAGGTAGTTGCTTATTCATTTGTGGTTACTCAAGTATTTGTTTGAAATATTTTGTCTTATGTAAGATAATTAGATAAATACAACAATATTAGAAAATGAAATATGGTGCAATTCCAAAATTAATGACCAATGCAACTTCATAATATTTTATATGGAGTGAATATTAAACTGATCTGCCACATATTACAATGTTCTTATTTCATTATACAGAGCAACGAAGTAGGAAGCAGTAATGCTATGGAGAAAGAGGGCATCATCCACAGCATGGATCTATTAGAGGAGCATGGTTTGGCTGTTGATACTATCATCACTGATCGGCATCCCCAGATACAGAAATATATGAGAGAAAAATTGCTATATCTGGAAACTAGTTATTTTCTTAATCTGTAGTGATACTCCCTTGATTTTTGTATTTTTTTGTATATTTCTGTTGTGTTTTCAAACATTCATACAAAGGTGGTATAGTATGTAATATTTTGTTTCAAATTGAGAAGAATTTAGTGTGTTCAAATTATTCAAATGTATATGACATGCGACTTTGATGAATGCTGAACTATGAGAATTATAACATTGACATGAACATTAATAAACTCAATATATGATTTTCCAAAACTTTATTGAAATATCATTTTTCACAAATCTAATCTTGGTAGGCAAAATCCCTTGTAGTGATCAGATGGGAATGTTTCTCTGATGAGGCTCACCGCACAGGCAGGCAACATAACCCTCACTTCTTTCCCAAGAAATCCCCAACACCACAGTACCAGTTGCCTGTAGGCTATGAATCTGTATCGCCTGAAAAATATGGGGTTTGCACTGATTATTCAATTTGCATTGATTATTGAATGTATTGAATGATTTGTTCATAATTCATCTGGAAAAGTAAATCACATGAATAAATATTGTTTATAAACTCACTCGTGTGGACTTGTGTCATGATCACCATATTTCTGTCTGTAGGCCAGATAAGCTGTCTATAAAACCCAGATGTCAAGACAGAGAGAACGAAAACCTGGGTGATCAGTGATACACTTTGGTAGATTATCATCGGTGTATCCACAGCCCTTCAGTTCTTCTATTTTCTCCTTCACCTTCAATATCTCCTGGCAGCACCGACATTCACTTGATGTTTGCATAATGTTACATTTCTCACAAGTGCACCTGTGCAAAAAAATGGTATCATCAGATGCTTATAATAAACTAATGGCTCGTGGGAATGCTATATAAATTGGTCTATGAAGTTTGATTAGAAAAAATTAAAAACATGTAAAAAATTTTGACCGGAAAGAAAACTTATAGTAAAACAATAATGAATCACAATAATTCTTAAACATGATCCATCAATCTCTTAGAGAATTATGTAGCTTTTGAGACAAGTATTAACATGATGATGATTAACAACATGTCATGACAAACTCGTAAAGTACACATATTATCGCTCACATAGATTATCCATTTATTTCGAATGAAAATGTTTCTAAGTCGCCAAATAAGGCAGCGAGTGACCAATTGGTAGTTTTAGTTCGAAAATTAAGTGTGTGACCATGCATGTCGCCAAAAAAAAAATATTTCTAAGCATCTTTTACCAAGATAAATCTTCAAGCCGATCGTCGTCAACTTGGTCTGTTCCCGTCTCTGTTTCGTCTTCCTCCTCTCCCTCTGGCTCGAACAAATAAGGCTGAATACCCCCCTCAGTACCACCCAAAACTTCTTCATCATCCGATTCTTCATTTTCAATCTCATCATTTATATTGAGGTCATCAAACTCGAGAAAATAATTGCTGTCCAAATCACTTTGCTCTCGTTCTGCCATTTTCTTTGTATTACTGAGCTGACGTCACTAAAGCCCGCACCTATCGAGAGATGGCGGTACTGCAGCCTCACTAAGTGAAGGCTGGGCTATTTTCAAATAAGGTCATTTATGGAGGCAGGTGACACATATTAAATCAAGGGAATGGGCAGAATGGAATATTTTCATACAATCAGTTGATTGGTTCAATAAAAAAATGTCACTGTCTGAGGCCTTTAATGATGCTGTGACCTTTGACCTTTTAACCCCAAACCCACAGGCACAGGTGCTCGTCCCAAGGTCAACCTGTATACCAAGTTTGGTGAGCCTAGCTTCATCGGTTCTCCAGTTAGAGTGCAGAGAGTCAGACAGACGGAGACGACCTCCTTAATTAGTCACTTACAATAAAGAGAGTAATCTATTACCTAATGTAACTGTTGAGAAAGTAGTGATTGTTCACAAATCTGTGTTTGTTCATCATCAACGTTGTTACAGCTGTTGTTTCTTTTTTAGTGGAAAATCATATGAAGTTTGAATTTGTTTTATTTTCCTTCCATCAGCATTAAAAGTTCATGGAGAATTTAAAGGTTTAATCATGAATTATATTTTATCAATCATCAAAAACATTTACATATTCAAAGTTTTTTATAATAAAAATAATTTATTTCAAAATTGCCCTGTTTATAAAGTAATAAATCTGTATTTTTAAAGGAAAATTGCGACTTTTTGTGTTTTTATTGACTAAACAAGTTGTCCAAAGTTGAACCAGATGTTTTGTTGGATCAACTTTCACATTAACAAGAGTCACTGATTTCAAACTAATCAATTCTCAGCAGTAGGAGGCAGCAGAGGATTAAAACACTGAAGCAGTTTGACTTTGTTTCTGTGTTAGTCTGGAAATGTGGGTTTAACTGGGTGAACTGCTGTTTGTTCAGGAATAACTGACTGACTCAGGGAAGAAAAATGAAAGTTCTCAGAGTTTCTGTGGAATTATTTTTCATCACTGAGTCTAAACTGGAACCACTTGAACACGACAAGCTGAGACTTTTATGACATATTAAATGATAATTATTCACTATTAAGCACAAACTCCTTAATGTCAGAGTTTGAAGCTGAAACATAATAAAGGTCATTGTCTTTAATAAACTCTCCATGTTTGAACTATTAATGTGATTAATAAGGTAAAGTGGCTCTGATTATTGTAGTAATTATTTCTCATCAGTAACCTCCACACTGACAGGATCCAGTTAACCACACTGGTCACGTGACACAGATGAAACGTTGATGAAATGATTGACAGGAAAACTTCAATAATTCCACTTGTCTTGTGTTCTCAGATGAACACAATTATTTAGTTCATCTTCTCAGTCCTCTCTGCCTTCTCTACCACAGTAGATCTGTTGGAAAAATGAATTTAGAGGATAATGAGCTGCTGTGAGACTGGCTGACAGATAAACAAGTCTTTGCTCATCATTGAAGGTCAGCAGCTGAAGTTTGTCCTCCCTACTTTTTTTGGTAAGATTGAATATTGTACAACAATATTATAATATATACTATTATACTGAAGGACTTAAAGACTTAATTCTATTTAAAAAAAAAAAATCTGCTCAGCTCTGTGCATATTGTCCTCACAGAGCTAAATCTGACTTTGTTTTTCTTTTTATCATTAATATACTTGGGCTATGTTTGTTTTGTTAAATAGTACTTACATACATTTATACATTTCTTTCTTGCATATAGTAAGATTTATCCAAGTTGTTTTCTTAATTCGGATTATGTTCCAATGATAACCTCTTAAATGATTGATATTAGTTCAGGTTCCTTTTAACATTATTCACAGACTATTACAGGCATTTTTTCTTCTTTGAACTGATTATTATGATCATTCATTCATTCATCTTCTTTCGTTTAATCCTTTTTCGGTCGCCGGGGGGGGTGGGGGGCTGGAGCCTATCCCAGCATCTTTGGGCGAGAGGCAGGGTACACCCTGGACAGATCGCCAGTCCATCGCAGGACCAACACAGAGCGACAGACAACCATTCACTCTCACAGTCATACCCAAGGACAATTTAGAATCCCCAGTTTTGATGCCAATTAACCTAACTTGCATGTTTTTGGCATGTGGGAGGAAACCGGAGAAATCCCGGAGTAAACCCATGCAGACACGGGGAGAACATGCAAACTCAGACCACAGACCACACTTCCGCAAGTTTCCAAATGTAAACTTCCGCCAACTTCACCATTCACGTTTGTCTAACTGGCGCTGAAACGCTCAGCCTAACCAATCAAATGCATTGTTGCGCCACGTTCACTTCCGTGTTTACAGTGAGTAGTGAATTTATAGTTTGTAGTTTACAGCGAGTAACGGAACACATCTGCAAAAAGAGTGTGTGATTAAAAAAAAAAAAACAACACTCACCCGTGTGGTTTTCAACACCGTCCCTTCCTCCGTCTCCCCCAGCCTGCCCGTGGACGCCTCACCACGTCTCCGTCCTGACAGTGTGTGTGAAGCACTGGGTTTGTGTTGAAAAACATGCGCCTGTCCCAAAACCACCCCGTTGCGGGAGCGCGCATTAGGAGAGTAGCCTACATTACAGCGAGTGTTTGAACATCTAATGAGGTAAAATCATTACTACATCTGGTCAGTGAGCTTTAAAACTGAATCTCCATTGTGGACAGACAAACGCACCCACCCATCCATCCCCCCTCCCCTTCCCCCTCGCCGTCCCGTTGTCAATAAAATGGTGTGTGTGTGGCACACATATTTTGGATGCTCTGACTGCATATGTATAGCACAGTGATTGAGATGCTTAAGACTGCATATGTATTTTGTAACCTCACGTCTTAGAAGGAACAATAAGTCTGGACCTCCTGGGGATAACAGTAGGAGGTGGAGGTACCTTTAGCAATGACTCTGAAAGGACTTCCTGACCTCCTGGGGTCAGGTGGAGGAAGAAGAGGCCTGGGGGAGAGGTATTGTCGATGGGGGGTTTAATGACAATGTGATTCTGTACTTTGATGTCCCAGGTATAAAAGTGGGGGATTGGAGTAGTTCGTTCTCTTTTCCTGTTTGAGAGATGGTTGGAGATGTGAGATGATCAATAAATCTGAATTGAGAAATAAATTCAGCCTCTTCATTTCACGCTCTCCACATTGGTGACCTGAAGACGTACAATGACCAGAGACAGTTCCCCCGAGCCAGACTCACCAGGGACCGCTAGAGCAAGTGCGGTCTCAGTCAAGCTTCCAGAGTTCTGGCAGGACAACCCAGACTCGTGGTTCCTCCTGGCCGAAGCCCAGTTCGCACTCGGGGGAATAACAGCAGATGACACAAAATTCTACCATGTCATCGCCAAACTCAACAACCGCACAGCCCGATACGTGCGGAGCCTGGTGCAGCATCCACCCGCTGGCGACAAATACAGTGGGTTGAAAGCTGCCCTCATCCAGCGTTTCACGCCCTCAGCCGAGGAGAGAGCTAAGAAGCTCCTAGCTCTGCACGACTTTGGAGGATGCACGCCTGTCGACCTGATGGAAGACATGGTGCAGCTGAGAGGCTCAGACAACGACGATTTCCTCTTCACGCAGATCTTCCTGAGAACCCTACCGTCGCAGACGAGGGCGACCCTGGCATTTTGTGACCCAGCGGGACTTCCGCGCCCTGGCCCAGAAGGTGCAGCGGATCCTCAACTCCAGCGAGGAGCACACGGCCACCACAGCAGCGGCAGATCTCGGCGCGGTGACCGGGAGCAGCGGGGGGCCAGAGGCGACGGAGGCGATCCCACCAACAATGGCGGCAGCGAAGTCCCGACGCAGCGGAGGAGACGACTTCTGCTTTTACCGTCGTCGTTTCGCAGAGAGGGCGCGCAAGTGTGTACCGCCGTGCCAGTTGAAGAGCTCGGGAAACGCCGGGACCGGGAGTCGCTAGCAGCGGCAACACTCGGCGAACGGAACAAGCTGCTCTACCTGACGGATTCGGGCTCTGGGAGGCACTTTCTCGTGGACACAGGCGCCCAAGTGAGTTTCATCACCCGAACCTATGCTGACTGGCTGGCAGGCCCCCGTGGTGACGGAGCAACAGCGGCGAACGGCTCGAGCATTAAGACCTTCGGTGAAAGGACTCTGCTTCTGTCCTTGCACGGCCGCACATATGAATGGACTTTTATTATAGCGGCGGTGAGTTTCAACATGTTAGGTGCCGATTTTCTGTGCTCACATGGGTTGTTAGTTGATCTTTCCAATAGACGCCTAGTTAATTCACTCTCCTTTTACTCCATTCCTTGTGCAGCTCGAGTGTTCCCCCCACCAGCACAGACCAACATCGCCACAGCAGGCGGTAAGTTTCACACACTCCTCACTCAGTTTCCAGCACTCACAGTTCCCACTTTTTCGGCAACAGTTGCGAAACAAGGGGTGGAGCACTTTATCACTACCACTGCCCGCCCCCCCGTCTTTGCGAAAGCTCTGCGCTTGGATGCAGCTAAACTGTCCATAGTGCGCGAGGAGTTCGCCAACCTGGAAAGGTTAGCCATCATCCGGCATTCAAAGAGCCCATGGGCCTCCCCACTGCATATGGTCCCTAAAGCTGACGGCTCGTGGAGACCTTGCGGTGATTTCCGCAGGTTAAACAACACCACAGCGCATGACCGCTACCCAATCCCACATATTCAGGATTTTTCGGTGCATCTGGCGGGGGCGCGCATTTTTTCTAAAATAGACTTGGTCCGCGGTTATCATCAAGTCCCAGTGCACAATGAGGACATCCCCAAAACAGCGGTGATAACTCCGTTTGGACTTTTTGAGTTTTTACGCATGCCGTTTGGGCTTAAAGGCGCCGCGCAAACCTTCCAGCGCATGATGGATGCGGTGTTGCGCGATCTCCCTTTTGTGTTCGTCTACCTGGACGACATTTTGGTAGCCAGCGCGTCCGAAGTAGAACACGATAAACACCTCACGGAAGTTTTCCGGAGGTTGGGAGAGCACGGGTTAATAATCAACCCAGCTAAGTGCCAGTTCAGGGTGGCGCACATCGACTTTTTGGGGCACCGCATCTCCCCAGAGGGGGCAGTTCCGCTACCGGACAAAGTGCACGCAGTGGCAGATTTTCCCCAGCCACAAACGGTCAAAGCACTACAGGAGTTTTTGGGAATGGTGAATTTTTATAACCGTTTCCTCCCCCACGCAGCGCAGCTCATGAAACCATTATATGCCGCGCTTAAAAAGCAAAAACCCTCCAATGCAATCGAGTGGTCCCCGGAGCGGGAGCGCGCATTTGCGGAGGTAAAAAAAAGCCCTTGCAGACGCTGCGTTGTTGGCTCATCCAGTCCCAACGGCCCGCATAGCGCTCACCACTGATGCTTCAGACGTGCCCATAGGGGCGGTAGTGGAGCAGCATGTGGCCGGGGTTTGGCAGCCGCTGGCCTTTTTCAGCAGGTCCTTGGGCGAAGCTGAGCGAAAATACAGCGTGTTCGACAGGGAGCTGTTAGCGCTCCACTTAGCCATTCGCCACTTCCAATTCTGGCTAGAAGGTCGGCGTTTCACCGCGTTTGTCGACCACAAACCGCTCACTTTTGCGATGGCCAAAATTTCAGAACCATGGTCGGGCTGGCAGCAGAGGCAGCTGGCCGCAATTTCGGAATTTACTACTGATATTCAACACGTAGCGGGTAAACTCAATGTAGTGGCAGACTGCCTCTCTCGCGCGATAACCGCACCAGTCCGCGCAGAGGTAGATTGTACTACCGCAGCCGCTGAGCAAAATAACAGCGCGGAAGCGCACGCGGCCCCAGTTCATGTGGGAATAGACTATGCAGCCATGGCAGCGGATCAGGGTAGCGATGCGGACGTATGCGCGCTCCAGTCTGGACCAACAAGGTTAAGGCTGGAGAACAGGAGGCTGCAAAATGGTATGCCCCCCCTAATCTGAGATGTCTCTACTGGACGACTGCGTCCAATAGTGCCGGCCGCATGGCGCCACCGCGTTTTTGACTCGATTCACTCCCTGGCACACCCAGGGGTGCGCGCGTCTGTGAAAATGGTAGCAGAAAAGTTTGTTTGGCCGGGCCTGCGCAAGCACGTTAAAGAGTGGGCACGAGCCTGTATGGCTTGCCAGCGGGCCAAAATACACAAGCACACAAAAGCCCCCTTAGAGCCGTTTCACATCCCGGCCAAGAGGTTTGATCATGTGCATGTCGACCTCGTAGGCCCCCTACCGTCGTCGCAGGGGTACACACACCTTTTGACAATGGCGGATCGAACCACGCGTTGGCCGGAAGTGGTCCCACTGGCATCAACCACAGCTGCAGAGGTGGCCCGCGCATTTTTAACGGCTTGGATAGTGCGTTTCGGGGTTCCGTCGGATATTACGTCCGACAGGGGACCTCAATTTGTGTCTGAGCTTTGGTCAGCGATGGCCCACAGCTTAGGTGTGACAGTTCACCGCACTACCGCTTACCACCCCCAGGCTAATGGTTTATGCGAGCGGTTTCATAGATCATTGAAGGCAGCCCTCAGAGCGTCGCTTACGGATGCAAATTGGGTAAACAGACTACCATGGGTTTTATTAGGGTTGCGTTCTGCACCTAAAGAGGACTTAAAAGCCTCCCCAGCGGAGTTGGTTTTTGCACAACCTCTCCGGCTGCCAGGAGAGTTTCTGCCAGATAATCCGGCGCCAGGGCGTTCCCCTGCTCAGTGGTCACTGATCGACACGGGAGCAGACATGCTTCCGGGCCCCGTTCACCACACCTTTTCTCTTGTTTTTGTGCCCAAATCTTTAAAAAATGCCGAGTTTGTTTTTGTCAGGCACGAGGCTCAGGGCCCAGCACTGCGTCCACCCTACGATGGCCCATATAGAGTGCTGGAAACAGGTGATAAGCATTTTGTGCTAGATTTGGGGGACAGGAGGGAAACAATTAGTATAGACAGACTTAAGCCTGCTTTTGTGATGGCCGACGAGACTGTGCGAGTGGCGAGGGCTCCTCGACGCGGCAGACCCCCCAGGGAGCATGCCCCAGACCCCCCGCAGGGATCAACTAACAGTTCTCATCCTCAGATAGCAGATTCACTGCAAGATGGCATCGCAGGAGCTGCGAAGCCCGCCTACAGCAAGTTTGGAAGACGGTTGAAGCCCAGACAGCATATGGACTGATGTCGTGGTTTTATTATGTTGTGTGGACTATGTTGTATTGTTTCATCTTCACCGTTTGGGGGGGGGGGGGTATGTGGCACACATATTTTGGATGCTCTGACTGCAGGGTTCTCAGGAAGATCTGCGTGAAGAGGAAATCGTCATTGTCTGAGCCTCTCAGCTGCAGCATGTCTTCCATCAGGTCGACAGGCGTGCGTCCTCCCAAGTTGTGCAGAGCTAGGAGCTTCTTAGCTCTTTCCTCGGCTGAGGGCGTGAAACGCTGGATGAGGGCAGCTTTCAACCCACTGTATTTGTTGCCAGCGGGCGGATGCTGCACCAGGCTCCGCACATGTCGGCTGTGCGGTTGTCGAGTTTGGCGATGACATGGTAGAATTTTGTGTCATCTGCTGTTATTCCCCCGAGTGCGAACTGGGCTTCGGCCAGGAGGAACCACGAGTCTGGGTTTCACGCCCTCCACAGTGTGTGTGTGTGTGTGTGTGTGTGTGTGTGTGTAGACTGACATGCAGCAGGTAGGCATGGAAAGGCTATGGAACCCCCTTAGGGTCATGGTGAGAATTTTTTTGGGGGTGGTTACTTTTGCATTCCCACGCAAAATATTTTTGCATTAACTCGCAATACTGTGATGTAGGTGAGGTTCACACAAAGAAAGGGAGCAGATGGCTGCAACACAACAGGCTTTATTAAACACAACAACACTGAACACAGACAGGGGGGGAGGTCATTCTCCCAGACCTCCGTTTATATCAGGGTTACACACACATAATCACTCCTGCTCTAGTTCTACCTATAACACTGCTGGGTCATTATAACACAGTTATAACAACACAGCAGTATAATAGCACAGTAATAACATTAAACACACACACAAAAATAAAGTCTCTACTGGCAAGGCATGTTGGGAAAAAGCCCCGATGTTAAACTGCTCCCCTTAACACAGCCCCGACGTTACACTGCCCCCCCCCCGGACTGGTTTCTGTCCCCAGAAAAATGAGAGTCCAACTCAAAAGTCCAACACGAACCCATCCAGGTGTCGGGGTGGCCTTCGATGCTGACGACCAGCACGTACAGGCCCGCCAGTGCCCATATGAGTCTCGGTCGAAGTATCTGGTCAGGATGAAGGCTCCGGTTCAACCACCAGCGGGGCGGATGGCTGGTACAGGGCGAGACGGTCACTGTGAAGTACCACGACCCGGTCCCTTTTCTTAAGCCTCACCCTGTACATCACATCCGACAGTCTCGGCAGAACCACACACGGTCCCGACCAATGACTCGCCAACTTCGGTGATCGTCCTCTTTTTCTCTCAGGGCAGAAAACCCAGACTCGATCTCCCGGTGCAAAGTCCCTCCCCTGGCAGCGGGAGTCATACGCTCGCTTCTGCCGACCCCCCGCCGCTGCCAGGGCCTCCCGAGCCAGTTCGTGCACTGTGTGGAGATGTTCCTTCAAACAAAAAAAATAATCCAACCTGGGTTTGCCCTCCACCTCCGGCTCAGGGGGGTGCCGAATACCAAATCCACCGGTGTGCGCAGCTTGCGTCCAAACATGAGCGCTGCAGGGGTGCACCGGGTGGATTCCTGAGCTGCCGTCCGGTATGCCCACAAAACAAAAGGCAGATGCAGGTCCCAGTCTCGCTGTTGCTGATCCACTAAGATAGCGAGCTGGGTGGTGAGGGTCCGGTTGAATCGTTCGACCAGGCCCTTGCTCTGTGGATGCAGCGGGGTGGTCCGGGTCTTCCAGATGCCCAGCCACTTGCAGACCTCTCCGAAGACCTGCGCCTCGAAGTTCCGACCCTGATTGCTGTGTAGCTCCTCCGGTGTGCCAAACTGACAGAACATTTTATCCACCAGCTTTGATGCCATCGTAGCGGTGCTCTGGTCCGGGACCGCGTACGCCTCTGGCCATTTATTGAAATAATCCATTGCGACCAGCACGTAGCGGTTCCCCCGGTCTGTGGTCGGGAAAGGGCCAAGAATGTCCACTCCCACCCGGTACTGCTGCAGGGGAGCGTGGGATCACTGAGTTGGCCTTTTCTGAGCTGTGCAGGTGTTGCAGCGATGGACGTGGAGCTCCACATCCTGATGACATCCGGGCCAGTAGAACCGGGCTCAAAGACGCTGCAGAGTCTTTGTCACCCCGAAGTGGCCTGCTCCTACTGCCCCATGAACCAGCTGGAGTACGTTGGGCCAGAGTCAACGAGGAACCAGCAGCTGCCAGACGTGCAGCTGCCCAGCTGGAGTCTGCCACTGTCGATACACCACGCCCTTGTGACAGCGGAGGTTGGCCCACTGGGAGTGTAGGGCCTTAGTCTCTGGGTCCAGCGCAGACACAGCCTCCCAGGCAGGCCGCTGGCCTGAGTCCAGCCACTGCTGAACCCGAGAAATGACCGGGTCTCTATCCTGCTCGCTCTGCAGCTGCTGCGTGCCGAGGACCTCTGTGACGTCATTGCTGGGGGAGGCTGCCCGATCATCCGAGGAAGGGCTGTGCATCACTGCGTTATTCCTGCTCGCAGCGGTCCGGACAGCAGTAGCCCGTGGGATGGCTTGGTCTCAATCCTCAGCCTGCTGGCAGTGATGACACTCCTCTGCCGCACAGGGATGCCGAGACAGCGTGTCAGTGTTGGCATGGAGGCAGCCTGCCCAATGCACAATCTGAAAATCATAATCCTGCAGTGCCTCCAGCCATCTCGCCAACTGTCCATCCGGTTCCCTAAAGTTCAGCAGCCAGATCAGGGAAGCATGATCCGTCCTGAGCTGGAATTTTCCCCCGTACACATACAGGTGGAAATGACTCAGCCCCTGGATCACAGCCAACAGCTCTCTGCGAGTAACACAGTAATTCCTCTCGGCTCTGCTGAGAGTGCGGCTGAAGAAAGCAACTGCCTCCTCTCTGTGTTCTCCCTCCTGGGATAGCACCGCCCCAATGCCCTGATTGCTGGCGTCCGTGTCCACGATAAAAGGGCGGTTTGGGTTGGGATGCTGCAGGATGGGGGCTCTGATGAGCACAGCGCGAAGTTGGGAAAAAGAAGCAACACAATTCTCATTCCACTGAAATGCATGTCCTTTATGCGTCAGCTGATGCAGCGGGCTGGCAATGGTGGTGAAGTCCTTCACAAACCTCCTATAATAGGAGGCCTGTCCGAGAAAGCTCCTCAGCTCTCCCACATTCCGCGGCACTGGCCAGTCTCTCACCGCCGCCACTTTTTCTGGGTCGGTTGCGACTCCCGCTGCACTGACGACGTGGCCCAGAAAGGTGGTCTCTCGCTGGAATAGGTGGCATTTCCTCGGGTGTAACTGTAGCCCAGCTTGTCGGATGGCGTCTAGTACTTCTCGGAGACTGGACAGGGCGCTGTCAAAATCAGCTGCATGCACCAGTAGGTCATCCAGGTAAACAACACAGCGACTCTGAGCCAGCACTCGCTCCATCAAGCGCTCAAAGGTGGCCAGGGCGTTGCAAAGTCCAAACGGCATCACTTTAAACTGATACAGTCCCTGCCCAATGGAGAAGGCTGTTTTTTGGCGGGCCTCAGGTGACAGCTCTACCTGCCAATAGCCGCTGCGTAGATCCAGCGAGCTGAACCAGCTGGAGCCGGCGATGTGGTTCAGCGCGTCATTGATGCGGAGCAGGGGCTAGGAGTCCTTACGGGTGACGTCATTCAGGCGTCGGTAATCCACGCAGAACCGCCATGACCTGTCCTTCTTCCTGACCAGCACCACCGGCACCGCCCAGGGGCTGCTGGAGGGCTCAATAATGTCTGCCTTCAGCATTTCTCGCACTTTTTGTTCTGCTGCTGCCCGCCTTGAAAAGGGCAGCCGGCATGGGCGGAGCCGGATCGGCCTGGTCTCACCAGTGTTGATCTTGTGCTGCACCAAGCCGGTCCGGGTGCATTCCTCATCCTTCGCTGCGAAGACACCCATATAGCAGTCCAACAGCTCCCGCAGCTGGCGTCTCTGTCCTGGCTCCAGCCCGCTGCAGCTCTGCTGGAATAATTCCTCGACCGCCTGCTGTGTCTCTGCCGACACGTTGACCCCTCCCCTTGCTGTCCCTGTGTGTGTTCGTGCTCCTTCTGCTTGTGCTGGTGGCGCCGTGGTGTCCAGTCCTCGCGGTGGCCTGCCTGGTCCGGTCTGTCCTGGCAGTCCCTCGATCATGCAGGCCTCCGTATTCCTTCTCTGGGTTCCGCTGCGGAGCGTGATGGTCCGGGTTCACAGCTGGAGGGACGGTCTGGCGGTGTCGATCTTGGCGTTCCACCCTGCGAGCAGGTTGAGTCCAATAATACAGGGGTCTTGGATGTCAGCCAGCCAGAACAGGTGTTTTATGTTCTGACCGGCCACCCCCACCACAAGAACACTCCGCCCCCCCCCCCAATCTGGTGCGCTCACTGGTAGCTGTTGTGACGTAGCGTTCAGTGGGCTCCCACCCCTGTGGGGCCGTCTCGTTTGTGCCCGGCAGCACACCGGGTCGGACCAAGGAGATTGTAGAGCCGGTGTCAATCAGGGCCCGGATCAACATCTTCTCTCGGTTGCACTGTAAATACATCCCTGGCGAGTGTCCAATTCGGCCCACGCATGGCGCCGGCTCGTCGGGGAAACATCTGCGGGAGGCGGCCTGTCCCCGTCCATGCCACCTCGCTCTAGTTTAACGTCGGTGAGGGGCCAGTTTGTCATGGGGTGGGTGCAGAGCAGTACCGTGCGATGTGTCCTGGCTCTCCGCAGCGGAAGCACCCTTCCTCACGTCGCCGTGGCCGTCTTCTCCATGGATGTGCTGCCGTGGTCTGCCGTAACTCCTCCTCCCCCTCGCTCTCAGCCGTGTCCTGGAAAGCTCTTTGTCTTGGCTCGGCTGTATGATTCATCAGCGGTTCCACCCGCTCTGCTTCTGCCACCACAGTCTCCCAGTTGCTCGCGGTGTTATTCCGGACATGGTCCTGGAGCTGGGCCGGGCAGAGTCCTTGGATGAAATTCCGGAGGGCGAGCTTCTCCATTACCTCCGGTTCGAAGTCCGGGTAGCTGCGCTGTGTTAGCAGCCGTATGTCCGCCGCGTAGGCTCCTAGTCTCTCCTGGCTGCCTCGACGGCGGTTGGCCAGCTGTTCCTGGGCGTGCTTAGCATTGGCCGTTCTCCCAAACCGTCTCCGGAGCGCTCCTTGTAGCGCTGGCCAGCTGCGGAGCTCCTCGGGCCGGAGGTCAGACAGCGTGCAGAGGCCTCTCCCTTCCAAGGCCAACACGACCTGCACAGCGGTTTCTTCTGGTGGCCAGCCATTCGGCGAGGCAGCCAGCTCGACCTGGACCAGGTAGTCGTCCAGCGAGGTCTCGCCGTTGAAGTGGGGAATCTTGGCCCGCTACCGGATGGATGGGCCGGTCACCTCCCGATCGGTCACCGCCCCTGGTCGCAGTGGAATCGCCGGCAGGGAGCGGGGCTGGTTTGCTCTGCTCAGTCCACCCTGCCTTGAAAAAGGCAGAAGGCGAGGTACACTGGTCCCGTCGGGTCCACTGCTTCATTCATCCCGGCGAGTGGCTCCGGGGGTCGGTGTCTCAGCTCCGTTGTCTGTCGCCAGCTGAGCGATGAGTCGCTCCAGCAGCTGGATCTCCGTTCTGATCCTGGCTTCCATCTGTTCCATGGATCCCACTCCTGACACCAGTGTGACGTAGGCGAAGTTCACACAAAGAAAGGGAGCAGATGGCTGCGACACAACAGGCTTTATTAAACACAACAACACTGAACACAGACAGGAGGGGAGGTCATTCTCCCAGACCTCTGTTTATATCAGGGTTACACACACATAAACACTCCTGCTCTCATCATCATCCTCATCATCATCATCATCATCATCATCATAGCAGTCTGTCGGGGGTGACAATGACTGTTTCATTTAGGTCTGATCAGATTCCTCCACGCAGCTCTGTCCTTCGCCTTTTGCTGCCAGGAACTCCTGACCTTGTTAACCCGAGTGACATCCGAGCCGGTATGAGTTGCTTTCTGACTGACCAGTGGCAAGGGCAGGCCAAGACAAACTGACTCCAGTATCTGTTGCAGTGACTGACCAGATGATAGGTTTGTTTATCTCTGCTCTTTGTGTAGTGCATGTCACGATGCACCGACTGGCAATTCTACCTATAACACTGCTGGGTCATTATAACGCAGTTATAATGACCCAGCAGTATAATAGCACAGTAATAACATTACACACACACGAAAATAAAGTCTCTACTGGCAAGGCATGTTGGGAAAAAGCCCCGATGTTACACTGCCCCTCTTAACACAGCCCCGACGTTACAATACTTTTGCATTCCCACGCAAAACATTTTTTGCATTAGCTCGCAATACTTTTGCGTGCCCTCGCAAAATGCTGCACAGCAACATCCCATTGAACAGTCACACTCTAGCCCGGACGTCATTCCATTCTGTCAGGACTTGCAGATCTGAGGTGCGGGTTATCACTCCATTTTAGGTAAGTTTGCCATATTAACTATAAGAGAATGACTGTCAGCGTCTTATTGTCATTTCCATTGTACAATGAGCCATAAAAATAGCATGCCTTGGCTGACAAGCTGGTAAGCTAGCTCTCATAGAGCTGATTTACTGCTGACAAGTTTTAGCATCATGCTGCTGTGTTTGAGTAAAATCCTTCAGCGGTGACAGAGAACATTCACTTTAAGTTAGAAACCAAGAGAACTGCATGTTGGACAGGTTCCAAGATTGTTCTGCAGTGGTACCTGTTACAACTCACTCTGGGCCATCATCTGCCTCAGCTGTGGCAAACCTGGGGGTAATCAGCCCCGGGCTATATAGCCCGTTCTGCCTGGAGCTTCGGCACAGAGCCGTCTGCTATGCTACGCTCTTCGTCCTACGCATGCCCTGATTCTTCTCAGCCCTGCGCATCATCGTTGGACTCTCCGCTGGCACGTAAGCTCAACATTTCCAACTTACCTCTTCTCCCAGGCTCTCCCCTGTGCACAGGTGGATCCCTTAGGCGGCGGTTCTCTTCCTCACGGCGGTGGAATCGCTCCTCTCACCACGCTGTGCATCACAGCGCTTCACCGGGTGCGCTCAGCAGACGCTGTCTCCCTGGCAGGAGGCCCAAAGCCCAAGCCGACGCCATCTCCAGTACATCTGCAAGTAAGCCCTTTTAATTCTCCATCCATTATAACACGGCTGAATCTAATATCTGTGTTTGGCTCTGTCTCTAGGGTTGCCAGGCTGTACGGTGCTCTGTCTCACCCCCGGCTGCAGCTCGTTCACCCACAAAACACTCAGATACCACATACACGCACACACACACCTGCTGGTAAACTCAATAAAGATTATTGTATTGTACTTGAGCCTGTGTCTGTGTTCCCTGGGTCCGACATTATGACAGTACCAACTTTACTGCTGCAGCAATAACGGAGCCTTTATTTGAATCAAGCACAAGTTCTAATAATGAATGGCATAGCCTCATTTTATCAGAGCATCGTGTTATGTATGAAATAGTAGCAGTAATAGTGCATTGCTGGAGACGGCCCTGTCTCTGTCGCCGTGGCCGCGGCGCAGGCAACCCACAGCAGAATCCCCGGCTGGACTCGCTGCCGGCGAAGCCCGTCAGCGAACCTCCAAGAGCGGCCCCACCTCGCCTTTCCAGGGGGCCCTCTGTCGCCATCCAGCGGGGAAAAGGAGGAACAACGTCCCCTACAGCAGGAACCATCTCTGCCCTGGGAGGAAGGCAAGTGCACGATAATTTGTCACATCTTAATTATGATCTGCCTTGTCTGACTCCTCGGAGCGGAGTTCGCGGTTCGCAGCCCCCCGAGCTTCCTCCACCTGCTGTGGAAAAAGTTATTAAACCTGCTGCCTCTGTGTTTTCCCCTGTCAAGCAGTCCGCGACGCCAGGCCAGCGTCGTCGGACGAAGAGGGCCCCTGCAGTGCTGGAAAGCCTGGATCCAGCCCTGCAGCCACGTCTTGGACGGAGGAGAAGAGCGGACTGCGGCCCAGAGCCTGAGCCGACGATGAAGTGTCCCCGGGTCTCTTCGCCGGAGCGGTCCGAGCCAGTGGGTCGAGGGTCCCCTGCCCCCACGCCATACGGGTCATCGGCGTGGACAGCAGCGTGGAAGGAACCTCAGGCTGTAGATGACATCCTGCCAGCTGCGGAGCCCGACGCAGCTGAATCCGAACCTGCTGACGAGAGTCGCCGCCCTGAACCTGGATCGCCGGAGTCCTGGGTGGCAACGGAACCCGAGTGCAGGCAAGTGTTCCCTCTTTGGTCTCTGTCCCCTGTTTTGGAGCATTTTTGCCTGCCTCTCGGGGAGGCGAGTGAGGAGCAGCCGTCTGCTGCGCCCGAGCTCGTCTCGCTGGGTTTTGTTGCTACTGGTGATTCTGATCCCGGTTTTCCTGTTTCTGAGCCTTGTTACAGTGTCGCCGGCGTGGAACGGGTCGGGGTCACTGGGTTGGAGGTCCCAGGTTCGGGGGTGGAGATCGTCAGCAGAGCTGCACCGACCCAGTCGGGTTCCGTCGTGGAGGCTGCTGTGGCCCAATCGGGGTCCAACATGGGTGCACTGGAGGCCCAATCAGGGTCCACCGCGGGTGCGGTTCCGGCCCAATCGGGGTCCAATGTGGGTGCACCAGAGGCTCAATCGGGGTCTACCGCGGGTGCGGTTCTGGCCCAATCAGGGTCCGACGTGGGTGAGTCGGAGGCCCAATCGGGGTCCACCACGGGTGCGGATCTGGCCCAATCGGGGTCCAATGTGGGTGCACCGGAAGCTCGATCGGGGTCCACCGCAGGTGCGGTTCTGGCCCAATCGGGGCCCGACGTAGGTGCAGCTGGGACCCAATTGGGGTCTAGCGGAGATGCAGCGCCAGCGTGGTCCACGGACGGGGGAGGAGCTGCAGACCTTTCTCAGTCGGGCGGATTTCAGGCTCGCCCTGCTCATCTGTCCCCTCAGAGTCACCGCCCCTGTGCATCATCGCTGGGTGCCGTGGGGGCTCCTGTTCGCTCGCCCCGGCTCTCCCGAGTTTTTTCCTCATCAGGGAGGCCGCCGCGGGTTGTTTTTCCCCAGGACTGGTGGCTGAGGGACACGGGTCGGACGCCGGAGGAACTGTTTCGCCGGTTCGGCGCCTCGGGTCGGCCACCCGACCTGTTGTGTGCTTTTTCGGGCGACCTGGTTCGACCATCGGAGGAGCGGACGTACTGGGCATTGGACTCTGGTGAGCCGCCTGGTCATGGTCCACCTCCTGTGACCACCTGCCGGCTGTTGGACGCGGGGAGACCACCTGAACTGTTCCTGTGGCGCTTGGTCTCCACCGGTTGGCATAAACTGTCGGGGGAGTAGTGGTCTCTGGGTTAGTCCATCAGTGATTGTTCTGTTTTTTTTTTTTTTTTTTCCCTGTCCTGGCTGCTCTGTGTATTTTGTGTTTTGATTATGTCTTGCAGTTGCCTTAGTATGTGTTTTTGTTCTACTGCTGCCTTGTTTTTTCTTTCTCTGTGTATCTTGTCTGATTTTTGAATATTTGTTTTTTTGTCATAGTCTGGTGTTTAATATTTCTGACCCAGTAGTTCTGGTTTTTTGTTCTTCCCCATGTGCATTTTCTTGAGTTAATCTGAGTAGTTTTTCTGGTCATTGTCCTGTTTTGAATATTTGGTATGTTGTCATAGCCTTGCGTTTAATATTTCTGATCCGGTAGTTTGGTTTTTTGTTTCCTCCATGTGCATTTTTTGATTTTGTCTGAGTAGTTGCTCTTGTCATTGTCCTGTATGGTTTTTTTATGGTCTCTGTTTTGTCTTTGGGTTTGGTCTCTCTCCCTCCGTTCCTACCCCAGGCCACCCACCCCGGGGGGTGGGGGGGCAGGGTGGTCCTTGGGGTGTTCTGAGCCCGCCCGTGGAGGGAGGGTACTGTTACGACCCGAGTGCTGGTTCTGATCGCGCTCGGGCTAAGTTCAACTCGCTGCCGGCCTTGACAGCTGTGGGTTGTATTCTGGCCTCACCGGGCTCTTATTGTGAAGGTGCTCGGTGGGGCTTCCGCCTGTCAAGGCTGGTCAGCTGTGTGTCATTACTGCTCGTTAGTGTTCGCCTTTAAAAGCGAGCACTGGCGACAGTATTGGTGCAGGAGTATTGTCTACACTTTCCCAACATCTCGTCAGACCTTGTCTTGTCAACGTTCCTTGTCAGTGCGTCGTCAGACCTTCATATCAGGTTCGTTATTCCCTAGTTATGTTGTGGAGAAGTGTGGAAAGACGAGGCTGAGTTTATTTCTCAAGTCCAGTTTTATTCACATTCACATTCTCCAACATCCAAAAACAGAAAGAGAGTGAATCCCCCAACATCTGTCCCTTTTATACCCCAGGACATCAAAGCACACAGTCACATTGTCTTTTAATCCCAAATCACAATGCATCCCCCTCCAGGTCTTCTCGCCTCCACCTAAAGTCCTGGTGGTCAGGAAATCCCTCAAGGCCATCTCTTTGCATACAAAAGGCCAGATTTCACATCCTCCTGTTACCCCTAGGAGGTTCAGTCCTTTTGTTTCTCTGAGACGTGAAGCATACAATAAGCATACAGTAATATACATGTGAAGCATATGAAACCCACATATGTGCACCACATGACCCCCCCCCCTCAAACGTCTAAGATGGAACAACATAACCACAGATTGCATGTCATAATAAAATCACTACATATCAGTCCACGTGCCGCTTGGGCCTCAGCCTTCTCCCGTATCTGCTGTAAGCAGGCTGTACCACTTCCGCAGCGTCTTCCTGCTGGGGAGCTGCTGTCTGAGGATGAGAACTGTTAGTCAACCTCTGTGGGTGTTCTGGGGAATGTTCTCTAGGGGGTCTGCCGCCCCGAGGAGCCTTAGCCAACTGCACAACTTCGTCAGCTACCACAAAAGCGGGTTTGAGCCTGTTTATGCTAAGCATTTCTTTTCTGCCCTCCAAATCTAGCAAAAAATGCATATCCCCTGTTTCCAGCACTCTATATGGTCCATCATAAGGTGGGCGTAAAGGTGGACGATGGGCATCATGTCTGACAAAAACAAACTCCGCATTTTTTAAAGCCTTAAGCACAAAAACACGCGGAAAACTGTGGTGAACGGGGCCAGGTAGCGTGCTCGGGCCCGTGCTATTCTGTAACCGCTGAGCCGGGGAGCACTCTGGCGCTGGATTATCTGGGAGAAATTCCCCGGGCAGCCAAAGTGGCTGTGCGAAAACTAGCTCAGCTGGGGAGGCTTCTAAATCCTCTTTAGGTGCAGAACGCAACCCCAATAAAACCCATGGTAGCTTGTCCACCCAATTTGCATCCGTAAGCGACGCTCTGAGAGCCGCCTTCAATGACCTGTGAAAACGTTCGCATAACCCGTTAGCCTGCGGGTTGTACGCGGTCTTGTGGTGGATCGTTGCCCCCAGGCTGCGGGCCATCGCTGACCAAAGTTCGGAAATAAATTGAGGGCCTCTGTCGGACGTAATGTCCGACGGGACTCCAAAACGCGCTACCCATGCAGTTAAAAATGTGCGCGCCACCTTCTCGGCTGTGGTTGACGACAGCGGAACCACTTCCGGCCAGCGCATGGTGCGGTCAACCATTTTCAGAAGATGTGTGCACCCTTGTGAGGGTGGGAGGGGGCCTACGAGGTCCACGTGGACATGATCAAACCTTTTAGCTGGAATGTGAAACGGCTCCAAGGGACCTCTCGTGTGTCTATGAACCTTGGCCCATTGACAAGCCATGCAGGCTGCCGCCCACTCTCTAACTTGCTTGCGCAGGCTCGGCCATACAAATTTCTCTCCTACCATTTTGACCAACGCGCAAACTCCCGGGTGCACCAGAGAATGGATCGAGTCAAAAACGCGGCGGCGCCACACGGCTGGTACCACAGGACGCGGTCGCCCAGTGGAGACATCGCAGATTGGGGGGGGGCAT
Organism: Pholidichthys leucotaenia; assembly: GCA_020510985.1. Lineage (NCBI taxonomy): Eukaryota > Metazoa > Chordata > Actinopteri > Cichliformes > Pholidichthyidae > Pholidichthys > Pholidichthys leucotaenia. The sequence goes on from CM035836.1 coordinate 100,936,002, forward strand.
ACCGTCTTGCAGCACCCTGTTCTCCAGCCTTAACCCTGTTGGTCCAGACTGGAGCGCGCACACATCCGCGTCACTAACCTGCACCGCGGCCATGGCTGCATAATCTATCCCTACGCGGACCGGGGCCGCGTGCACTTCCGTGTCGCTAACCTGCTCCGCAGCCATGGCTGCAGAATCTACCTCTACGCGGGCTGGAGCCGCCACGGCGCGCGAGAGGCAGTCCGCCACTACATTAAGTTTACCCGCCACATGCTGGATATCGGTAGTAAACTCCGATATCGCGGCCAGCTGTCTCTGCTGCCGGCCCGACCAAGGTTCTGAAATCTTGGCCATCGCGAAAGTCAGGGGCTTGTGGTCAACAAACGCGGTGAAACGGCGTCCTTCCAGCCAGAACTGGAAGTGGCGAATGGCCAAGTGGAGAGCTAACAACTCCCTGTCGAATGTGCTGTATTTTCGTTCGCTGTCACGCAGGGTCTTGCTGAAAAAGGCGAGCGAGTTGCCAGGCTCCGGCTACATACTGTTCCACGACCGCCCCTATGGCCACATCTGACGTGTCAGTAGTGAGCACCATGCGGGCCGCTGGGACTGGATGTGCCAACAACGCAGCGTTTGCCAGGGCTGTTTTGACTTCAGAGAATGCGCGCTCTCGCTCCGGAGACCATTCAACTTTATTTGTGGGTTTTTGTTTTTTTAGTGCAGCATACAATGGTTGCATGAGCTGTGGTGCGCGGGGGAGGAAACGGTTATAAAAATTCCCCATTCCCAAAAACTCCTGTAACGCTTTGACCATTTGTGGTTGGGGAAAATTTGTTACTGCGCGCACTTTGTCAGGCAGAGGAACTGCTCCTTCTGGGGAGACGCGATGCCCCAAAAAATCAATCTGCGTCACCCCGAACTGACACTTCGCTGGGTTGATTATTAACCCGTGCTCTGCCAACCTCCGGAAAACTGCTGTGAGGTGGTTTTTGTGTTCGTCTTCGGACGCACTGGCTACCAATATGTCGTCCAGGTAGACGAACACGAAGGGGAGATCACACAAAACCACGTCCATCATGCGTTGTAACGTCTGTGCCGCGCCTTTAAGCCCAAACGGCATTTGCAAAAACTCGAAAAGCCCAAAAGGAGTTATTACTGCTGTTTTGGGTATGTCTTCAGCGCACTGGGACCTGGTGGTAACCGCGTACCAAGTCTATTTTAGAAAAAACGCGCGCCCCCGCCAAATGAACTGAAAAATCTTGGATGTGCGGGATCAGGTAGCGGTCGTGCGCTGTAGCATTGTTCAACCTGCGGAAATCACCGCAAGGTCGCCACGAGCCATCAGCTTTTGGGACCATGTGAAGCGGTGAAGCCCATGGGCTCTTCGAACGCATGATGATGCCCAACCTTTCCAGGTTGGCAAACTCCTCACACGCTACGGTCAGTTTAGCTGAATCCAAGCACCAAGCTTTTGCAAAAACGGGCGGACCGGTGGTAGTAACAAAATGTTCCACCCCGCGTTTAGCCACGGTCGCCGAAAATGTTGGGACCATGAGTGCTGGGAACTGAGAGAGGAGTGTGTGGAACTTACCACCTGCAGCTGTGACGTTGGCTTGTGCTGTTGGCGGGGCCACTCGAGCTGTACAGGGAATAGAATAAAAAGAGAGTGGATTAACCAGGCGTCTTTTAGCAAGATCGACCAACAAACCATGTGAGCACAAAAAATCAGCCCCTAACATGTTGAAATTGATTGCCGCTATGACGAAAGTCCACTCGAATGTACGGCCGTGTAAAGACAGAAGCAGAGTCCTCTCACCGAAGGTCTTAATCACCAAGCCGTTCGCTGCTGATACCCCGGGACCACTGGAAGGCGCCAGCCGGTCAGCGTAGGAAGGTGTGATGAAACTCAGCTGGGAGCCTGTGTCCACAAGGAAATGCCTCCCCGAACGCGCATCCCTCAAGTAGAGCAGCTTGTTCTCCTCTCCGAGGGCCGCAGCTGCTACTGACCCTCGGTCATGGCGTTTCCCGAGCGCTTGAAATGTCACGGTGGAATGCACTTGCGTGCCCTCTCTGCGAAGCGGCGATGGTAGAAGCAAAGGACGTCATCTTCTCCGTGTTTCCTGGCCCCTGCCGCCACCATTGTCGGTGAGTCTAGTGCTGCAGCCTCTGGCCCCCTGCCATCTCTGGACGTTGCGCCTAGCTCCGCTGCCGCAGCCGTAGCCGCGCGCCATTTATTGGCGTTGACGAGTCGTTGCGCCTCCTGGCCCAGCTCGTGGTAGTCTCGTCGGGCCAACAGTGGTGAACTGGCCAGGGTCACTCTCACCGCTGACGGTAGGGTCCTGAGGAAAAGGTGGGTGAAGATGAAGTTATCATCTTTGGAGTCTCTCAAAATCAACATCTTCCCCATCAGGTCTGCAGGTCTGTCGCTCTCAAATTCAGTCAGCGCCAGGAGCCCCTCTGCTCGCTCCTCCACCGAGGGGGTGAAGTAACGGATGAGTGCAGCCTTCAACGTGCTGTACTTGTCGCTGTCCGGCGGGTGGTTGATCAGGCTCTCCACTCACTGGGCTGTGTGGTTGTCCAGCTTTGCAACAACATGGTAGAACTTTGTGGCGTCTACCAAAATCCTCCGGAGGTTGAACTGCACCTCGACCGCGTTAAACCAAGAGCACAGATTGTTCTGCCAGAAGTCCTGTAGCTGAACTGTGGCTGCATTCGTTTGGCTGGCTCCTGACGAGTCTGGCTCGGGAGAATTGCTTCTGCTCATGATACGTCTTAGGGTCACCAGTGTGGAGAAGTGTGGAAGGACGAGGCTGAGTTTATTTCTCAAGTCCAGTTTTATTCACATTCACATTCTCCAACATCCAAAAACAGAAAGAGAGTGAATCCCCCAACATCTGTCCCTTTTATACCCCAGGACATCAAAGCACACAGTCACATTGTCTTTTAATCCCAAATCACAATGCATCCCCCTCCAGGTCTTCTCGCCTCCACCTAAAGTCCTGGTGGTCAGGAAATCCCTCAAGGCCATCTCTTTGCATACAAAAGGCCAGATTTCACATCCTCCTGTTACCCCTAGGAGGTTCAGCCCTTTTGTTCCTCTGAGACGTGAAGCATACAATAAGCATACAGTAATATACATGTGAAGCATATGAAACCCACATATGTGCACCACAATGTCACAGTTTAGCTCGTAGTGGCTGGGGGCAGCCCTGCGAGGCAAGTATTAATTTGTGTGTGTTTGTGCCGAGTACGGCTCACAGTCTTGTCCTGTCTTGTCTTGTATAAATAAACCATCATCGCAAAACTCACTGGTGGACTCTTGGTGTCTCATGGTGATCCGCGAGGATCACCGCATGACAAAATTTCTCGAGAGGTTTAGTGTCCACTGTCCCTGCACTGATATTTAATTACATAACAACATTAATCTGTGTTTAAAAAAGATCATTAACATTCTCAAAGATGAGGACAGCTTGAAAGGTTCAAAGTTTTTTTGTTTTTTCCCCATAAAAGTTCTCAGAAGATTGTGGCTGTACAGACATCAACTATTGTCATAACTTAGTCCTTTTTTTACTTGTTTTCCACATGAACAATGTAGTTTTTATGATTGTATGTACTCAGTACTTTGGGAGTGTTACTGTAAATATCACTTTAATCGTGTGTACATTATATCGCAGTAGTACAAAAAGTAATGATTGTGTGGATAAGCTATCGCATTCAAAACTAACAAGTATTTTTACTGTAGAAATGGAGAAGGACTTAGAGGACTTCCAGCGGTCAAGACATGTGGCAGAAGAGGATATAAACAGGATGAAAAGGGATAAGGTCATTATTCAAGCATTCTTGAATATCCCCTCCCACATTTGTAACTGACTCAGCCTACATAGAATATGTTTGCAGAATACTAGCTTTACCCATATTCACTCTGTTCAAAGCAGTTCAAGTAGTTTGGGGTTTTAATTTCTGTTAGCAGATTGACAGAGGTGTCTCTTCATATGGAGACCACTTGGCTGTTCTGTCCTTTTGAAGACAAAGGGAAGAAAATACTGACCAAAATATTTTAGACCGACTGCAGCAAAAGATTACCACAAAACAAATGAAAAGGTCTGGAGCTCTTGCAGAAGCACGTCTTTCCTCCACTGTGCAAAATGCCTGTCTAATGGCAAGACATGAGAACAACAATGCTACAAAGAGCACTGTAGAACTGAGGTGGGGTGGCTGCATTTTCAAAATCACGACTTTCATCAGGTCAGGTCCAAGAATGGAGGAGGAACAAGGCATCTGTCACTGGGCAAAAATACAACAGTCGAACAGATCATGGAAACTGTGAAGGATTTGTTTTTTCCTAAGGGCAGGTCACCAAAGGGGTCTGCCACTGATTTGACTTTTGGCATGTGTGATTTCAAAAAACAGACGATATCGATGGAATCTACAATTGTTGAACTGTATGAGCAGTCCAGATTTAAAATGTGGAGGGTTTACCTTTGCATGGATGACTGTGTGCATTTTGTCTGGGATTCTTCAGAGGACGGAGACATGATGGATGGGCAGGTCATGCTGGCGGAGCTGATTACTTTGACTTACAGCTGCTTTTGGAATTGAAAGATTTGTTGATTTTTCTCAATTTTTGAATTTTTTTTTTTTCTGTCAGCTTGAGATTCACAGATTCAGAAGGACATTTTAACATTAGTTATGAATTAAACATTTCACACTTTAAAAACTCCACTTTAATAGTATTCAAGGGTACTTCTACTTCAAAATAATTTCAATACAGTTTTGTCAGAAAATATTCATACATCTTAGTTTTTGCAGACTTTGTGTAAAATTTGATTTATATGGACAGAAGTGTTCATTATTTTTCAAATGAAAATGTGTTTCAGCAGTGAGGCAGTCACACTGGTCTCCTGGGCTTCTTTGGACTGATAGAATTGGAAGTATCTGGGAACTGCCATTGTTAGCTTCCCCCACCCCCACCCCAACATGTTTCAGCTGTTGTATCCACCTTATTCCTGGCCCCATGATGCCTTGCTTGAATTATGGGTGCAACTTTTTATTTTTTATTTATTTAGAATCCTTTATTAGTCCCACAATGGGGAAATTACAGGGCATCCACATGGGTGGATGAGGCAGCCACGGTGCGGCGCCCAGCCCTTCACCATTCACACACACATTCACACCTAGGGCCACTTTAGAGTCTCCAATTAACCTAACTTGCAGGGTTTTTTGGCCTGTGGGAGGAAACCGGTGAAATCCCGGAGTAAACCCACACAGACACGGGGAGAACATGAAAACTCCACACAGATCACTCTTGGTCAGGGGCTGGGATCGAACCCGGGATCCCCCGGCCAAGGGTGAGTTGCTGTGCTGCCGCAGTGCTAACCACTGTGCCACTCTCACCATCTGTGACGTCTTCATCATCATGTGACGTCTCACATGATGAAGACCCTGGAGAGACTGCTTCTTGCTCACCTCCACCCCCTGGTGGGACCAGCGATGGATCCACTCCAGTTCGCCTACCAGCATGGCATTGAGGTGGAGGATGCAGTGATCTTCCTCCTTACCCGTTCCCTGTACCACCTGGAGAAGCCTGGGAACGCGGTGAGGATCATGTTCTTTGACTTCTCCAGTGCTTTCAACACCATCCAACCGATGAGCCTGAAGGACAAGCTGCTGTGCACAGGGGGGGACCAGCACCTTTCATCATGGATCCTGGACTACCTCACAAACCGGCCACAGTTTGTGAGAACCCAGGATTGTGTGTCCGACATGATCATCGGCAGCACGGGGGCCCCCAGGGAACAGTTTTGGCTCCCTTCCTGTTCACCCTTTATACTGCAGACTTCTCACACAACACAACACACTGCCATCTACAGAAGTTCTCTGATGACTCTGCGATCGTCGGCCTCATCTCCAACGGAGATGAAGCTGAGTACAGAGGACTTATCCAGGACTTCGTGGACTGGTGCCATCAGAACTGCCTCCAGATCAACGGGAGGAAAACTAAGGAGCTGGTGGTGGACTGCCACAGGCAAGGACAACCCCTCACAGCACCAGTAAACATACAGGGAACAGACATTGAGATGGTGACATCCTATAAGTACCTGGGTGTTCATCTGAACAATAAACTAGACTGGTCACACAATACCGACGCACTCTACAAGAAGGGACAGCGCAGGCTGTTCCTACTGAGTAGGCTGAGGTCTTTTGGTGTACAAGGGGCGCTGCTGAAGACATTCCACGACATGGCGGTGGCATCAGCCATAACTTTTGGAGTGGTCTGCTGGGGCAACGGCATTACAGCAGCCGATAGGAAGAGACTGAACAAACTGATCAAGAAAGCTAGCTCTGTCGTGGGGCAACGCCTTGACCCGGTGGAGGAGATAGGAGAGAGAAGGATGGTGGCTAAACTGTCATCTCTGCTGTAGTCCGAGACCCACCCTATGCAGGACATACTGAATGCACTGAGGAGCTCATTTAGCAGTAGACTACATCATCCTAGGTGCGTGACCGAGAGGTTTCCCAGGTCCTTCCTACCTACGGCTGTCAGACTTTATAACCTATGCAGGGCTGCTCACAGGAATAGCAAAAAAAAAAAAACAACAACAAAAAACCGTGATGACCTAATAGTATTGAATGCAAAAGACGCAACAGACTTACACAAATGGTTACTTCCAGTAAATAACTAGGACAATATCAGTCGCTACGGAGGGTGACAATATGTATGGGTACATATTCATACTATGTAGGATAACTAAGTAGACGGTTATGCTGTTTATTGCATCTAGCTACAATGCTCCGCACTGTGTATATATATATATATATTTATGTGGACATATGTATATTCACTGCTCTTACTTTTCTTATCTTCTAAATTATTGCTCTGAGTGTTGCTGTCCCTGTGCTGTTGCAATCCTGGAATTTCCCCATTGTGGGACTAATAAAGGCTTATCTTATCTAGTCAAAGCCACAAAGAACCACACCACCGTGCTTGGCTGTTTTAACGTCAAATTTAACATGCTCATGCTGCTGTCATGCCATGAATGCTTATTTAACTTTACACGTACAGACATTTTCTGACAATTGTTCAAAATGTTATTGATCTATATGTTGTGATAATTTAAAAATAATTCTTGCTTAAGCTCCTAATATCAAGTCCTTATTGTTCCAAGGCAGTGCAACGAATCCAAAAGACCCCAAAACACCAATTTGATATCTTTCTTGAATCGTTAAGCCTTAGGAAGCAAAGTGTTACTATTTTATTTTTCATTTTACTTCATGCAGCCTTGCATCTGGTGACATATACAGTGGGGCAAAAAAGTATTTAGTCAGCCACCAATTGTACAAGTTCTCTCACTTAAAAGATGAGGGAGGTCTCCAATTTTCATCATAGGTATACCTCAACTATGAGAGACAAAATGAGAAAAAAAAAATCCAGAAAATCACATTGAAGGATTTTTAATGAATTAATTGGTAAATTCCTCAGTAAAATAAGTATTTGATCACCTACAAACAAGTAAGATTTCTGGCTCTCACAGACCTGTAACTTCTTCTTTAAGAGGCTCCTCTGTCCTCCACTCGTTACCTGTATTAATGGCACCTGTTTGAACTCGTTATCAGTATAAAAGACACCTGTCCACAACCTCAAACAGTCAGACTCCAAATTCCACTATGGCCAAGAACAAAGAGCTGTCAAAGGACACCAGAAACAAAATTGTAGACCTGCACCAGGTTGGGAAGACTGAATCTGCAATAGGTAAGCAGTTTGGTGTGAAGAAATCAACTGTGGGAGCAATTACTGTATTAGAAAATGGAAGACATACAAGACCACTGATAATCTCCCTCGATCTGGGGCTAAACGCAAGATCTTACCCCGTGGGGTCAAAATGATCACGAGAACAGTGAGCAAAAATCCCAGAACCACATGGGGGGACCTAGTGAATGACCTGCAGAGAGCTGGGACCAAAGTAACAAAGGCTACATCAGAAACACACTACGCCGCCATGGACTCAAATCCTGCAGTGCAGACGTGTCCCCCTGCTTAAGCCAGTACATGTCCAGGCCCGTCTGAAGTTTGCTAGAGAGCATTTGGATGATCCAGAAGAGGATTGGGAGAATGTCATATGGTCAGATGAAACCAAAATAGAACTTTTTGGTAAAAACTCAACTTGTCGTGTTTGGAGGAGAAAGAACACCATACCTACTGTGAAGCATGGGGGTGGAAACATCATATTTTGGGGCTGTTTTTCTGCAAAGGGACCAGGACAACTGATCCATGTAAAGGAAAGAATGAATGGGGCCATGTATCGTGAGATTTTGAGTGAAAACCTCCTTCCACCAGCAAGGGCATTGAAGATGAAACGTGGCTGGGTCTTTCAGCATGACAATGATCCCAAACACACCACCCGGGCAACGAAGGAGTGGCTTCGTCAGAAGCATTTCAAGGTCCTGGAGTGGCCTAGCCAGTCTCCAGATCTCAACCCCATAGAAAATCTTTGGAGGGAGTTGAAAGTCTGTGTTGCCCAGCGACAGCCCCAAAACATCACTGCTCTAGAGGAGATCTGCATGGAGGAATGGGCCAAAATACCAGCAAGAGTGTGTGAAAACCTTGTGAAAACTTGCAGAAAACGTTTGACCTCTGTCATTGCCAACAAAGGGTATATAACAAAGTATTGAGATGAACTTTTGTTATTGACCAAATACTTATTTTACCGAGGAATTTACCAACTAATTCATTAAAAATCCTTCAATGTGATTTTCTGGATTTTTTTTTCCCTTTTTTGTCTCTCATAGTTGAGGTATACCTATGATGAAAATTGGAGACCTCTCTCATCTTTTAAGTGGGAGAACCAGCACAATTGGTGGCTGACTTTTTTACCCCACTGTAGAAACGTCAGATCTGTGACATTCATACAAGTGAAAACATACCTGCTGCTGTTGTATCTGTCCTGTGTCTGTACACTGATCACATCAACGGTCATTTAGTTTTCAGTGCATGATCTACGCATTGCTGTTGAAGCCAGCACAAATTTAGCTGAGGTTTCGGAGCCTCACATCACGAACAGCAGCAAGTACCAGAACTACGCAAAAACATTCAAAAATACAAAAACTACAAGTGTTGTCAAGTGCTGCCACTTGGGGGCTGCACGGTGGCGCAGTGGTTTAGCACTGTGGCAGCACAGTTTTACCCTCGGCCGGGGGATCGCGGGGATCATGAGATCGTGGGTTCGATCCCAGCCCCCGACCAACAGTGAGCTGTGTGGAGTTTGCATGTTCTCCCCGTGTTGCGTGGGTTTACTCCGGGATTTCTCCGGTTTCCTCCCGCATACCAAAAACATGTAGGTTTAGGGCGCTCGCGCACGCAGCGACCAGCAGCCGGTGGTTTGTCACCAGACTGCAAATCAAATCTACCTACGGGTACAAATAAGTAACAAAAAAAAAAAAAAAAAAAAGTGCTGTCAAGTACTGCCACTTGACAGCAAAACAGCTATGTGGACTATACATTAAAATGAATTTAAAACACTTAAAAACGCTATTTTAAAGGCCCCACTACTTCACTCTTGCTGACTGATTTAACACGACTTCAGCTGAAACCAGAAGTATCCCCCCTAATAGTTTCTACAGCAGCGCTCTCAGGAATAGGGTGGATAGTCCTAGAACTGTTTAGAAGCCCCAATCCTGTTTTTTTGTTTTCTTGACTGCTTTGAGTCATTATGAAGCAGAAGTTACTCTGGTTTCAGGTCCATGCACTCTAGTGAGATAGAAAAAAGCAAATGAAATCAACCTGATCACCATTTTGAGCAACAGAAAATACTCTAAAATAACAACAAAGATTGTAAAATTCTGGTTTATTGATTTAGAGTTGACTTTACTGAACCGGTGGGAAAAAAAGTTCTGATTCTTAATTAGATGCAACTGTGTAACTGTATTGAAAAAGCAAATGAACACTTTATATTTTGAATGAATGAATGAAAGAATGAATGAATCTTTGTTTTGGCTCGATTAAAAGTAAAGATTAAAAAAAGAAACAGAATAATATAACAAAGGGGGAAAGAAAATCCAACAAGGTCAAATTAGGCAATAACTCCTCTGATTATACAGTTCAACATAAGTTATCCGAAATGGGTGATGGCTGAAGCCGCAGCTTATATTGCCCACCCATATTCCATCCAAGAATTCAAAAGAAAAACAAAACAAGAGCGATTACAATTCAGAACAAAGCTAAGACAAAATGTGACAAAAAACTAAGCTACAACACAACACAGACTGGATATGACAATCCTTATGTGATTTTACATGTCATCTTGTATATACACTACCGTTCAAAAGTTTGGGGTCACCCAGCCAATTATTTTGTGTTTTCCATGAAAAGTCACACTTATTTACCACCATGAGTTGTAAAATGAATAGAGAATATAGTCAAGACATTGACAAGGTTAGAAATAATGATTTGTATTTGAAATAATTTTTTCCAGATACTCAACCTGCTCAAAGGAAGGTCAGTTTTATAGCTTCTCTAACCAGCTAAACTGTTTTCAGCTGTGCTAACATGATTGCACAAGGGTTTTCTAATCATCCATTAGCCTTCTGAGGCAATGAGCAAACACATTGTACCATTAGAACACTGGAGTGATAGTTGCTGGAAATGGGCTTCTATACACCTATGTAGATATTGCACCAAAAACCAGACATTTGCAGCTAGAATAGTCATTTACCACATTAGCAATGTATATTAGATATTAGAGTGTATTTCTGATTAGTTTAAAGTTATCTTCATTGAAAAAAACAGTGCTTTTCTTTCAAAAATAAGGAAATTTCTAAGTGACCCCAAACTTTTGAACGGTAGTGTATGTTTGGAGTATTTCTTCCTTTAGTTTTTGTTTAAATTGTCCAAGCGTTGTACATGATTTTAATTCAGGTCCAAAAGCGTTCCATAATCTGACTCCTTGCACTGAAACACAGTGTTGCTTGGTGGTAGTTCTCACTGAAGGTTTTTGAAATACACATGTTCCTCTGAAATGATATTGTTTCTCCCTTATTTGGAACAACGTTTGGATATTGTAGTAAGTAGTATTGTATTGTATTAAGTATTGTAGTAAGATGTATATTTTGTTCTTTTAATAACAGAGGCCCAACAATATCAGACTGTCTGATCAACACAACCATTCTACCAATGCAACCACAGCTCTGACAAGCCCAGGACAAAGCCCAGCACCACAAGCTGAAGAACACTTGAGTCCACTGCAGCACTTGGTCACTGATGACATAGCATCCCAGAACCCAGTTCAGGATGCTACACCAGGTGAAGTTGAGGTCCAAAGTCCAGTCTACTACAAGCATCCAGATGATGAAAAATTATTTGGTCCAGTTCTCCATTCTACACCAGATACATCAGGGAATGGAAATACAGTCCATTACTTTATCACAGATGATAACGTTGAATACTACGATGTTGTGCTCGAAGTCCCAGTGATGCCAACCAATGACAGTGAAGATTTGCTTGAAGACTCAGGAGTGGTGCATATTGGGAAAACAATCTGTAGACAGTGATGATGACTTTGCATCAACCCTTCCATGGACAGAAAACCAGTTGGAGGAAAATGGTGCTGATACCTTACAGGTAAGTGTTTAAATTATTTGTTATAGCTTGAAGTCAAGTGTTGTCTTTTAGAAATGCACTGACGTAGCTGATGGAGGCATCATCTGTGTTCTCTCTTTCTATCTCCCTAAATCTAATGCTGCAACTCTAACTTGCCAGTTAAAATATCATGTTCCTTTTCTTTTTTGGGGCCATGACAGTTGAGTTAAAAGACTGAGCCTCATATATTTGGGTAATAAATTGTTACTTAACATTATGTAATGGTCATAATGCAGATGTTCTTGAATGCATGTATATTACCATCACAATCTTGGAAAAAATAACACATTATATTCTGGATTTTGAATGTCCTGCAATGTCAACATCAATCCAGCCACTGTTTTATTTCAAAGTAAAATCCTTCCAAACAGCGATGGTCTGGCAGTTAAACATCAGTTTTTATAGTCAGTCCTTCTACTTTTTAAGGGAGAATTCATTACAACTCTCCATAAACCTGCAAAATTTCTAGATAACTTTCCCCACCTGTTAACCTGACAGATACATTCTGACCTGTACACCGTCATAACAGTATAACTCCCTGTACATCAACATGTGAACTAGAACTCACTAGCTCTTCTGTATGAGGGGAAAAATGCTCCCACCAAAAACTGTAATGTCTTCAGGTTATGCATTATTTTGTATACTCGGCACATTTTGTATGTGTTGTATTTTTTAATGTTTAGGCTCCCAAGATTAATATTCCAGCGGTCAGTATGCCTGCAGCAGCTGGAATCCATTCTCTGCCACCCTCTTCTCTTGAGGGACCACAAAATTCCACAGAGACCAGGTATGCACACACTGGCCGAGTTATGATTGTGGAGGATCTCCTGGAAGTTTTCTCTGACAAAAATGTAATCAACATGGAATTAAAGATGGAGTTCAGAAATTAGATGGCTGTTGATGACAGTGGTGTTTCTAGAAATGTTTACACAGCTTTCTGGGAACGTTTCCTGGAAACTGCCAAGGGGAAGAGGAAAGAGTACCAAGACTCGGACCTGATTTTTCAGAGGCCCAGTGGCAAGCACTTGGAAGGATTTGGGCAAAGGACTCATGGACCATGGTATAATTCCTGTAAGACTGTCAAAGACGTTTGTTTTGGCCTGCATCCACAGCATTGATTCAGGTGATACTGCATTGCTTATGTCATCTTTCTCTAATTACTTATCTGATGGTGAGTGGATTACTGTTGACAAGGCGCTTCAGGGCACACTGGACGAGACAGAAAAGGAGGATTTGCTTGACTTGTTCTCACGAATGGGTTCACATTCCCTCCCTTCTGAGCAAACCTTAAAGGTAGCCATGGAAACAATGGCACACAAAGCCATACTACAAGAACCCAAACACATAATTGACTGTTTTTCTTGCAGCCTGAGAAATGTACAGCTAAGTCTACATCATAAAGCTGATGTGCTGTATTTGTATGAGTCCAAAAAAAAACAACAAACAAGAAGGTAGCCGAAATGCTCCAAACGGAGTCAGTTGTTCTGTCACAGAAAGAGCAAACAACATTCAGTTACTCGCAGAGATACATCAAGAATGTAGACCAACGCAAGTTGGAAAGGTTTTTTTGCGTTTTTTTTAATTACAAAAATAATTACGCGTTCTACCACAACAATGCCTGCACTTTCATCTCAGATCCCGGTTCCTCCAGAATAGGAGTGTTCCTGGATCACAGAGAAGGTGTTCTGTCTCTCTACAGCGTTTCTGAAACCATGACTCTCCTCCACAGAGTCCAGACCACATTCACTCAGCCCCTCTATGCTGGACTTTACTTTTGTAATGTCGGGACTGCAGCAGAGTTGATTCCCCTCAAATAGACAGAAGACCAGTTCAGACGTGTGTTTTAGTGTCCATCTTTGTTGCTCAGAGTTCATTGTTGTGTCGTTTCTTCAGTCACACTTCGTGGTTGCTGCTTTAATCAGTTTTATTGGATTTTCTGAACATTCTTTGCTGATGTGAGTGCTCCTTATGTTATAGTGTAAAGTAAGGAGCACTCACATATAACTCATAAATGTGTAACGTTACACATTAGTTACAGACGGCTGAAGTCTGGACAGCATCCAACTTTTCTTTTATTAAGTGTTGTGAATATTTTTTTCTTGTATTTCCAGTAGCTTTGGGATGTATTGTTTCCTTAATTTTCTTTTTAGTTCACAGCTTAGTTTCATGTCTTGTTGAAGTGACCGCCATCCTAACCGACATGCGAACCACTGACCCCGCCATTATGAACCAAAAATTATGCCACAAAAGGATGATTTCTCTGCTGGTGCTACTGGAAATCCTCTCAGATAATCCAGATGGAGACAGCAGAAAGGAACTGCAGCGACTCAGAGAAAGAAGGATCAAACACAGAATAATTATCTGAGGCAGTAAAATGTAACTGAAATCAGGTTAAAATCAAGTATTGTGTATTGAAATGTGTTGTCTTTGTGAAAATCAAGTGGGCTGAATGTATTCTGTTGTGGCCGCACATGGCCAAAACATAATGAGCAGCATCTTTGATAAGAACAAGGGGCAGCGTTTCCATGGAGATAACAGGAAGCTGTGAAATGTGATCTTTTGTATGTCAGAGACGGCTTGGAGGATCCTCGGTGTGCCAGAGACTGTGAGGGGGATGTTAAAGGAATAAGGAAGTGCATGCAGTGTGATCTTTTATGTGAATGTAATGTGACCTTTTGGTATGTAGAAGGACCAGAGTATTTAAGGAAGAGTTCTGTTTGAGATGTCCTCTTTTCTACTATGCTCATGTGAGAGAATGTGTAATAAACTGTCTGAGACAAACTTGTCTCATCTTTTACACACACTACACTGGTGACCCAAGACGAAGCATGCAACACAGAGAGTATTCCCCAGAGCCAGCCTCATTGGGAGCTCCCAGCCAAGCGTATGCCGTTACAATCCAGCTACCGGATTTTTGGCAGCACAATCCGCGCTCCTGGTTCCACCTGGTTGAGGCACAGTTCGTCCTCCGGGGGATATCGGTGGATGACACGAAATTCTATCATGTGTTCGCAAAGCTCGACACCCACACGGCTCAGCATGTGGAGAGCCTGCTGGATCAGCCACCAGCCAGTGACAAATATGGCGCGTTGAAGGCCGCACTTATCCAGCACTACACACTTTCGGTTGAGGAGAGAGCAGAGGGACTCCTGATGCGGACCGGGTTGGGAGATTGCATGGCTATTGACCTCATGGAGAGGATGCTGAGATTGAAGGGCTCGGACGACGACCACTTCATTTTTATCCACCTTTTCCTCCGGAACCTTCCGTCAGCGACGAGAGTGGCCCTGGCCAGTTCACCGTTGCTGGCCAAGCGGGCTACCGTGCACTGGCCCGGGGGGCACACTGGATCATCATGGCCAGCAGAGAGCTCGCGACCACGGTGGCGGCGACGGAGCTCGGCGCGACGACCGGAGACGGCAAGGAGCCATCGACGGCGGTAGCTGAACCACCGACGACGGCAGCGGCGGGGGCCAAGGAACGCGGAGGAGACACCCTTTGTTTCTACCACCGCCGCTTTGCAGAGAGGGCATGCAAATGTATACCACCGTGCCAGTTCAAGCGCTCGGGAAACGCCAGGACCGGGGGTCGGTAGCAGCTGCGGCCCTCGGGGAGGAGAACAAGCTGCTCTACTTGACGGATGCACGCTCGGGGAGGCATTTCCTCGTGGACACCGGCGCCCAGTTGAGTTTCATCATACCGTCCTACACCTACCGGCTGGCAGGATCCAGCAGCCCCGAGATGCCAGCAGCAAACGGCTCGGAGATTAAGACCTTTGGTGAGAGGACTCTACTCCTGTCTCTACACGGCCGTACACTTGAGTGGACTTTTGTTATAGCAGCAGTGAATTTCAATATATTGGGGGCTGATTTTTTGTGCTCACATGGTTTGTTGGTTGATGTCACTAACAGACGCCTGGTTAATGCACTGTCTTTTGATTCTTTTCCCTGTACAGCTCGAGCGTTCCGGCCAACAGCACAAGCCAACGTCACAGCTGCAAGTGGTAAGTTCCACACACTGCTCACTCAGTTCCCAGCACTCACGGTCCCCACATTTTCGGCAGCCGTCGCTAAACACGGGGTGGAACATTTTATTACCACCACCGGGCCGCCCGTTTTTGCAAAACCTCTGCGCTTGGACGCAGCTAAACTGGCCATAGCGCGCGAGGAGTTCGCCAACCTGGAGAGGTTGGGCATCATCAGGCGTTCAAACAGCCCATGGGCTTCCTCGCTACACATGGTCCCTAAAGCTGATGGTTCGTGGCGACCTTGTGGGGATTTCCGCAGGTTGAACAACGCCACAGCGCACGACCGCTACCCAATCCCTCACATCCAAGATTTTTCCGTTCATTTGGCAGGAGCGCACGTTTTTTTCTAAAATAGACTTGGTCCGCGGTTACCACCAAGTCCCAGTGCGCGCTGAGGACATACCCAAAACAGCGGTGATAACTCCGTTTGGTCTATTCGAGTTTTTGTGCATGCCATTCGGGCTTAAAGGGGCTGCATAGACGTTCCAATGCATGATGGATGCGGTGCTGCGCGATCTCCCTTTCGTATTCGTCTACCTGGACGATATTTTGGTAGCCAGCGCGTCCGAAGACGAACACGAAACCCACCTCACGGCGGTTTTCCGGAGGTTGGGAAAGCACAGTTTAATAATCAATCCAGCAAAGTGTCAGTTCGGGGTGACGCAGATTGATTTTTTTGGGGCACCGCGTTTCTCCCGAAGGAGCGGCTCCGCTGCCTGACAAAATGCACGCTGTAGCAGATTTTCCCCGACCACAAACGGTCAGGGCGTTACAGGAGTTTTTGGGAATGGTGAATTTTTATAACCGTTTCCTCCCCCGCGCAGCGCAGCTCATGCAACCATTGTACACCGTGCTCAAAAAGCAGAAACCCGCGAATAAGATCGAATGGTCCCCGGAGCGAGAGCGGGCATTCTCGGAAGTCAAGGCAGCCCTGGCAAACACTGCGTTGTTGGCACATCCAAACCCAACGGCCCGCATAGCGCTCACTACTGACGCGTCAGATGTGGCCATAGGGGCGGTCGTGGAGCAGCGTGTAGCCGGGGCTTGGCAGCCACTCGCCTTTTTCAGCAGGAGTTTGCGCGATAGTGAACGTAAATGCAGCATGTTCAACAGGGAGTTGCTGGCTCTCCACTTGGCTATTCACCACTTCCAGTTCTGGCTGGAAGGGTGCTGTTTCACCGCGTTCGTTGACCACAAGCCACTAACATTCGCGATGGCCAAGGTTTCAGAACCTTGGTCGGGCCGGCAGCAGAGACAGCTGGCCGCGATCTCAGAGTTTACTACCGATATTCAGCATGTCTCGGGTAAACTGAATGTAGTGGCAGACTGCCTCTCACGTGCCGTGGCGGCCCTGGTCCGCGTGGGGATAGATTACGCAGCCATGGCTGCGGAGCAGGTTAGTGACGCGGACGTGCGCGCGCTCCAGTCTGGACCAACAGGGTTAAGGCTGGAGAGCAGGGTGCTGCAAGACGGTATGCACCCCCTAATCTGCGATGTCTCCACTGGTCGACCGCGTCCCGTGGTACCGGCCGTGTGACGCCACCGCGTTTTTAACTCGGTTCATTCTTTAGCGCACCCGGGAGTGCGCGCGTCAATCAAGATGGTAGGAGAGAAATTTGTGTGGCCGAGTCTTCGCAAACAGGTGAAAGAGTGGGCAGCAGCCTGCATGGCGTGCCAACGAGCCAAACTACACAGACACACGAGGGCTCCCTCGGAGCCGTTTCACATCCCGCTAAGAGGTTCGACCATGTTCACGTGGACCTCGTGGGCCCCCTTCCGCCATCACAGGGGTGCATGCACCTTCTGACAATGGTGGACCACACCACGCGTTGGCCGGAAGTGGTTCCACTGGCGTCAACCACAGCCGAGGAGGTAGCGCGCGCGTTTTTAACAGCATGGGTGGCGCGTTTTGGAGTCCCGTCAGACATTACGTCTGACAGAGGCCCTCAATTTGTTTCCAAACTTTGGTCAGCAATGGCCCGCAGCCTGGGTGTCACAATTCACCACACAACCGAGTACAATCCTCAGGCTAATGGGTTATGCGAACGTTTTCATAGGTCATTGAAAGCGGTTCTCAGGGCATCACTGACGGATGCAAATTGGGTAGACAAGCTACCGTGGGTTTTATTAGGGTTGCGTTCTGCGCCTAAAGAAGACTTAGAAGCTTCCCCAGCTGAACTCGTTTTTGCACAGCCACTTCAGCTGCCCGGGGAGTTTCTCCCAGATAATCCTGCGCCGGGCAGCTCACCGTCTCAGCTGTTGCAGCGTAGCATTGACACAGGCACGCTGCTGGGCCCCGTTCACCACAGTTTTCCGTGCGTTTTTGTGCCTAAAACTTTGAAAAATGCGGAGTTTGTTTTTGTCAGACATGACGCGCATCGCCCCCCACTGCGACCACCTTATGATGGACCATTCAGAGTGCTGGAAACAGGGGACAAGCATTTTTTGCTAGATTTGGGGGGTAGGAGGGAAAAGGTTGGCATAAACAGACTCAAACCCGCTTTTGTGGTGGCGGACGAGCAAGTGCTGTTGGCAAGGGCCCCTCGGCGTGGAAGACCCCCAAGGGGAGCTTCCCAGAGTAGAATGGCCAAAAATGGCCAAAACATAATGAGCAGCATCTTTGATAAAAACAAGGGGCAGAGTTTCCTTGGAGATAACAGGAAGCTGTGAAATGTGATCTTTTGTATGTCAGAGACGGCTTGGAGGATCCTCTGTGTGCCAGAGACTGTGAGGGGGATGTTAAAGGATTAAGGAAGTGCATGCAATGTGATCTTTTATGTGAATGCAATGTGACCTTTTGATATGTAGAAGGACCTGAGTATTTAAGGAAGAGTTCTGTTTGAGATGTCCTCTTTTCTACTATGTTCATGTGAGAGAATGTATAATAAACTGTCTGAGACAAACTTGCCTCATCTTTTACACACACTACACTGTATGTGTCAGCTGAGCAAAATGCTCCAATGGTTTTTGTGAGCAGCAATTGCCTGTTTGAGCTCAGAATCTCAAAATGGCAGACAGGAAGTAGCTCAGATCTAAAATGGCTGGGGAAGAGTGATTAAGTTGTTCAAACAACAGTTTAAAAAAAACGGTTTTAACAAAAAGGTCTTTTCTCCCTTCTTTTGGGTTTAACACTTTAAACTGAAATTAAAGATGTGATATTGATTAGTTAATCTCGATAGAACTGTGATTTCATTTTAAAATGACAATTACCAAGTTGATCTGAATTATTTCAATTTTAATTTTAGGCTGAAGCTTTGTCCTTGCTAACCTTTCAATAAATTTATATCCTACATTTAAAGCAAAACTTGTGATTATTTCAACCATTTTGAGGCTTTTTGTCTGTGCGTAAATTTTAAGCTAAAGTGTGACTAACACCTAAATGATTCTTATCAGTTCCTCATAGCAAACCATAACTTTAGCAAAAGAAATCCTGAGGAAGTCTTCATTCCTGTTCTTCAAGTTTTATCTGGCCAGTAACTAGTGCACGGGTCAAAGGGAGAACTTTTGTTAAATTTAGCAGGATTTTTCCTTTGGATGTAGGGAGCAGCAGCCCGGATTAAATCTCTTGTGTTCAGAATCCTTCCAGGGTTTTGCTTTTAAGGCTACGACCTTAAGGCTAAGATCTTAAGAGTACGACCCTTTAATCAGAGAGTAGAGGCGGAAATCGGGGGATAAGATAAGATAATAAGATAAGCCTTTATTAGTCCCACAATGGGGAAATTCCAGGATTGCAACAGCACAGGGATAGCAACACTCAGAGCAACAATCAGAAGGCAAGAGAAAAACAATAGCAGCAAGCATACATATGTACATATAAATATATATATATATATATATATATATATATAGACACACAGTGCGGAGCATTGTAGCTAGATGGAATAAATATATGAGTATATAAACACACAGTGCAAAGCATTGTAGCTAGATGGAATAAATATATGAGTATATAAGCACACAGTGCGGCGCATTGTAGCTATGGGGGGATGGGGGGACATGCCCCCCCCCCCCACTTGGAAAAAAACACAGAATCGTCCCCCTCTCTTATGTCATCATAAGCCTTTAATATAATGTTACATAAGACTTTTATAAATAGATGCAAAAAAAAGTTTTCAAATTTGGAACATTTCTTGTAATTTGCTTTAAAAAAATGCTGCGACTTTTTCTCATAAATTTTCAACATTTTTTTCCATGTAAATTTGTGAATTTTTTCTCATAAATTTGCATTTCTTTTAAATCTGCACTTTTTTCTTTTAAATTTGCTATTTTTTTCTCATAAATTCACTACTTTTTTCATATATCTGCAACTTTTTTGCTGTAAATTTATGACTTTTTCCTTTTAAATTTGCAACATTCATACAAATGCTGGTTAAGTTTTTATTCTATGTAATGCCTTACATTTTGTCTCTTCATCAATGACTCAAGTTTGTTTCTATAAAGTTTTTGTTTTAAAGGGTTTGAATTCTTCCCTGTTACAAAAATAGGGGCCCCTCTACCTTGCATCGCCCCGACAACCTATAGTGTCCCCAGGGGCGGACTTAGTCCATTTGGGACCTAAGGCAAAGACAGAAAGGGGGCCCTACTTTTTCTTTCTTCTAAACTTTCTTTACACTTTTTGGGGTGTGACTTAAATTTTTATGTTATTGATTTTAAAATTGTAAGGGTAGGTGCTATATAAGCGCTAGCTTCAGCCTACACCCTTTCGGTTGTAAGCCTACACCCTTCGGTTTACATTTAATGGCTGTGTGTTGAGTTATTTTGAGGGGACAGCAAATTTACTCTGTTATACAAGCTGTACACTGACTACTTCACATTGTATCAAAGTGTCATGTCTTCAGTGTTGTCCCATGAAAAGATATAATAAAATATTTACAAAAATGTGAGGGGTGTACTCACTTTTGTGAGATACTGTATGTGTAACTCATGGCAAAATTTGATCGGGATTAAAAGATAATTTTGCTCTTACCATTCAATTGAGGTTTTGTTTTGTTTTGTTTTGTTTTTTCAGTTTAAGGTCCCATTTGCACTGATGTGTATAAAAAACCTGGATAGCTCAAGCCCCATTAGCAAGTACAGAGCCGAGTGGAGTCAGGCGGGCCTCTGATCTCTAGAAAAACTGGATGGATCATTGGTCACCAGAAATGAAACCCCTGGCTGACCACTTTTACCTCAATAAGTTCCCCCAAAATTAACAGGTTTTGAACTTCTTGATATGGAGACACAGTTTATAATTTTGCTTAACCGAGCTGGGAAAGCTGTCACACAGACAGCAAAGCAAGCCCAAACAAGCAACTACACGTTAAAAAAACAAGCCCAAAAACCCGCAACCCATGACTGACAAGATTTGCAAGCGACTTTAGAAAAAAACAAGCCCAAAGTCACCTATAATAAGCGGACTTGGCAACTATGGCACCGCAGGGAACTCTTGCCAGATGAAAACCGTTTTAACACCACAGAAAAAGAACTAGCATATCCATTAGCTTGTTAGCTGTTAGCTCCGTTAGCGCTTCGGGTATTTCTGGTTCTTTGCCGCTGTTCCTGGCTCACTGACCAGGTCTTGACTCGATCGGACTCGGCAGATGTTCACAGATGTTAAAGCATTATATTAAAAGATCGAGCCGTGGGTTTTGTGGATCGATATTGGCTCAGTCAAACGTGGATCGATCCAGATCATTGTATCGCTCTTTTGAACCCACCCCTACTCATGGGTGACTCATGCAGTCCCTGTGGGAGACCTGGTGCCCGTGGGCACTGTGTTGGTGACCCCTGCTCTACATAGTGCAAGAGGTCCATTCTGTGTCGACAAAAGAGAAAGACCATAGAGAAGATTGATGGATGTAGTGAAGGAGGACATGGAGAGGGTTGGTGTTACAGAGGAAGATCCAAGGGATATAGGGTGAGATGGAGGCAGATGATCCACTGTGGCAACCCCTAAAGGGAGCAGCAGAAAGAAGAAGAATACTGTGTCGACATGTTGAAAAAGACATTAAAGCATGAAAGACGCACTCCGGCGGCTCTAAAACCACCTCAAAAACAAATGTGTATTGCCCAAAATAGTATATTGTGGCTTTTTACCCACAAAGCAAATTTCATTACCTTAGAATTGCTTGGAAAGCGCTTTTAAATCTTGCACCTACTTAAGTATGCACAGATCTATGAATATTCTAACTAGCTCCACCCATACTCCCACCCACCAGTAGGTGATGCTGCAAGGCCAGCCTCTCAGAGGAGAGGAGAGGGGAGAGCTCTCCTCTGACCCGAAGACTGCTATGCAAAACAGAAGTCTTCATCCCCATAAAACTATACGTGTCCACCTAGGCGTGACTTTTCACGCTTCTCAGCCACAAACTGCATGGAGAGTATCACTGTTATGCACAGTTTTCAAGCAGTGTTTTTGGCTTCAAAACTGCAGTTTGATGAGCTTTTTCTGTCTACCCCAACTCACTCTGCTCTCCCCGACTTCCAGGGCTTGCACGTGATTGGTCGCTGTGACTTCTGGTGGGTGGGCTGCTAGTCTGTTCACGACGCCTGAGCAAGACACTGAACCCCCAGTTGCTCCTGGTGGCCAGGCTAGCGCCTGTGTGTGTATGGTAGCTTTGCCGCCATCAGTGTGTGAATGGGTGGATAGCAGGATCTGAAAAGCGCTTTGGTCATCCAGAGATGAGAAGAAGCGCTATAAAAGTGAATGACATTTACCATTTACTTTATGTGTAAGTGTGCAAAATAATTTTATTTTTGCAAATGTTTATTTTTTTTTAACTTAAGATTTCTATTTGGTCACAAATGGGCTTTTTTCTCTCTTAAAGTTTTAACTTTTTCATATAAATGTGTGACCAATTGCTGTTTTTTTGAGTTATTATTCATAATTAAAGGCTTTTTTTCCTGTGAATTTGTAGGTTTATTTTAGTAAATACATTTTTTTCTTAAGTTTGCAGCTTTTTCATTTTAAATGAGATTTGCCTCTTTTAGTTTTTAACTTTTCCTGTAAATTTGTGATTTTTGTCATGCAGATTTGCAAGTTTTCACATTTCATATTTTTGAGTTTGAAAACTTTTAATGTAAATTAGCGATGTTACAGTAAATTTAGCATCTCACATTTGCCAACTTTTTCCTTGTAATGTGGTGGATTTCCTCATAAAATTGTAACTTCATTCTTGTCAATGTGTGACTTCATTTTCTTAAGTTTCCTCCACTGATCGCCACCTTGCAACTTATAATTTAATTATACAGAATAAAAATTTAAACAGCATCCCGATCAGTGTTCTAGATTTACTAAAAAAAAAAATTGCCCATTTCTCAGGAAAAAGTTGGAAATTTACAGGAAAAGAGTTGCAGATTTTTAAGAAAAAAGGTGGAATTTTGAACAAAAGTTGCAAATGTTTGAGAAAAAAGACATTTGAGAAAAAAAGCTACAAATTTACAAGAGAAAAATCACAAATTTATGAGAACAAAGTAACAAATTAATGAGAGAAAAGTTTCAAACCTGCAAGAAAAATGTTGAAAATTTCCAAGAAAAATTTGGAAATTTACAAGAGAAAAATCACAAATTACTGAGAAAAAAGTTGAACATTAATTAAAAAAAGGTGCTAATTCACAACAGAAAAAAGTCAAGAATTTTTGAAAAGTTCCAAATCTGCAAGAAAAAAGTTGAAAACTTACAAGAAAAATTTGCAAACTTAAGAGAAAAATCACAAATTAATGAGAAAAAGTTGGAAAATTTTTGAGAAGAAAACTGCAAATCTATGAGAAAAATAGCTGAAAATTTACAGAGAAAAAATGGCAAATTTATAAGGAAAAAACTAAATTTAGGAGAAAAAAGTTGCAAATATATCAGGAAAAAGTTGCAATTTTACAAGAAGAAAGCTGCAGATTTCTGAAGAAAAAGTTGCATCAGAAGTTGTTGCTCCTAGCATCCTCAGAGCTTTGCTGATCTGCGTTTCTAAACATTCATGTGTCTGTGTGCAGCTGACGGTGGAGGAGGTTCAGGTTCAGGTTACTTTATTTGTACCCGTAGGTAGATTTGTTTTGCAGTCTGGTGACATCCAAATTTACAAGCCACTAATTACATTCAACATAGACACAAACACAGGCACACATGAAGCTGACTATAAACATGATAAAAATACTCAATGCTCCATGTGATAATGTAGCAGCGAGGCGAGATTTCAGTTTTCAATTAGTCCAGTTTTTTATTTCATTAACTTACACGTAAATCATTCCAGACATCACAACAACACGATCCTTCAAAAACTCTCTACAAATGAACGACCCAACACCTGTTATATATTACCAGAGATAATTAGGGCTGATTAAACCCTACCATAATCCCAGGCAAAACAATCAACATTCCCATTGTTTTCCACATACCCACTGATCTCTAAAAAAATACATAAACACTTCCCAACAATATACAATACAAATATAAATAACATATAATAAATAACAATATAAATAATTCAATAAATATTTCAATCCCCTATTTACAAATGTTAAACCACCCCTCTAACTTACCATACATGTCTCCTTCCTGCTGGTGTCCTATAAAAGGCCCTCAAACCCTCAGAGTCTTTTGCCTGGAAACCCACAGGAAGCATGTTGGCAAAGGTATGTGGAATAACTCATTATCCATTATTTTACCCAAATTACTTAACCATACCAATTATCTCCCAAGGGCATTCAAATTAAACAAAGACAGATCCCAAAATAATATGTGCACTATACAAACAATCATAATAACATTTTACCATAATACAAATACAACACAAACACACATACAATAAGTCATAACAGTGGCGACATCCCATCGTCACATTTCCTCCCCCCTTTCCCGAGAGTACAGTACTCTAAGAGTCATGTACTCTTGAGAGGCTATCAGCTACCAGGCTGGTTTTCCCTACCACATACCGAACAGTAAAATTATAAGGTTGGAGGGACACATATCACCCTGTGAGACGACTGTTTACGTCCTTTATTCTGTCCAACCACTGTAAGGCCCGATGATCTGTCTCCAATACAAAATGACTCCCTAGTAAATAATACTTAAGGGACCCTATTGCCCATTTCATGGCAAGACATTTCTTTTCTACTGTAGAATATCTTGTCTCCCGGTCCAACAACTTACGGCTCAAGAACAGTACTGGGTGTCTCTCTCCCTTCTCCTCCTGGAAAAGTACTGCTCCAATGCCGACCCCTGAAGCATCAGTCTGTCAAATGAACGGGCGAGCAAAGTCTGGACTGTAGAGAACCTTCTCCCCAGAAATAGCCCTCTTCAGATCCTCAAATGCTCTGTCACACTCCTCTGTCCATTTTATCTTATTTGGTGCTGAAGCCTTAGTGAGGTCAGTCAAAACTGCGGCTCTTTCAGCAAAGTGGGGGATGAACTTGCTGTACCATCCTACCATTCCCATGAACAATCGTACCTTCTTTTTAGTGGTGGGCACAGGATAGGTCTGGATGGCATCCACTTTACCTACTCGTGGTCTAATAACCCCCTGACCAACCACAAGTCCCAGGTACTCTACCTGCTGCTGTCCGAACGCACATTTGCATGGATTGATTGTCAGTCCTGCCCTCTTAATCAGCTGAAGGACCTGCCCAAGGTGTACCAAATGTTCTTCCCAGGCCTGACTATAAATGACCACGTCATCCAGATAGGCAGCCGCAAAGTTTGATACTCTCCTTAACACTTGGTCCATCAGCCGCTGAAAAGTTGTAGGTGCCCCCTGAAGGCCAAATGGCATGACCCTAAACTGGAAACTGCCATAAGGTGTTTTAAAGGCTGTAAGTTCCTTTGGACCTATGCAAGGGGTATTGGCAGGTTGCATTGGCACCAGAAACAGAATAGAAATAAACCTAGCCCTGCCCACTTTCTCTAACAGTTCGTCAATCCGGGGCATGGGGTATGACTCAAATTTAGATCCTGAATTAAGGTATCTAAAGTCAATACAAAATCTTAATGAGCCATCCTTTTTGGGGACCAGCACAATAGGGCTACACCACTCACTGACTGATTCCTCGATCACTCCCAGCTGCAACATCAAGTCAATTTCATGCTTAATTTTGGGGACCAATCGCTCCGGAATCCTATAAGATTTTCTACGTGGAACAGCTTCCTCTTTCAAATTAACCTTATGACGCACCAACGTGGTGAAACCAGGTCTCTCCTGAAACAACTCTGGATCCATTAATGTCTCTAACTCTCTCTGCTGATCCACCTGCAAATGAGACACTTGAAATAAACATGGCTCTTGCACATTTGTGGGAAAGGACTGTTCTTTCTCCTCATCCACTTCCATCGCACAAATCAAGAGCTGATGTGTCTCCTGAAGAACAGGTTGCTGCTGCTGATGACCAGGCTGCTGAAACTCTTTCAACAAGTTAATGTGGAAGGTCTGATATTTTACCTTCCTGTCAGGCATATATAGTTCGTATGTCACTGAGCTTAGTTTTTTAGAAATTTCATACGGCCCCTGCCATCGAGCCAACAGCTTACTGTCACACGAGGGCAGCAATAACAAAACCTGTTGTCCTGGGTGAAAAACCCTTTTTCTGGCCTTCTTGTCATACCAAGTTTTTTGTTTGGCCTGCGCCGTCCTCATGTGCTCCTGAGCCAAAGCAGTCATTCGATCCAGTTTCTCTCTCATCTTAATGACATAAGAGACCACATTGTCCTGATCACTTGGTGGACTCTCCCAGTGCTCCTTTAATAAATCCAGTGGGCCCCTCACCTGACGACCATACAGTAGTTCAAAAGGTGAGAACCCTGTTGAAGCCTGGGGCACCTCCCGATAAGCAAACAATAAGTATGGTACCCATTGGTCCCAATCTGAGCCCGTTTCAGAAACAAATTTCCGCAGCATGTTTTTTAGAGTCTGATTAAATCGCTCCACTAGTCCATCAGTCTGAGGGTGATATGGGGTGGTCTTAATACCCTTTAATACCCAACAGTTTAATACTTGCTGCAACAGTTTGGACAAGAAATTTGTTCCACAGTCTGTTAGAACTTCTCTGGGTATGCCTACCCTTGAAAACAACTGGATAAGGCAGTTGGCAACCTGCCTAGCCTTGATAGATTTCAGGAGAAAGGCTTCTGGGTACCGAGTAGCGTATTCACAAATTACTAGAATGTATTTATTACCAGAGGAGCTTCTCTCTAGGGGGCCAACTACATCCATCCCTATTCTATCAAAAGGTGTTCCAATGATTGGTAATG
This sequence comes from Pholidichthys leucotaenia, assembly GCA_020510985.1. Taxonomy (NCBI): domain Eukaryota; kingdom Metazoa; phylum Chordata; class Actinopteri; order Cichliformes; family Pholidichthyidae; genus Pholidichthys; species Pholidichthys leucotaenia. The sequence goes on from CM035836.1 coordinate 100,962,849, forward strand.
GTTGCAGTTGGGCATGTGCTACTCCCCTAGATGATGTAATCTGACATATTGAGCATATTGTGCAGAACTCCTTTATCTGGGTATACATTCCCGGCCACACAAACCTTCTAGCAATTCTTTGCAGAGTTTTTTGAAATGCTAGATGACCTGCTCAAGGGATAACATGTCCCAGTTCCATAATCTTTGGTGTGAGGTCCTGGGGCAAAGCTATGGCCATAACTTCACCTTGTTGCTGGTACAAAATGCCCTTTTTAATGACATATATAGCCTCAGCCAAACAATCCATTCTACCCTATTTCACACCCTTAATCTCCGAGACTTTATCAAACCATGGTCTAAGTGTTGGGTCAGCTTTCTGCAATGCAGCTATGTCAGGAGGGATGTCAAACTCTACTGACTGATTTAGCTGTGGTGTTTCTTCACCCAAGTTCTTTGCTGACGCTAACACCTTATCTCTTCTCTTCTGAGCCTTGGATTTGGGTTGCTTAATAGGGCCTGCCTCTATCTCAGAATCATAAAATGGTAATTCCTGAAGAACACTGGCAGCCCTCTGTGCCTTGGTTGTCACCATATTACAATTTTTCACCACAGGTGTGTTTACTCTCTGCTCAACAGCGCCACCTGCCTGTCTCTCCTCCATTTGTTCCTCTCTAACCTGTTGTATGATGTCCAACAAAGTTGGAACATCATTGCCAAGAATAACAGGGTAAGGCAAATCAGGCACAAGAGCTACAGGAAGGAGATAAGTTCCCCCCCCCCCACTGTTAAAAAAACCTCAGCGGTCGGGTACAGTTTTTTTTTTATCCCCATGGACACAACTGATATTTATTTTAGACTCATTCCACAAATCCCTAGGGACCAAACTAGGTAGCACAACTGTTTGAAAACAGCCTGAATCTAACAGGGCCTCTTCACACTGACCATTAAGCAACACCTTCGTTTTATACACTCCACTGTGCACTGGGGCTGAAAAAGTGGGTCTAGGAACTGAACATAATAATGACGGTTTCTCATTCTTTATGGCAGGGCATGAATACTGGGTGTGACTGATTTTATTGCACTAATAGCAGCGTATATCTTTATTTGCAACCACACGTGACTTTTTGCTATTATCATATCTGCTATTTGAGATCTGACTGGGCCTGGAATACAGCTTATTTCGAGCTGGACCACCCCTTTCACCCTCATTAAACTCACTCCGTGTGGTGAAAGATCTGTCACAGCCAAGAGTAGTTCTCCTGCTCCCAGACCTGGCTGACAGAAAAACCTCCGCCTGACGAGCAGCGTCCTCTGCAGTCTTCGGGTCCCGCTCTTGTATCCAGACTCCCAGTTCCGGATTCACCATCCTTAGAAACTGCTCCAAAATCAATAATTCAGAAATGTCTTTTACTGATAAGGTCTCTGGTTTCACCCATTTGTAAAACAGGTCTTTCAAACATACATATAGTTCACGAGGGGTTTCGTCCTGATGAATGTCCAAGGACAAACCTCCTCCTATACGTGTCAGATGTAATTTCATATTTGTTTAAAATAGCTTCTTTCACTTTCCCGTAATTGACTGTGTCTATGATGTCCATCAGAACATATGTGCTCCGCGCTTTACCTGTAAGTAGAGGAGCCAGATGAATAGCCCACTCCTCTTCACGCCAGTGGCAGACCGTAGTGATCCTCTCGAACGACGCTAGGTACTATGCTCGATGTCATCCTCGGGAGAGAGAGGATTCAGCCTGGGCTCGTGGTGCGTTCGTGGCCTCCTTGGCTGCACCTGCAGCAGCAAATCATCCTCCTGCGGGTCGACCGGACTGGTCGTCACCCTGGGATCCTCCCTCGAAGCGCCGTCGTCACCACTATGCTCAGCCCGGCTCCCATACTCCTCTCTCAGCTTCGCAACCTGCAACTCCATCCGATGAATGTGATTCTCCACAGTCCGCCACTTCCGGTCCTGAAGAGCGGCTTCTTCCTCCATCCGGCGGTCTCTGAGAGTCAGCGAACGCATCAAAGATTTCACCAGGCCCGTTAGCTCCTCGAGCTCGCCCAGTCCGCTGACTCCCAGGTCCTCAGCCGCCATACCTGCATCCAGGTCAGACTGCTCCTCCTGCCTCGCTTTCCTTCTCGCCATGAGTCCTTCCGTCCACCAAACGCTACAACGTCCTGGGAACGGACCACCGCTGCCACCAAATGTGATAACGTAGCAGTGAGGCGAGATTTCAGTTTTCAATTAGTCCAGTTTTTTATTTCATTAACTTACACGTAAATCATTCCAGACATCCGACACGATCCTTCAAAAACTCTCTACAAACGAACGACCCAACACCTGCTATATATTACCAGAGATAATTAGGGCTGATTAGCCCCTACCATAATCCCAGGCAAAACAATCAACATTCCCATTGTTTTCCACATACCCACTGATCTCTAAAAAAATACATAAACACTTCCCAACTATATACAATACTGTGGCGAAGATATTGAGTTCATATCTCCCCACAAATATGTGACTGTATGTGTATTGGTGACTCCACGTCTGGTGGGACAAAAGAGGTCTGGACCTGCAGAGATCTACAGGAGATGACGAGTAGGTGTGAGTCTTGACCTTTGTCTCGGAGAGGATGTCCCAGGAAGATTCCCGGACCATCGAAGGACAAGAGACAATAGTAAGACATGAAAGAGTGCATCGTGACTGAGACTATGTGCCATGTAATTATATGTTTGCTTAAGTGACATGTGACTGAGGGTTGTGGCCCCAGCAGAGTATAAGAGCGTGGTATTTGATTGCTCAGTCTCTTTTCCTGCCTAGAGATTGATAGAGCATGTGTTCACTCAATAAAGTTGACTCTGAGAAATAAACTCAGCCTCATCCTTGAACGCATTCTCTACACTGGTGACCCTACCACTAAGTATGGACGAACTTCATACAGCAGACTCATCAGGAGCCAACCAGGCTACCGCAGCTACCGCAGTCCAGCTGCCCGAATTCTGGCAGCACAGCCCACGTGCCTGGTTCAACACGGTCGAGGCGCAGTTTCACCTCCGGAGAATTTCAGCAGATGCAACGAAATTCTACCATGTGGTAGCAAAGCTGGACAGCCTCACGGCACAGCGGGTGGAGAGCTTGACTAACCATCCACCAGAAGTCGACAAGTATGGCGCATTGAGAGCCACGCTCATCTGCTTTCACCCCCTCGCTGGGAGAGTGGGCAGAGAAGCTCCTGATGTTGACCGAAGGCGAAGCAGACAAGCCCGCTGACCTGATGGCGAGGATGCTGAGTCTGAGAGGCGAGGACGATGACGGCTTTATCTTCGCCCATCTTTTCCTCAGGACACTACCGCCAGCGGTGAGAGTCACCCTGGCCAGCTCGCAGCGGCTGACCAACCGAGATTACCACGAGCTGGGCCAGGATGCACAGCGACTCGTTGACGCCCATAGACGGCACACGGCCACGACGGCTGCAGCAGAGCTGAGCGCAACGCCCGGAGACGGCAGGGGGCCAGAGGCTGCAACACCAGATGCACTGACGTCGGCAGCGGCGGAGACCAGGAGACGCGGGGCGCGCGACGCCCTCTGCTTTTATCATCGACGCTTCGCCGAGAGGGCACACAAATGCATTCCCCCGTGCCAGTTCAAGCGCTCGGGAAAACGCCAGGCCCGAGAGTCGGTAGCAGCTGCTGCTCTCGGCGCAAAGAATAAGCTGCTCTACCTCACGGACGGGAAATCAGGGAGGCAGTTCCTGGTGGACACGGGCTCCCAGCTGAGTTTCATCACACCCCTCCACGCTGATTGGTTGGCGCCTTCCAGTGGACCCCTGTTGTTGGCGGCGAACGGTTCGACGATCAAGACCTTCGGGGAGAAGACCCTACCCCTGTCTTTTCACGGTCAGACATTTGAGTGGACCTTCGTCGTGGCAGCAGTCAGTCATAACATGTTAGGTGCTGATTTTTTGTGCTCGAATGGTTTATTGGTTGATCTTGCTAATAGACGTCTGGTTAATGCACTGTCTTTTCACAGCATTTCCTGCACAGCCCGGGTGGTCCCGCCCACTGCACAGCCCAACCTCACAGCTGCGGGTGGTAAGTTTCAAGTACTGCTCACTCAGTTTCCAGCACTCACAGTCCCAACGTTTTCGGCGTCAGTAGCTAAACATGGGGTGGAGCACTTTATAACTACTACCGGTCCCCCCGTTTTTGCAAAAGCTCAGCGCTTGGACCCAGCTAAACTCGCCATAGCGCGCGAGGAATTCGCCAACCTGGAAAAAACTGGGCATCATTAGACGCTCTAACAGCCCCTGGGCATCGCCACTACATATGGTCCCCAAAGCTGATGGCTCGTGGCGGCCTTGCGGTGATTTCCGCAGGTTGAATAACGCTTCAGCTCACGACCGCTACCCGATCCCGCACATCCAAGATTTTTCGGTACATTTAGCGGGGGCGTGTATTTTTTCTAAAATAGATTTGGTGCGCGGGTACCACCAAGTCCCAGTTCGCGCTCAGGACATACCCAAAACAGCAGTAATAACTCCTTTTGGACTTTTCGAGTTTTTGCGTATGTCATTTGGACTCAAACGGGCTGTGCAGATGTTCCAGCGCATGATGGATGCAGTCCTACGTGACCTCCCTTTCGTGTTCGTCTACTTGGATGATATTTTAGTAGCAAGCACGTCCGAAGACGAACATGAAAGCCACCTCACAGCGGTTTTTCGGAGGCTGGCAGAGCACGGGTTAATAATTAATCCAGCGAAGTGCCAGTTTGGGGTTGTGCAAATCGATTTTTTGGGGCATCGCGTTTCACCAGAAGGAGCGGTCCCTCTGCCCGATAAAGTACGCGCAATAACGGAGTTTCCCAAACCTCAGACGGTCAAAGCATTGCAGGAATTTTTGGGAATGGTCAATTTTTATAACCGTTTCCTCCCAGGCGCAGCGCAGCTCATGCACCCATTGTACGCAGCACTTAAAAAGCAAAAACCTACGAACAAGATCGAGTGGTCCCCGGAGCGGGAGCGCGCATTCTCCCAGGTCAAATCAGCCCTGGCGAACGCCGTTTTGTTGGCACACCCGGTGCCAACGGCACGTATGGCGCTCACCACGGACGCTTCTGATTTAGCGGTGGGGGCGGTCGTTGAACAGTTTGTGGCGGGGAGCTGGCAACCCCTCGCATTTTTCAGCAAAACCTTGCGCGATAACGAGCGGAAGTACAGCACATTCGACAGGGAGCTTTTGGCCCTGCATTTGGCCACCCGCCATTTCCAGTTCTGGCTCGAGGGGCGCCGTTTTACCACGTTCGTGGACCATAAGCCGTTAACTTTTGCGATGGCCAAGATTTCAGAGCCTTGGTCAGGCCGGCAACAAAGACAGCTGGCCGTGATATCAGAGTTCACCACCGATATTCAGCATGTCGCGGGCAAACATAATGTGGTGGCAGACTGTCTTTCACGTGCAGTAGCAGCGCCAAGCCCCATGGGGGCAGGCTCGGCAGCCGTGGCCACGGGCCAAGTCTGTGCCGCAGAAGCACTCGCAGCCCCGGTCCACGTTGGTTTAGAACACGCAGCCATGGCCGTGGAGCAAGCTGACGACACGGATGTGCGCGCGCTCCAGTCTGGACCAACAGGGTTAAGGCTGGAGTACAGGGTGCTGCAGATAGGTATGCCCCCTCTAATCTGCGATGTCTCCACCGGGCGGCCTCGGCCTGTAGTTCAGGCTGCATGGCGCCGCCATGTTTTCGACTCAATCCATTCTCTGGCGCACCCGGGGGTGCGCGCATCGATTAAAATGGTGGGAGAAAATTTGTTTGGCCGGGGTTGCGTAAACAGGTCAAAGAATGGGCAGCGGCCTGCGTAGCGTGTCAACGAGCCAAAATACACAAACACACTAGAGCTCCTTTAGAACCTTTTCACATCCCAGCTAAACGTTTTGATCATGTGCATGTCGACTTGGTGGGCCCCCTCCCATTGTTGCAGGGGTGCACACACCTTTTGACGATGGTAGATCGCACCACGCGTTGGCCGGAAGTGGTCCCTCTAGCGTCAACTACGGCGGCAGACGTTGCACGCGTGTTTTTAACGGCTTGGGTCGCGTGTTTTGGAGTCCCGTCGGACATAACGTCCGACAGAGGTCCCCAATTCGTTTCTGAACTCTGGTCATCCATGGCCCACAGCCTGGGGGTGAAGATCCACCGCACTACCGCGTATAACCTTCAGGCTAACGGTTTGTGCGAACGCTTTCATATGTCATTTAAAGCAGCCCTCAGAGCGTCTCTCACGGATACAAATTGGGTGGATAGACTTCCATGGGTTTTATTTGGGTTGCGTTCTGCACCTAAGGAGGATTTGCAAGCCTCCCCGGCTGAATTAGTTTTTGCTCAACCCCTCCGTTTGCCGGGGGATTTCCTCCCTGACAACCCCGCACCAAATTGCCCCCCTGCTCAGCTGTTGCAGAGCGGCACAGGATCAGACACCCTCCCTGGCCCAGTGCATCACAGTTTTCCACGCGTTTTTGTGCCAAGAGCTTTAAAGAATGCGGAGTTTGTTTTTGTTAGACATGATGCTCAAAGACCAGGTTTACGACCCCCTTACGACGGGCCTTTCAGAGTGTTGAAAACAAGAGAGAAACAATTTTTGCTTGATTTGGGAGACAGAAAAGAGTTGATTTGCATTAACAGACTCAAACCCGCTTTTGTTCTGGCTGATGAACACGTGCAGTTGGCCAGGGCCCCCCGCAGTGGCAGGCCGCCAAAAAGGCATTGTTCGTTGACATCACAGAGATGTGCTAACAAGTCTGATTCACAGATGCAGGGAGCCGCTGCAGAAGGAACAAAGCCAGCTTACAGCAGATTTGGCAGGAGGTTTAAACCCAAGCAATTGGTGGATTGATTTGTGTTATGTTGTGATGTTTCTGCCATACAGCTCTGATTAGATTTTGTCCCTGAATAGACGTTTGGGGGGGGGGGGGGTTATGTGGCGAAGATATTGAGTTCATATCTCCCCACAAATATGTGACTGTATGTGTATTGGTGACTCCACATCTGGTGGGACAAAAGAGGTCTGGACCTGCAGAGATCTACAGGAGATGACGAGTAGGTGTGAGTCTTGACCTTTGTCTCGGAGAGGATGTCCCAGGAAGATTCCCGGACCATCGAAGGACAAGAGACAATAGTAAGACATGAAAGAGTGCATTGTGACTGAGACTATGTGCCATGTAATTATATGTTTGCTTAAGTAACATGTGACTGAGGGTTGTGGCCCCAGCAGAGTATAAGAGCGTGGTATTTGATTGCTCAGTCTCTTTTCCTGCCTAGAGATTGATAGAGCATGTGTTCACTCAATAAAGTTGACTCTGAGAAATAAACTCAGCCTCATCCTTGAACGCATTCTCTACAATACAAATATAAATAACATATAATAAATAACAATATAAATAATTCAATAAATATTTCAATCCCCTATTTACAAATGTTAAACCACCCCCTAACTTACCATACATGTCTCCTTCCTGCTGGTGTCCTATAAAAAGCCCTCAACCCCTCACAGAGTCTTTTGCCTGGAAACCCACAGGAAGCATGTTGGCAAAGGTATGTGAAATAACTCATTATCCATTATTTTACCCAAATTACTTAACCATACCAATTATCTCCCAAGGGCATTCAAATTAAACAAAGACCCCAAAATAATATGTGCACTATACAAATAATCATAATAACATTTTACCATAATACAAATACAACACAAACACACATACAATAAGTCATAACAGTGGTGACATCCCATCGTCACACTCCATCAATCAGGGTATAAAAAGACAAAGAGATGAGGGAGAAACCAGAGGTAAGAGAGAAGGGTCATATTATAAGTTAAAAACTAGTCAAAGAGGTTAAAAAACTCAAAGGTCTAAAACCCAATAAAATATTTAGAACCCAAGTGACATCCTACAAAAATAAGTAAATATAAAATGAAGTTAATAAATAGGTACCTAAATTATGTACAATATATTTTTACAGCTTGTTAAACTCTTTGACAGCAGCAGGGACAAAGCTGTTTTTGTAGAGCTGGGTTCTACTTTTTGGGACAGCAAACCTCCGTCTGGAGGGAAGAAGCTGAAAGTGGCAGTGCAAAGGGTGGGAGTCCTCATTTAAAATGGAGGTAGCCATCCTCTGTACTTGTCTGGTGTACAGGGATGTCAGGCTCAGCTGTGGCTCACCAAGCAAACAACTGAACCATCTAACTACCTGATCCAAGGATTTCCTCTGTTTCAGTTTTATCTGACCAAACCATGACACTAAAGAAAAGGATAAAAACAGATTCAATAAAAGCCCGATAAAACATTGTCATTATGGTTCGGTCAACTTGGAAGCGTGCAAGTTTTCTCAAGCAATGTAAATGTTGCTGACCCTTTTTGCACACCCTTTCACAGTTCACTTCAAAGTTTAAATTACTATCAATTGTCCCAAGATATTTGTACGATTGTACACATTCGGTGGTCTGGCTTTTTAGTATGGTGACTTTGTGCCTGAGATTTTTCCTCCTAAAGTCAATAATCATATCTTTAGTTTTTGTTGTATTCAGCTGCAGGTAGGAATCCTCACACCAGTGAACAAAATCATCAACTACTGGGCCGTGGCCACTCTCACCATCCTGGAGGAGACTGACAATAACTGAGTCATCAGCATACTTTATAATGTGTCTGTTGTCATGTCTGCTCCGACACATGTTTCTGTACAGGATGGAGAGTAGTGGTGACAACACACACCCCTGAGGAGAGCCAGTAGAAGAGCACTTTAGGTCAGACAATGTACCATTGACCCTTACTCTCTGCATCCTGTTGGTTAAGAAATCCAGAATCCAAACCACCAGATTATTGCTCAAATCAAATTGTTGCAGGAGCCTTTCAACTAAGATATGAGGTTGGATTGTATTAAAGGCGGAAGAAAAGTCCACAAATAAAAGCCTGGCATGTGTCCCATTAAAATCCATATGTTTAAAAAGCATGTTAAACAGAGTGACAGTGGCATCCTCCACTCCTTTGTGTGGCCTATAGGCAATGCATGCTCAGTCTGCCTTAGGACCTCACATCTGACCAGTTTTTCAAAAATTTTCATTAAAATTGAAGTCAAAGCAACTGGTCTAAAGTCGTTTACCATTTTAGGACAGCTGGATTTTGGAACGGGAACAACCATGGCTTCTTTCCAGATCTTAGGCACATGTTGTGCCTGTAAGGACTTATTGAAAATGTAATGAAATATAGGACTCAGTTCATATGCACAGGACCTTACCAAGCGCCCACATATATTATCAGGGCCCTGACTTTTGTTCACTTTTACAGCGTAGAACTCCCTTTTAACATCCTGCACCTCAATATTAAAGTGCTGATTGTCTTTGAGTTTCTGTTTCAAATCTTGGATTTCTGTGCTGAAATCAAAGGAGTCAAAACGACCATAAAAACAATTAAGAGCATTAGCCAGCTCTGTGTCTGAATTAAAACCATCTAAAAACACACGATTACTGCGCTCTGTGCTCTGAAGGCCTATAATAGTTTTCATACTGGCCCAGGCTGAACCAAGTTTCTTTGTTGCCATCTTGCTTTCCAACTCTGATTTATAATTCTGTTTTGCTCTTAAAATTTCAGCCTTCAGCTCCTTTGTGGCAACCTGCAGCTCAGAAACAGACCCCTGTTTAAAGGCAAGTGCTTTCCTCTTTAAGTAGGATTTAACTGATTTTGTAACCCATGGTTTGTTGTTGGGATATATTTTGACATGTTTACGTGGAACAATCTTATTTTTACAGAAAGACATGTATGAGCATGTGACGTCAACCAGAGAGTCCAAATCATCCCCGCAGGCCAGTGTGAATATCTCCCAGTCTGTAGAGTCAAAGCATTACTGGAGGCTGTGCTCTGAGTCTTCTGTCCACACATCAATGTCTCTCGTCTCCACCATGCCTCTTCTGAGAGCAGTTTTATATGTGGGCAGCAAATGTACACAGTTGTGATCTGAGGATCTTAAAGGAGGAAGGGGGAGTGATTTATAGGCCCTCTCTATGGATCCATAGCACAGGTCCAATGTCTTTTTTCGCCTGGTTGGGCAGGAGACATACTGATAAAAGTTTTTAAGTGTCTTCTTTAAAGAAACATGGTTAAAATCCCCAAGAATGAAGTTTGGCGCCTCTGGAGAAATTGATGGCAGCTGCTGGATCACAGCAACGATGGTGCTGGAGGCGGAGTCAGCATCTGCCCTCGGATGAATGTACACAGTTGTGATGAAAAGTTGGGGGAACTCGCGAGGCAAATAAAAGGGGCATAGTGACACAGACAGCAGCTCCACATCGGAGGTGACGACTACCACGGTGTACCTGGACCTGTTCCTGCGCTCCGTCTCTGAGCCGGCCCTCCTCCACACCTTCCTGTCCTTCATCCTGCTGCACACGCTCGACAACGTGCACATCCTGGACACACTGGTCAGCAGGGTCAGCACACCCTTCCAGATATCATACCCCGCTCCACTTTGTTATTGACCCAAGCTTATACTGCAGTGTGGATAACTATCTGCTCATGGTCTAGGGAGGCCAGCATATGGGGCCAGCATTTGTCATTCATGAGGACGTCAGCAGGCCATCTCCACAGACCGAGTCACTGTAGTTCTCTACCATCAACTCAGGACCTCAGCCTGGCGGGTTGACCAGCTCCAGGAACAGTAGTCCTCATAGCTGGACAATTCACATTTAAAGTGATTTTTCTCTGTGTTTCTGTCAGTTGGGTACGGTGTCTTTGGCTCTGTTCAGGACTCTGATTGGCCTCTTCTGTGAAGACGTCATGCTGCAGCTGGTCTTCAGGTCAGTTTTTACAGCTTCACATTTCAACATGCAGTACAAAAGGAGTTCAGGAGGCTTGATTCACACCTGAGAAACTTGCAACTTTTTTCTCATTAATTTGTAACTTTTTCTTATAAATTTGCAACCTTTCTCATTAATCTGCAATTTTTTCTTGTAAATTTGAAACTTTTTTACTTTAATTTGAAGCTTTTATCTTTTACTTGAATTTTTTTCTTTAATTTGCACTTTATTCATGTAAATTTGTAACTCTTCCTCGTTAATTTGCAACTTTTTTCATTAATCTGCAATTTTCTAGTAAATTTGAAACATTTTTAGAATTAATTTGAAACTTTTGTCATTAATTTTAAGCCTTTTTTATAAATTTGCAATGTTTTCTTAATAATCTGCCATTTTTTCTTGTAAAGTTGAAACCCTTTTTACATTAATGTGAAACTTTTTCTCATTAATCTGCAACTTTTTCTTATTTTTAAATTTGTAACTTTTCTTGAAGAAAGATGCCGATTTATCAAAAAAAAGTTGGATAGTTACACGACAAAAATCACGAACGAAAATGTTCTAAGTCTGAATGTAACGCCATTGTGGTTTCATCCATCGCTTTCCCTGTGGTCTGTATCTCCTCCTCCTTCTCCTTCTCCTCAGGTTCTGATTCCTTGCAGCCACCTGAGCAGGAAGCAGCGCTGCTTCTTAATGCAGAAGGATTGCTGCTCCTCCAGCGCCTCCTCTTTCCTGCTTCTCCTGCCTTCCTGGTGCCCCAGAGATCTCCACAACACTCAGTCAGAGCACATCCACTGGCCCAAAGGAGCAGGTGGGTGTAACAAACAGATACAGTAGTAAATACCCTGTAAAAAAGACAAATAATCAGTAGAATTCTCGCTCTCGTGTGTCAGATGTGTCAGTGTCAGACAGCGTTGGTTACTGTTGCGGTTCAGACTTTCTGATGGATGTAAACTACCTCCATTACCTCTGGGATGGCCGCCAAGCCATCTCCGTCTCCACCAGGTGAGATTCTGACTGTTGCTCAGCCTCTTCACCACTGCTGACCTGGAGGACAGGTCATGGTAGGGGAAGGAGTTGAGGGTCCAAAACTGTAACACTATAAACCACTGTGGGAATGAGTGTTGAAAATTGCTGTATTGTGTAGAGTGCCATCTTCTGGCCAACAGTCAGTATTGCATGTATAATCAGGGGAAGAATGCATGATAGTTTCTCCATCCATCCATCCATCCATCTTCTACCGCTTTTCCGGAGGTCCGGGTCGCGGAGGCAGCAGTTCAAGCAGAGAAGCCCAGACTTCCCTCTCCCCAGCCACCTGCTCCAGCTCTTCAGAGAGGATACCAAGGCGTTCCCAGACCAGCTGGGAGACATAGTCTCTCCACCGAGTCCTGGGTCTGCCCCGGGGACTCCTCCCAGTGGGACGTGCCTGAAACACCTCAAGTGGGAGGCGTCCAGGAGGCATCCTAATCAGATGCCCATACCACCTCAACTGACTCCTTTCAATGTGGAGGAGCAGCGGTTCTACTCTGAGCCTCTCCCGGATGACTGAGCTCCTCACCGGAAATGCAGGTTCATTTTCTGTGTCAAGTCAAATCCCTCGTATGTTATCAGTGATCTGTTATCAGTGATCTGTTATCAGTATCTGTTAATGTACTTGGCAATAAATCTTTTCTGAGTTCTGAGTTCACCCTATCTCTGAGGGTGAGTCCAGCAATCCTACGGAGAAAGCTCGTTTCAGCCGCTTGTATCCGCGATCTCGTTCTTTCGGTCATTACCCAAAGCTCGTGACCATAGGTGAGAGTAGGAACGTAGATTGACTGGTAAATCGACAGCTTTGCCTTAGAACTAGGCTCCCTCTTCACCACAACAGACCGGTACAACGTCCGCATCACTGCAGATGCTGTTCCAATCCGTCTGTCGATCTCTCGCTCCATTTTCCCCTCACTGGTGAACAAGACCCCAAGTTGTGTCCACATGGTATGGCAACTGGATCAGTGAAGACATCCCGACAGATGGAGCACAGGAAGAGATCTTCAGATGGCAGATTGGTGGCAGCAGACATGACTGAACTCTGAGGGAGAAACAGAATAATTTGATGGAGAATAAAAACATCAACTAAAGTTCTAGTATTGTTTTCCTGTCATATCCATCCTGTTCTTATCAAACATGTTTCTAATAATCAGGTCAGTGTATGTACAGCAATCCACATGAGACCAAAGATCACATTCAGACTTTAACATCTTTGTTTCTGACAGATTTTTAACAGTATATCTTTGTAATTTTCATTAAAAAAGTCAGATCTAAAACTATTGGCACCCCAACATTTCTGTTAGAAAGCATACCAGTTCACCCAGATTATTGCTGTAATTACAAATGTGTTGTTCTGTTCATGTTGATTTCTGTTGTTAATATTGGAACAACATGGAAAATTAGAGGAATAATAAGTCAAATGTGAGACATTCCCCACAGAACTCTAAAAATGGTCTTGACACAATTATTGACGCTCTCGACTGAACATTTGGTAGCACACATCTGTTGGAAGAAACACCTGAATCAGTCACTTCCTGTAACAATCACTGAGTTTCTGACACTTCTCTCCTGGAGTTGATCTCAGGATACAAATACAATAAAATCAGTCAACACAAAGTGATATAATTTGTGTTGTGATGAACAAAAAAGAAACTAAAAATCTTGTTATATTTATTGCTGATTTAGTAACATTTGATTATATCTGTATATCTTCTTCATTACTTCATTAATTATATCTTCTTCATTACAGTTCTCCATTCTTCATTGGAGAACTGAGGCGAAAACACCGTGGGTGCCGGGCTGGATTAAGGCGGAAGACAAGAAATATAAGGTACAGACCCACCCTTCCGTCCGTTGTCATGGGGAATGTACGATCGTTACTGGGAAAGGTAGATGAGCTAGCGGCTATCTCCCGCTACGATAGCATATACCGGGAGTGTAGTCTGTATCTTTTCACAGAGTCTTGGCTAACCGAATTAGCAGCAGATGCTAACATTGAACTGGAGGGTTTCCACGTGATACGGGCAGACCGAACACCAGACAGTGGCAAAGCAAGGGGCGGTGGAGTGATAATGTATGTTAACAACAACTGGTGCAGACCGGAACATATCACTGTTAAACAACGACACTGCAGCAAGACATTGAGTTGCTAGCTGTTAGCATGCGGCCTTCATATCTCCCGAGGGAATACTCACACATGATCTGCATTGTTGTTTATGCAAATCCGACGGCGAACACTGGGACAGCGCGTGACGTCATCCATTCAGTAACTGGCAGGCTGCAGACAGAACACCCAGATGCTCTTCTCCTCATCTCAGGCGATTTCAATCATGTTTCACTGTCTCCCATTCTACCCACGTTCACCCAGTATGTCACATGCCACACTAGAGACAATAAAACACTGGACTTATTCTAGGCAAACACTAAGGAGGCGTACACCTCATCACAACTCCCCCCACTCGGGAGATCGGATCACAGCTTGGTTCATCTCCGGCCGGTGTACAAACCCCTAGTGCACAGACAACCACAGTGAAGTTATGGTCTGAGGAGGCAATGGACACTCTAAAGGGCTGTTTTGAAACCACGGCCTGGGAGCAGCTCTGCGATCCACATGGTGAGGACATTGATGGCCTCACTCACACCATCACAGACTACATCAGCTTCTGTGTGGACAACATCGTTCCCACCAAGACCATACGGTGTTGCTCAAACAACAAACCCTGGATCAACCCTGAGATAAAAACACTTCTGAGAGAGAAGAAGAGGATCTTCAGGTCGGGAAACAGGGAGATGCTGAAGTCCGTACAGAGGGAGTTGAGGAGAAAGATCAGAGAAGGCAAGGACAGCTTCAGGAAGAAGATGGAGGACAAGCTGCAACAGAGCGACATCAGCGGGGTCTGGAGAAACCTTAAAACCATCTCTGGGCTCCAGAATACCTCCCCCCAGGCCACGGGGGGCAGGGAGTGGGCGAACAATCTGAATCTGTTTTTCAATAGGTTTGACCAACTGCCCTCCCCCCTGACTGCACAGCAACCACTGCTGCCTCTAAAGACATCAAGTCCTGCTGCCCACTCCCCACTCCACCAACACCGCCTCACTCCCAATACACAGCCCCCCTACCTGACCCTCACTAAGACCCAGGTGAGGACGGAGCTGAGGAAGATCAAGGTGAGGAAGGCGTCGGGACCGGACGGCATCAGCGCAAAGCTCCTCAAGTCCTGTGCAGACCAGCTGTGTGGGATTGTGGAGTACATCTTCAATCTAAGCCTGAAGCTGGGGAGGGTGCCACAGCTGTGGAAAACATCTTGTGTGGTACCTGTACAAAAGACTTCCCACCCCAAAGATCTGAACAGCTACAGACCAGAGGCCTTGACGTCCCACATGATGAAGGCCCTGGAGAGACTGCTCCTTGCTCACCTCCGCCCCCTGGTGGGACCAGCGATGGATCCACTCCAGTTCGCCTACCAGCATGGCGTTGGGGTGGAGGATGCAGTGATCTTCCTCCTTCACCGTTCTCTGTCCCACCTGGAGAAGCCCGGGAATGCGGTGAGGATCATGTTCTTTGACTTCTCCAGTGCTTTCAACACCATCCAATCGATGATCCTGAAGGACAAGCTGCTGTGCGCAGGGGTGGACCAGCACCTGTCATCATGGATCCTGGACTACCTCACAAACCGGCCTCAGTTTGTGAGAACCCAGGACTGTGTGTCCGACACGATCATCGGTAGCACGGGGGACCCCCAGGGAACGGTTTTGGCTCCCTTTCTGTTCACCCTTTATACTGCAGACTTCTCACACAACACAACACACTGCCATCTACAGAAGTTCTCTGATGACTCTGCGATTGTTGGCCTCATCTCCAATGGAGATTAAGCTGAGTACAGAGGGCTTATCCAGGACTTCGGGAATGGTGCCATCGGAACTGCCTCCAGATCAATGCAAGGAAAACTAAGGAGCTGGTGGTGGACTGCCGCAGGCAAGGAAAACCCCTCACAGCACCAGTAAATATACAGGGAACAGACATCGAGATGGTGACATCCTATAAGTACCTGGGTGTTCATCTGAACAATAAACTAGACTGGTCACACAATACTGACGCACTCTACAAGAAGGGACAGCGCAGGCTGTTCCTACTGAGGAGACTCAGGTCTTTTGGTGTACAAGGGGCGCTGCTGAAGACATTCTATGACACGGTGGTGGCATCAGCCATCACTTTTGGAGTGGTCTGCTGGGGCAGTGGCATTACAGCAGCTGACAGGAAGAGACTGAACAAACTGATCAAAAAAGCTAGCTCTGTCCTGGGGCAGCCCCTTGACTGAGTGGAGGAGATAGGAGAGAGAAGGATGGTGGCTAAACTGTCATCTCTGCTGGAGTCTGGGTTCCACCCTATGCAGGACATACTGAATGCACTGAGGAGCTCATTTAGCAGCAGACTACATCATCCTAGGTGCACAACCGAGAGGTTTCGCAGGTCCTTCCTACCTACGGCTGTCAGACTGTACAACCTAAGCAGGGCTGCTCGCAGAGACAGAAAAAAGACGTGACAACCTAATAGTTTTGAATGCAAAAGACGCAATAGACTTACACAATGGTCCCCTCTGGCATACAACTAGGAAAATACCGGTCGCTATGGAGGGTGAGAATATGTATGGGTACATAATCATACCATGTAGGATAACTAAGTAGACAGTTGTGCTGTTTCATTCCATCTAGCTACAATGCTCCGCACTGTGTGTGTTTATATATATATTTATATATTTACTCCATCTAGCAACAATGCTCCACACTGTGTTTATATATTTACATATTTATTCCATCTAGCTACAATGCTCCGCACTGTGTGTTTATATATCTACATATTTATTCCATCTAGCTACAATGTTCCGCACTGTGTGTTTATATAGTCATATATCTATTCCATCTAGCTACAATGCTTCGCACTGTGTTTATATATTTATATATCTATCCCATCTAGCTACAATGCTCCGCACTGTGTGTCTATATATACATATATATACTCACCGGCCACTTTATTAGGTACACCTTGCTAGTAACGGGTTGGACCCCCTTTTGCCTTCAGAACTGCCTCAATTCTTCGTGGCATAGATTCAACAAGGTGCTGGAAGCATTCCTCAGACAGTTTGGTCCATATTGACATGATGGCATCACACAGTTGGCGCAGATTTGTCGGCCATGATGCGAATCTCCCGTTCCACCACATCCCAAAGATGCTCTATTGGATTGAGATCTGGTGACTGTGGAGGCCATTTGAGTACAGTGAACTCATTGTCATGTTCAAGAAACCAGTCTGAGATGATTCCAGCTTTATGACATGGCGCATTATCCTGCTGAAAGTAGCCATCAGAAGTTGGGTACATTGTGGTCATAAAGGGATGGACATGGTCAGCAACAATACTCAGGTAGGCTGTAGCGTTGCAACGATGCTCAATTGGTACCAAGGGGCCCAAAGAGTGCCAAGAAAATATTCCCCACACCATTACACCACCACCACCAGCCTGAACCATTGATACAAGGCAGGATGGATCCATGCTTTCATGTTGTTGACGTCAAATTCTGACCCTACCATCCGAATGTCGCAGCAGAAATTGAGACTCATCAGACCAGGCAACGTTTTTCCAATCTTCTATTGTCCAATTTCGATGAGCTTGTGCAAATTGTAGCCTCAGTTTCCTGTTCTTAGCTGAAAGGAGTGGCACCCGGCGTGGTCTTCTGCTGCTGTAGCCCATCTGCCTCAAAGTTCGACGTACTGTGCGTTCAGAGATGCTCTTCTGCCTACCTTGGTTGTAACGGGTGGTTATTTGAGTCACTGTTGCCTTTCTATCAGCTCGAACCAGTCTGGCCATTCTCCTCTGACCTCTGGCATCCACAAGGCATTTCCGCCCACAGAACTGCCGCTCACTGGATATTTTTTCTTTTTCGGACCATTCTCTGTAAACCCTAGAGATGGTTGTGCGTGAAAATCCCAGTAGATCAGCAGTTTCTGAAATACTCAGACCAGCCCTTCTGGCACCAACAACCATGCCACGTTCAAAGTCACTCAAATCACCTTTCTTCCCCATACTGATGCTCGGTTTGAACTGCAGGAGATTGTCTTGACCATGTCTACATGCCTAAATGCACTGAGTTGCCACCATGTGATTGGATGATTAGAAATTAAGTGTTAACGAGCAGTTGGACAGGTGTACCTAATAAAGTGGCCGGTGAGTATATTGTTGAGAAGTGGAGAAGTGTGGAAGGACGAGGCTGAGTTTATTTCTCAAGTCCAGTTTTATTCACATTCACATTCTCCAACATCCAAAAACAGAAAGAGAGTGAATCCCCCAACATCTGTCCCTTTTATACCCAAGGACATCAAAGCACACAGTCACATTGTCTTTTAATCCCAAATCACAATGCATCCCTCTCCAGGTCTTCTCGCCTCCACCTAAAGTCCTGGTGGTCAGGAAATCCCTCAAGGCCATCTCTTTGCATACAAAAGGCCAGATTTCACATCCTCCTGTTACCCCTAGGAGGTTCAGCCCTTTTGTTCCTCTGAGACGTGAAGCATACAATAAGCATACAGTAATATACATGTGAAGCATATGAAACCCACATATGTGCACCACATGACCCCCCCCCCCCCAAATGTCTAAGATGGAACAACATAACCACAGATTGCATGTCATAATAAAGTCACTACATATCAGTCCATGTGCCGCTTGGGCCTCAGCCTTCTCCCGTATCTGCTGTAAGCAGGCTGTACCACCTCCGCGGCGTCTTCCTGCTGTGGTGCTATTGCCTGAGGATGAGAACTGTTAGTCAACCTCTGTGGGTGTTCTGCGGAATGCTCTCTAGGGGGTCTGCCACGCCGAGGAGCCTTAGCCAACTGCACAACTTCGTCAGCTACCACAAAAGCGGGTTTGAGCCTGTTTATGCCAATCATTTCTTTTCTGCCCCCCATCTAGCTACAATGCTCCGCACTGTGTTTTTATATATCTACATATTATTCCATCTAGCTACATTGCTCCGCACTGTGTGTGTTTATATACTTGCATATTTATTCCACCTAGCTGCAATGCTCCGTACTGTGGGTGTTTATATATTTACATATTTATTCCATCTAGCTACAATGCTCTGCACTGTGTTCATATATTCATATATTTATTCCATCCAGCTACAATGCTCTGCACTGTGTGTCTGTGTGTGTGTGTGTGTGTATATATATATTTTATAGTAATATGTACATATGTATATTAGCTGCTCTTGCTTGCTTGTTTTTTTTCTTGCCTTCTGATTGTTGCTCTGAGTGTTGCTATCCCTGTGCTGTTGCAATCCTGGAATTTCCCCGTTGTGGGACTAATAAAGGCTTATCTTATCTTATCTTATCTTAAATCTAGCAAAAAATGCTTATCCCCTGTTTCCAGCACTCTATATGGTCCCCCACCTGACACATTTTGTGTCAGGTGGGGGAGGAAGTTTTCTCTCTCCTCTACTGGTAAGATGTAGCCCAGTACAACCTGTCGCATTAAGGGAGGAGGTGTGTCCCCCTTGGGCTGGGCCCAAATGTGTGGCACGCAGGCCCACCGGCGCGTGGACACGCCCTGGTGCCACACAAAACAACCCCCAGCTATGGGCAAATAGCACCACTGCCTTGTGGTCGTCACGGGAGTGACAAAGGCTAAGGGAGACAACCCCTACAGAAAATCCAGAGTGGAGCCCCGAAGGCGGTTGGTCTTCGCGTAGCGGGACCTCCCGGCAACTCCTGTAGCCAAGTTGGTACCAACTGTATCGGCTAGTCCCTTCCATTGGACACTACCAACAAGGCCGAGAAGGAGGATCTGTCAACTGCGCATCTCAGTTTCTCCACAACTTCGCCCTGGCTTGTGCCCTGGAGAGGTCACTCCAGTGCCGCCTTCTGCGGCAGCTCAAATACGGGGAGACGCAGTTACTGGTTAAAAGTCCAGAGCAAATTAGCGTAAGCTCGGGCGCCTAGGGCTGTCTCCCGACGGTGGGAGGGATCGTCGTGTCCCACTGGCCAGCTACCGCCCGCCTTTAGCTGGGCAGCCCCCAGTCAGTAAGGTGCTGGCCCGTCACGGTCCGCTTACTTCAAAGGGTGCTTGAAGTGTAGGCCAAAAGCTGAATCACGGACTGTAATCACTGCACCAGCTAATATCAAGAAACCAAAGCCGCCAGCGCTGAGTCTGGCAACCTGGAACGTCAGAACAATGTGTCCTGGCCTCTCTGACGACCTCCAGCAAATCAACAACGCCAGGAAAACTGCTATCATCGACCGCGAGCTGAAGAGGCTTAATATTGACATTGCAGCACTGCAAGAGACGCGACTCCCGGACAACGGCAGCTTGAAGGAGAAAAACTATACGTTTTTCTGGCAGGGACAAGAGCCTGATGAGCATCGCCTGTATGGTGTTGGATTCGCTGTTCGAAACTCCCTTCTGTCCTCTATTGAACCGCCGTCTTCAGGCACTCCACGAGTCCTCTCTCTCCGTCTCATAACCTCCTCTGGACCAGCTAATATCCTTAGCGCCTATGCTCCGACGCGCTGCTCTTCAATTGAGATGAAAGATGCATTCTACGAGGCGCTCGAAACCAGGATCCAGCAGATCCCTGCCAAGGAGCACCTGTTTCTGCTTGGTGACTTTAACGCACGGATAGGGGCAGATCATGACTCCTGGCCCCGCTGCATTGGCCGCTTCGGCATCGGCAAGCTCAACGAGAACGGTCAACGCCTCCTTGAACTCTGCTCCTTTCATGACCTCTGTCTGACCAACACATTCTTCTCCACCAAGCCTTGTCACCGTGTGTCCTGGAGACACCCAAGGTCTCGCCACTGGCATCAGCTGGACTTCGTCATCACCAGGAGATCCCTGCTGAACCGAGTGCTGGTCACGCGCAGTTTCCACAGCGCTGACTGTGACACCGCCCATTCCCTGGTCGCCACTAAGGTACGTCTCTGCCTCAGACGTGTCAACCGCTCCAAGCAGAAACCCCGACCCCGCATCAACACAGCTATGATTACAGTACCTGAACTGCGGGAACGCTATGCTAAAGTCGTAAATGAAGCCCTGGCGGACTGTCCCACCGACTGTGCTTCTGCAAGGTGGAACCATATCCGTGAGGCTGTGTTTGAGACCGCCACAGGTACCTTTGGGAAAAAGGTGGGGAAGAGTGCGGATTGGTTTGAAGCTGGAGCCGCTGAGATGGAACCTGCAATCGCTGCCAAGCGTGCAGCCCTAATTGCCCACAAGAAGGAGCCCTCTGTGCAGATGCTTGCTACACTGCGCGCTGCGAGGAACAATGCACAAAAGATTGCAAGGCGATGTGCCAACGACTACTGGCTTAACCTCTGCCAGGACATTCAGCTTTCTGCAGATCACGGAAACATGCGCAAAATGTACGAAGGCATGAAGAAGGCTTTCGGTCCCAGTGTCATCAAGACCGCCCCACTTAAATCAGCTGCAGGAGATGTCATCAAGGATCGCGGTAAACAAATGGAGAGATGGGCTGAGCACTACCAAGAGCTCTACTCGAGAGTAACCATCGTCTCGAACACGGCCCTTGAGAACACCCCTCTACTGTCAGTCATGGATGAGCTTGACGTTCCACCCACCATCGAGGAGCTCAGCAAGGCGATAGACTCTATCTCAAACGGCAAGGCTCCGGGCAGTGACAACATCCCCCCTGAAATCGTCAAAACCGCAAAGGAGAGCTCGCTCTTGAAACACCTCCATGACCTCCTGCTGCAGTGCTGGGAGGAAGGGGCTGTGCCCCAAGATATGCGTGATGTCAAAATCATCACTCTCTACAAGAACAAGGGGGAGCGGAGCGATTGTAACAACTATCGCGGTATCTCACTCCTAAGCATAGTTGGCAAAGCCTTTGCCCGTGTCGTCCTCAACAGACTACAACTACTTGCCGAACGTGTGTATCCAGAGGCGCAGTGTGGATTCAGAGCAACCAGGTCAACCATAGATATGGTCTTCTCTATGAGGCAGCTGCAAGAAAGGTGCCGGGAGCAGAGACAACCCCTCTTTTTGGCCTTTATCGATCTGACCAAGGCTTTTGACTTGGTCAGCAGGGATGGACCGTTTGCCCTCCTCCAACGAATTGGATGTCCCCCCAAGCTTTTGAGCATGATCAAGTCATTCCACCAGGACATGAACGGCATTGTCCAGTTTGATAGATTATCCTCAGACCCTTTCCCGATCAAGAACGGTGTGAAGCAGGGTTGTGTTCTGGCTCCTACCCTATTTGGCATCTTTTTCTCCCTGCTTCTGTGCTACGCCTTCCGGGACTCTGAAGACGGTGTCTTTCTCCACACCAGGAGCGACGGAGGCCTCTTCAACATGGCACGCCTCAGATCAAAGACCAAGGTGCGGAGCGTTCTAATCAGGGAGCTGCTCTTTGCTGATGATGCTGGTCTTGTTGCCCACACTGTGGAAGCGCTCCAGCGTCTCATCAACTGCTTTGCTCGTGCCTGCTCTGAGTTTGGCCTCACCATCAGCCTTAAAAAGACCGAGGTCATGGGCCAGGATGTCAGCAGTGCTCCCAATATCAACATCGGCGACCACACACTTGCGGTGGTGGACAAGTTCACCTACCTCGGGTCGATCATCTCCAGCCATCTCTCCCTAGACGCCAAACTGAACGCCCGTATCGGCAAGTCATCGACGGTGATGGCCCGTCTGGCAAAGCGAGTCTGGGACAACTCTATGCTAACCATCAACACCAAGATAAGAGTCTACATGGCCTGTGTACTGAGTACTCTCCTATACGGCAGTGAAGCATGGACCCTCTACTCCTGCCAGGAACGCCGACTGAACGCCTTCCACCAGCGCTGCCTTCGCAGACTACTGCACATCACTTGGCAGGACCATGTCTCCAACATCGACGTCCTGGCCAGAGCAGATGTGCCCAGTATGTTTGCCATCCTGACAAAGAGACGCTTGCGATGGCTTGGCCACGTCAACCGAATGGAGGATGGCCGCATCCCCAAAGACTTACTGTATGGGGAGCTGGCTACTGGAACTAGACCAAAGGGACGCCCAACTCTCAGATTCAAGGATGTTTGCAAGCGTGACCTCAAGGCTGGAGGCTTTAACCCCTCCGACCTGGAGTCAGCCGCCTCCGTCCGCTCCAACTGGCGGACCATCACCCAGGATGTCATCCGAACAGCAGAGGAAAGAAGAGACACTCGCTGGGGGGAGAAGAGACTCCGCAGACAGAGGAGACTGTCGAGACCCCCACTACACTGTGAAGAATTTATCTGCAACGGCTGCGGCAGGACCTGCAGATCTCGTATCGGCCTCTACAGCCATGCCCGATGGTGCAGCTCCCTGAATGATGACCCAAGGCACAAAACCCCCCCATGATCTTTCGAGATCGATGGAGCCAATGATGATGATGATGATGATGATATGGTCCATCATAAGGTGGGCGTAAAGGTGGACGATGGGTATCATGTCTGACAAAAACAAACTCCACATTTTTTAAAGCCTTATGCACAAAAACACGCAGAAAACTGTGGTGAACGGGGCCAGGTAGCGTGCTCGGGCCCGTGCTCTTCTGTAACCGCTGAGCCGGGGAGCACTCTGGCGCTAGATTATCTGGGAGAAATTCCCCGGGCAGCCAAAGTGGCTGTGCGAAAACTAGCTCAGCTGGGGAGGCTTCTAAATCCTCTTTAGGTGCAGAACGCAACCCCAATAAAACCCATGGTAGCTTGTCCACCCAATTTGCATCCGTAAGCAACGCTCTGAGAGCCGCCTTCAGTGACCTGTGAAAACGTTCGCATAACCCGTTAGCCTGCGGGTTGTACGCGGTCGTGCGGTGGATCGTTGCCCCCAGGCTGCGGGCCATCACTGACCAAAGTTCGGAAACAAATTGAAGGCCTCTGTCGGACATTGTAATGTCCGACGGGACTCCAAAACGCGCTACCCATGCTGTTAAAAACGTGTGCGCCACCTCCTTGGCTGTGGTTGACGACAGCGGAACAACTTCCGGCCAGCGCGTGGTGCGGTCGACCATTGTCAGAAGATGTATGCACCCTTGTGAGGGCGGAAGGGGGCCTACGAGGTCCACGTGGACATGATCAAACCTTTTAGCTGGGATGTGAAACAGCTCCAAGGGAGCTCTCGTGTGTCTATGAACCTTGGCCCGCTGACAAGCCATGCAGGCTGCCGCCCACTCTCTAACTTGTTTGCACAGGCTCGGCCATACAAATTTCTCTCCTACCATTTTGACCAAAGCGCGCACTCCCGGGTGCGCCAGAGAATGGATCGAGTCAAAAACGCAGCGGCGCCACACGGCTGGAACCACAGGACGCGGCCGCCCAGTGGAGACATCGCAGATCAGGTGGGGCATACCGTCGTGGAGCACCCTGTTCTCCAGCCTTAACCCTGTTGGTCCAGACTGGAGCGCGCGCACATCCGCGTCGCTAACCTGCTCGGCAGCCATGGCTGCATAATCTATCCCCACGCGGACCGGGGCCGCGCGCACTTCCGCGTCGCTAACCTGCTCCGCGCCCATGGCTGCAGAATCTACCTCTACGCGGGCTGGAGCCGCTACGGCGCGCAAGAGGCAGTCCGCCACTACACTAAGTTTACCCGCCACATGCTGGATATCGGTAGTAAACTCCAATATCGCAGCCAGCTGTCTCTGCTGCCGGCCCGACCAAGGTTCTGAAATCTTGGCCATCGTGAAAGTCAGCGGTGAAACGCCCTCCAAAGAGAGCAGACGCCTTTTTCTTCTCTCCTGCTCTGACTTATCTCCTCCTCCCCTAACTAACTGGATCCCAGCTTGCTGTCGTCTGACTGCGTCTTTACTGCTGATTATCGAAAGAAATTATGGAATTAATAAGCTGGGCTTTGAACGCAATTGACACTATCTTTTCAACGAGGAAAAGTGCCCCGGGGGAGGTTGTCTGCCCTGCAGGAACGGCTGCTACGGGCTATTTACGGGAAACAAGTAATTGGAAACTCTTGTGCCTGACTGATCTTTCCATCGAAGATGTAGAAGATTTGTACGTCTTTGTAGTAATGGTGATTGGGATCGTTCTGATTGGATCTGAGATTGTCCTGGTGTACCGCAAATTGTTGAAGATGGACACAACCTATCAAAATGCTGGCCAGGCGAGGTGCAACCATCAAATTGAAAAAATGGAGAGGACTCTGATAGCGGCAAATGGAGAACTGTCTCGGAAGGTGGATTACATCATGATTACGCTTAGAGCCATCCATGAAGGATTCAACGTCCAGCAATGAAGGATTAAGTACTGAATCTGTAAGAGAATATAAAGTTTTTTCTCTCTGTGATCAGTACTATTCGACGAAATCTGACTCCCTCACAAAAATCCTCTCTACATCTGCAGCTTTTGTTTTCAAAACATTGAGCTCACGGCCTTCGGACAGGCAGCTGCATGGCTCAAGGACAATGCCAGCAGCCAGACAAAACATCTCCTGCCAAAGAGTCCTTGTTGTTCTTAACTGATACAAACACCTACTTCCAACATTACACTCATACTGATTCACAAAACTGATGATAAAGATGATTCACTCACTGCTCTCTCTGTGTCCTTGTGAACTTTTTTTTTTGTCTGCTGACTGTGCATTGAGGGCTTTTTTTTTTTCTTGTAATCATAATATTGATCATATATGACCACTATTCTGAGATCAATGATTTTTTTGCTCCTTCCTATTGCATTATCCTTTCTTCCCATGCTTCCTGTACCCTTCTGTTGACAGGCGCGTTCACAGATGCAGCCGTGTCACCGGGAATGCAGGTCGTTTTCTGTGTCAAGTCAAATCCCTCGTATGTTATCAGTGATCTGTTATCAGTTATCTGTTAATGTACTTGGCAATAAATCTTTTCTGAGTTCTGAAACGGCGTCCTTCCAGCCAGAACTGAAAGTGGCGAATGGCCAAGTGGAGAGCTAACAACTCCCTGTCGAATGCGTTGTATTTTCGTCCGCTGTCGCGCAGGGTCTTGCTGAAAAAGGCGAGCGGTTGCCAGGCTCCGGCTACATACTGTTCCACGACCGCCTCTATGGTCACATCTGACGCGTCAGTAGTGAGCGCCATGCAGGCCGCTGGGACTGGATGTGCCAACAATGCAGCATTTGCCAGGGCTGTTTTGACTTCAGAGAATGCGCGCTCTCACTCCGGAGACCATTCGACTTTATTTGTGGGTTTTTGTTTTTTTAGTGCAGCATACAATGGTTGCATGAGCTGCGCTGCGCGGGGGAGGAAACGGTTATAAAAATTCACCATTCCCCAAAACTCCTGTACCGCTTTGACCGTTTGTGGTTGGGGAAAATTTGTTACTGCGCGCACCTTGTCAGGCAGAGGAACCGCTCCTTCTGGGGAGATGCGATGCCCCAAAAAAATCAATCTGCGTCACCCCGAACTGACACTTCACTGGGTTGATTATTAACCTGTGCTCTGCCAACCTCCGGAAAACTGCCGTGAGGTGGTTTTCGTGTTCGTCTTCGGACGCGCTGGCTACCAATATGTCGTCCAGGTAGTCGAACACGAAAGGGAGATCGCGCAAAACCGCGTTCATCATGCGTTGGAACGTCTGCGCCGCGCCTTTAAGCCCAAACGGCATGCGCAAAAACTCGAAAAGCCCGAAATGAGTTATTACCGCTTTTTTGGGTATGTCCTCAGCGCATACTGGGACCTGGTGGTAACCGCGTACCAAGTCTATTTTAGAAAAAACGCACGGCCCCGCCAAATGAACTGAAAAATCTTAGATGTGCGGGATCGGGTAGCAGTCGTGCGCTGTAGCTTTGTTCAGCCTGCGGAAATCACCGCAAGGTCGCCACGAGCCATCAGCTTTCGGGACCATGTGAAGTGGTGAAGCCCATGGGCTCTTCGAACGCCTGATGATGCCCAACCTTTCCAGGTTGGCGAACTCCTCGCGCGCTATGGTCAGTTTAGCTGAATCCAAGCACCGAGCTTTTGCAAAAACGGGCGGTCCGGTGGTAGTAACAAAATGTTCAAGCCTGTGTTTAGCCACGGTCGCCGAAAATGTTGGGACCGTGAGTGCTGGGAACTGAGTGAGGAGTGTGTGGAATTTACCACCTGCGGCTGTGACGTTGGCTTGTGCTGTTGGCGCGGCCACTCAAGCTGTACAGGGAATAGAATAAAAAGAGAGTGCATTAACCAGGCGTCTGTTAGCAAGATCGACCAACAAACCATGTGAGCACAAAAAATCAGCCCCTAACATGTTGAAATTGATTGCTGCTATGACGAAAGTCCACTCGAATGTACGGCCGTGTAAAGACAGAAGCAGAGTCCTCTCACCGAAGGTCTTAATCGCCGAGCCGTTCGCTGTTGACACCCCGGGACCACTGGAAGGTGCCAGCCGGTCAGCGTAGGAAGGTGTGATGAAACTCAGCTGGGAGCCTGTGTCCACGAGGAAATGCCTCCCCGAGCGCGCATCCCTCAAGTAGAGCAGCTTGTTCTCCTCTCCAAGGACCACAGCTGCTACCGACTCCCAGTCTTGGTGTTTCCCGAGCGCTTGAAATGGCACGGTGGAATGCACTTGCGTGCCCTCTCTGCAAAGCAGCGATGGTAGAAGCAAAGGATGTCGTCTGCTCCGTGTTTCCTGGCCCCTGCCGCCGCCGTCGTCGGTGAGTCTGGTGCTGCAGCCTCTGGCCCCCTGCCATCTCCGGACGTTGCGCCTAGCTCCGCTGCCGCAGCCGTAGCCGCGCGCCGTTTATTGGCGTCGACGAGTCGTTGCGCCTCCTGGCGTCGACGAGTCGTTGCGCCTCCTGGCCCAGCTCGTGGTAGTCTCGTCGGGCCAACAGTGGTGAACTGGCCAGGGTCACTCTCACCGCTGACGGTAGGGTCCTGAGGAAAAGGTGGGTGAAGATGAAGTTATCATCTTCGGAGTCTCTCAAACTCAACATCTTCCGCATCAGGTCTGCAGGTCTGTCGCTCTCAAATTCAGTCAGCGCCAGGAGCCTCTCTGCTCGCTCCTCCACCGAGGGGGTGAAGTAACGGATGAGTGCAGCCTTCAACGTGCTGTACTTGTCGCTGTCCGGCGGGTGGTTGATCAGGCTCTCCACTCGCTGGGCTGTGTGGTTGTCCAGCTTTGCAACCACATGGTAGAACTTTGTGGCGTCTACCGAAATCCTCCGGAGGTGGAACTGTGCCTCGACTGCGTTAAACCAGGAGCGCGGATTGTTCTGCCAGAAGTCCGGTAGCTGAACTGTGGCTGCATTCGTTTGGCTGGCTCCTGACGAGTCTGACTCGGGAGAATCGCCTCCGCTCATGATACGTCTTAGGGTCACCAGTGTGGAGAAGTGTGGAAGGACGAGGCTGAGTTTATTTCTCAAGTCCAGTTTTATTCACATTCACATTCTCCAACATCCAAAAACAGAAAGAGAGTGAATCCCCCAACATCTGTCCCTTTTATACCCCAGGACATCAAAGCACACAGTCACATTGTCTTTTAATCCCAAATCACAATGCATCCCCCTCCAGGTCTTTTGGCCTCCACCTAAAGTCCTGGTGGTCAGGAAATCCCTCAAGGCCTGAAGGGCTGCACGGTGGCGCAGTGGTTTAGCACTGTGGCAGCACAGTTTACCCTCGGCCGGGGGATCGCGGGGATCATGAGACCGTGGGCTCGATCCCAGCCCCCGACCAACAGTGAGCTGTGTGGAGTTTGCATGTTCTCCCCGTGTTGCATGGGTTTACTCCGGGATTTCTCCGGTTTCCTCCCGCATACCAAAACATGTAGGTTTAGGGCGCTCGTGCACGCAGCGACTGGCAGCCGGTGGCTTGTCACCAGACTGCAAACCAAATCTACCTACGGGTACAAATAAGTAACAAAAAAAAAAAAAAAAAAAGGCCATCTCTTTGCATACAAAAGGCCAGATTTCACATCCTCCTGTTACCCCTAGGAGGTTCAGCCCTTTTGTTCCTCTGAGACGTGAAGCATACAATAAGCATACAGTAATATAGATGTGAAGCATATGAAACCCACATATGTGCACCACAATATATATTTATATATACATATGTATACTTGCTACTCTTGTTTTTTTCTCTTGCCTTTTGATTGTTGCTCTGAGTGTTGCTATCCCTGTGCTGTTGCAATCCTGGAATTTCCCCATTGTGGGACTAATAAAGGCTTATCTTATCTTATCTTACTTTGGTCAGTTAAAGTTGTTTTAAATGTGATGTAGAGATTTTGCCTTAGAAATACATTTACATTTACAAGTTTAAGAGTGTTTAACAGTATAAACATTGTACATGTAAAAATCTGATAAAAAAAAGTGAATGAAAAATTGATTATTGTTTAAGTTAGTTTAAAACTAATGACATTTTAGGATTTTTTTCTATTTTTATCTGCTGACAAAGCTGATTTTCTTTTGTATTTCCTTTGATTGTTTCACAATAAAAGCCTCCCTGTGGTTTTAAGTTTTACTGTGAAAGAATAAAGGAAACAGACTGGTTTATGGACCATTTGCTGCAGTCCGTTTCTGACATGAGGAAGGCTGAATTCTGACTAAAGTCCAACAATCATGGAGGTTTTCAGAGATTTTCAAAGTCCTGAGAAGTGACCCAGAGAGACGGTTTCAAACAGCAGCTCCATGTTTCACAGTGGATCTGTGGCCCAGTGACTATATTTCTACTGGGACCAGTGTGACTGTGCTGAGACAGCATGAAGAGAGTGAAGTGTAGAGACAGGAGATGTTGGACTCACCAGTGTTTGTAGAGAAAAACCTGATGGACTCGGCTGAATCTTCTCTCAAAGACAAACAGGACGTCTGAGCTGCTGCTCTCACACACTTTCACTTTCATTTCTGTAAAGTGACACAGAAAACTGGTGCTCTGGTTTGATCCGCCTCATTCCTGCAGCTCTGTCTGTCAGAGTTTGATTCCTCCTCTGAGGAACATTAAACTCCTCTGATGAAAATCAAACATGTTTAACAGAGGTAATAAAGTGGTGCGATCAGGTTGATTGAATCACACTGGAGTTCAGAAACCCTTAAGTCCTAAACAGAAACAAAGTTCACATTAATGATGTTAAATATACAGGGGCGGTCCTGGGTCACATGGTGCCCTAGGGCAAAGAAAACATTTGGTGCCTCCCTCTACATTGAAACATCTCTGATAACAAAGTAGAAATAAACCAAAGCAGATTTAGAGCTTTAATGATGCTGTGACCTTTGACCTTTTTAACCCCAAACCCACAGCCATAGGTGCTAGTCCCAAGGTCACCCTGTGTACCAAGTTTGGTGAGCCTAGCTTCATCGGTTCTCCAGTTAGAGTGCAGACAGTCAGACAGACGAAGACGACCTCCGTAATTAGTCAGTTACAATAAAGAGAGTAATCTATTACCTAATGTAACTGTTGAGAAAGTATTGATTGTTCACAAATCTGTGTTTGTTCATCATCAAAGTTGTTACAGCTGTTGTTTCTTTTTTAGTGGAAAAATCATATTAAGTTTGTGTTGGGAAAAATTGTATATACTGTATGCATATAAACAGTTATCATTTTATTAATGATTCATGAAGCTGATGTCCCCACATGTGGGTGTAGCTGGAGCGTTGTGTGCCAGGACTCATCCTTTTCATATCTTGTACCTTTTTGCATATCCTGTACTTTTTTTTTTTTTTTTATCTTCTCTGCAATAGACTGCTGTGTACCAACTGTGTGTGCTTTCCCCTGTGTGGGGGGAAAGAATGGGTTGTAAAGCTGTCACTGTCTTATCTTTGCCTATAAGAATTACTGTACGAGACTGCCTTGTCAGTATTCAACTCGCCCTGTATGTGGGTTGATTACTCCTTGCAAGTAAAAACTTCAAAGGCTCTGCGTGTCTTAAGTCTGATCTTTGATTCAGTCTAATACCTTTTTGTACTCTGTATTTGTGAGGTTATATTTCAGACTTCTGACATAGCTGGTGCCGAAACCCGTGACAGCTGAGATCCAGGTGGAGCGGGAAGGGATGTGTGTCCTGCAGGTTGAAAATTGGAAACCCGACTTGAGGGAACGCTGCCAGAGACTCTCCTTCTCCCGGCTCTAATCTGGTGATGGCTGTCCTTACTGATAGAGCCTAAAAAGTAAGTTACAAATTTTTCCCTTTTCAGATTGACTGTAGTAGACATATATGAAGAATAACCGAGCCTCACAATTCACAATTTCCCATTTTTAAAGAACCATGGGTCAGCTGACGAGCGAGTAATGGTACTACAAGGCGGCGTCCTGTACTTTTCCTTGTGGTTAAAAACCGCTGCAGGAATGCAGTGGTCTTAGGAAGTAACGTAACGGCGATTCACAGTTACTGACCGGTCAGGTTTTAAAATAAAGAGGGGTGCAGGAGACAGTGTGACGGCGATTCACAACTGTTTGGTGGTCAGGTTTTAAAATAAGTAGGGTGAAGGAATTCACCCCAAATTGGGCAGTAATAGTGTTGACAGTCGGCGTACTGTTCAACGTTCCTGACTACAGAACACACCCCAAAAATTGGGCGGTAATACGGTTACGGTGGGCGTACTGTTAACGTCCCTGACCATCTAAAAATGGGGAATTGTGTTAGAAGACCAGATAGGCAGACGAATAAACAGAAGAAAAAACAGGACATAGCGCGCGCAGCTGTAAAAATTACAATAACAGACAAAATGAAAAGGGAAAAATAAAGGATCCAGAAAAATACTTAAACAAATGGAAAAAAGGATTTCTCATTCAAGCCCACGATGAACGTGGATGAATGCCAGGCATTGTTAACAACCATTGAAAAGACATCTAATAAACCTGTTAAAACAGGCAAACCCAGTGCGGAGCTCCAATGTGCCATCTTGTGGTCACAAGCGGCAGAGGCTTCCCAACGGAGAGCTGATGAAGCCAGAAAAAAGCAGAAACAAATGAAAACTCAAACTAGACTGTTAGTACAGCCCCACTATTGGAAAATCCACCCCCATACCCCAAACCGGGACCTAAGGCGGGCCCGTATTCCACTCTTTCACAAGAAGCCCAAGAGGTTGGGAAAAGGAGGAAGCAAATAAAATCATAATAATTAGACCATAATATTTAAAGACGGACGGATTAAATGGCAGCAAAACTGGATAACGTTAAAATGGACAATGAGAACGTTGTTTTATCTATTATCTATTTTTTTTTGTGTGTGTGTGTGTGTGTGTGTGTGGTTGATCTGTGAAGAAAGTGGTCTAAATATGGGTACTTTTACAAAGTTTTGGGTTTTTATTTTTTCAATTTAACTCTGTGGGGTCTTGATTAATGTTGCGTACGTGATAAACTGTTTACATATTTAAAAAAAAAAGGAAAAAAAGCAATTTTGACGCATTACTGACCTTTGTCCTTGACTGAAATATGACAGTGCACTTTATAGGAAAAAAAGGACTGACGTGTGACAATGTGACTACAGGCCATACTATGATCATATTATGATGTCATTTAATAATGCCTAATCACTGAAGATTTTATGTTTACCCTATATCACATGATTTAGAGCACAGAGGATCAAAACAGATTGATAATTAATGTGTCTGTGCATATGATCTGCCAGAGGCTGTGGATTATCAGACAAAGGTCTTGGAGAAAGAATCACTTTTTGAAGCCAAGTATGACTTTGTATGACATTGTAGATAACATAAGGTGTACTGATTCAAATGACTTTGACTTTACAAATGTAATGTTTATATGATTTTATACTGATATTACTCACCACATAATGGTGCGGTAACAATATATTTCAGAAACGTGACAGCAATGAGGGATGTGCTTCTCCTGATTCAGCGGTGGCCAAGCTGGGACAGGGTGAACTACATTGCACTCCATAATTTACCAAGGAATGTATGAAATAGGGACATTCCTTGTAAAACATTAAATCGAATTCTAAATTAGGCAAAACGTCCGCCTTTCCTTTGACTGAAAGAATGTGACACAATATTTCAAATTCAACCCATCTGTGTTCAATTGGACAAACTGATCTTATTTATCAATGCTGAAGCATATCAAAAATGCACAGATAGTTATTTTGTTTTTCTTAAATGAAATTTGTAAACTATTTCAATAGATGTCACAAAAAGAAGCTATAATTATTGAGATCTCATCTTTGAAGGAACTGGGCTACCTGCAAATTTTATTTAAAACTAAAAATGGTAACACACTTCCTTTCAGTAAAAGAATCAAACAAATACCCTGTAACTTTGCTGCATGTAAGCCTCCATGTATCAAAACAGAGGGTATCAAAGAAATTAATTAGCAAATAATTAGCAATCCCCAGAAAAATAGATAATGCATAAAAATTATCAATAAATGCAATTTTATTTACATAAGTGCTTTTCATTTCATTTTCTGTAGTGCCCAGGATAAACATATGGCTGCAGTTATAACTCAAATACAGGCTGGGCAATACAGACCACCTTTTTATTATTTATGGGATAATACAAATAATAAGATCATGCCCTCTATTATCCTACACATTTCCCATGTTGTGGAGGAGGGGGCGAACAGCAACTCTCTCCCTCTCTCTACTTAGCAAAGGAAGAAGCGAGCGACAGGCTTGCTCTGTAAAAAATAGAAGTGTGCTTATGCTGTAACGGTGTTGTCTGGGGTTAACTTATCTGTATTCTGTACAGATAGTAAATATGCTTATAGCACATGCCACCTGCATAACGCTACTCACTGTGCTGCTATTGGTCTTTTAGGAACCGTCAGTCTCATTAATAATGTTGATGTTTTAAAAGACTGTCAAAATAATATGGACCTTCCTCCTGTTTCATGTGTAAATAATTAGATATACATTTGGCTTGTCTGATGAAAATTTGCTCTGCCACCCACATTATACAGATGAGCTGTCCTGGTGGCACATGGCCAACCATGTGCCAACAGGAGGAAATCAATGATGAGGATGTTGGGAAAAACTGTCCTAATATTTTGAAAGAAGTAACAAAAACATGCCAAAAGTGCATCATTTGTTTATAAAATAATGCTCAAGGAGCAATGGAAAGCTACAATATTGCTTGGTGTTGATTGACACCTTCACAAAGTGGACAGGAATTCATCACACATCCCCAGCAAATGCCGCATCTGTGTGTGTGAAACTCTATTGAATGATGCTCTTTCCGTTTTTGGGGTTCCAGAACTGATTTATGCAGATAATGGAACTCATTTTACAGCACAAACAGTTCAAGACTTAATCCAAGCTGTAAGAAGTAAGATCAAATTTCATAGTATCGGTACAATCAAACAAATGCTGGCAAAAACCACACATGGAAAGGGTGTTACTTGGCCAGAAGCTCTGAAATTAGTCAGACTAACCATTAACTCTATACTAGACCCAAAGACAGGATTATCACCTTTTGAATGTGTTTTTTCACCATCCTTATGTATTACCTGACCTCTCACCACTAACCACACCTAACAAATACACAGATCTTGGTGAACATCTCAGGGAATGTTTTGATTCTGTCAGAAGCTCTGCTCCACAGAAAAGGATAACCTGGAGACAATGTCTTCATAAAGAACCACCACCAACAACACTAGACACTCCCACTCCCACTACAGTACGTATTGCTGAATGACCATCTCGGATTCACCTTTCACACGCTAAAAGACAACGGGTGCCTGTATGT
This sequence comes from Pholidichthys leucotaenia, assembly GCA_020510985.1. Lineage (NCBI taxonomy): Eukaryota > Metazoa > Chordata > Actinopteri > Cichliformes > Pholidichthyidae > Pholidichthys > Pholidichthys leucotaenia. The sequence continues at coordinate 100,997,307 of CM035836.1, forward strand.
GAACTAACTAACTTGTTTCCCTGAGTAAGTCCAGTACAAAGGGGGCATATCCTTTTAAGGACAAGGCCGTCTCAACCCTGGGGAAGAAAGAGGCCCGGAGGGGTACTCTCTCAGGTGGAAGCATGGCACCAAAATTATTGATGACTCTGTGTTCAGCACTTCTCCTGGCAGTGGGGTGGTAATCTCTTTCTGATTCAAGGACAAGGAACCCACGAAGCACGGACAATGAACAATACGCATAACCTATGGTACCAGACAATGGTGGTTTCGGTGAGAGGACTGGGAATCGATACTTCTTGCTATGTGTGTTCATTGCTACCCCATTTACACAAGACTGCAATACCCATGATTGACTACAATACCCATGATCCCTGTTCCACTGAGTGAAGAGAAAACGCCCGGAGCGACAATAGCGATGAACTCTCGTCTCAGTCTGTTTAATACAAGCAATAATGTTGGACATTGGTTGGTGGAGAATTTGTCAGAAAGGTATCTTAATAGATTGAATGTCACTATTACTGATTACACTGGGTCTAAGATTAGAATATTTAATATTATTGGGATTGGAACATCTTTGCTTGCAGTTAAGAAGCATTTAATGAAAGTAAACCCTACACTGTTTACTTCACCAATCTGCTTTCACAAAAACTGTAGTAAAAACAGTTTCAACCTGGGTATTTCACAAAGATGCAATGATACTAAGGAAGTGACCTGTGAAGTGTCATATTATGATTCTGTCTGTAGAAATGTATTTCACTTTCCCCATATTGCTGCTGGAAAATTCACCTTAAAGAGGAAAAATTGTACTTTTAACTGTAGCAATAATCCTACTGTTTTTTGGCCAAATGATGTTGGGTATGGATTCTTGGAAAACCAATGGGTACTCTTTTTCCAATGTATGGCAGTGCTCTAGCTATACGCCACATGAATGCTTAATGATGTCAATGTAGGAAATCTTTTGAAGTTACATTATACTGATAATTGCATATGATTAAAAAGGGTTAATAAAATAATAAACAGGAGGAAAATGTTGGGAAAAATTGTATATACTGTATGTATATAAACAGTTATCATTTTATTAATGATTCATGAAGCTGATGTCCCCACATGTGGGTGTAGCTGGGGCGTTGTGTGCCAGGACTCATCCTTTTCATATCTTGTACCTTTTTGCGTATCCTGTACTTTTTTTTTTTTTATCTTCTCTGTTTTTGTTTTTTTTTTTTTTTTTTTTTTTAATCTTCCTTCTTATTTAAACACCTTTCACTCTGTATATATATCACGGACACACGGATCGCCCCGGGGGTCTCCCGGGTCGGCGGACGGAGCCACGGTTTGCAGCGGGAGACGCTACAGCGGGGAGGAGTTAGTGCTAGCTAGCACTTGGCCGCCGCCCGGTGCTAATGGGAAACTCGACATACCGGGAGCTGTAGCGAAAACGACTCGGGTGCCGGGCTGGAGTTTAGGTGGCGTGCAAGAAATATAAGACAGAATAATAAAGAGCGATGGCAAGAACCAAGCAGACCGCCCGTAAAATCTACTGGAGGAAGAAGCCCCCCAGGATGCAGCTAGCCACTGTCACAGGCCCGTGGCTCTGAGAGAGATCCGTCGCTGCCAGAAATCCACGGAGCTGCTCATCCGTAAGCTGCCCGTCCAGCGCCTGGTGAGGGAGATCGCTCAGGACTTCAAGACCGTCCCGCGTTTCCTGAGCTTCGCCGTCATGGCTCTGCAGGAGACCAGCGAGGCCCACCTGGTGGTCTCTTCTTCGCTAAGGGGGTCACCATCATGCCCAAAGACTCCCAGCTGGCCCGCTGCATCCGCGGAGAGAGAGCTTAGACTTTCTGCTGCACATTCACCAACCAACCATAATGCTCTGCACTGTGTGTCTATATATATACTGTATATTTATAGTAATATGGACATATGTTTAGTAGATGTTTTTTCTTGCCTTCTGATTATTGCTCTGAGTGTTGCTATCCCTGTGCTGTTGCAATCCTGGAATTTCCCCATTGTGGGACTAATAAAGGCTTATCTTATCTTATCTTATCTTATCTTATCTTAATAGACTGCTGTGTACAAACTGTGTGTGCTTTCCCCTGTGTGGGGGGAAAGAATGGGTTGTAAATCTGTCACTGTCTTATCTTTGCCTATAAGAATTACTGTATGAGACTGCCTCGTCAGTATTCAACTCGCCCTGTATGTGGGTTGATTACTCCTTGCAAGTAAAAACTTCAAAGGCTCTGCGTGTCTTAAGTCTGATCTTTGATTCAGTCTAATACCTTTTTGTACTCTGTATTTGTGAGGTTATATTTCAGACTTCTGACAGTTTGAATTTGTTTTATTTTATTTTCCTTTCATCAGCATTAAGAGTTCATGGAGAATTTAAGGTTGTCATAGCCAGGAGCGGCACTGGGGTTAAGTTCCCAGTGCTCATAAAATGCTCCTTACGGCGTGTGTCTCGAAAAGCCTCTGACAACTAAGTCCAACTCCTAGCCTGCCCGTGTGGTTTAGTCTCTAAGCCCGGCGGAACTGCTTTTACTAATAGGAGAAGGGGCGAGGGCGGATCTCTGGCGCCTTAAAACCAGATGCTTCGGGTAGATGGTGGCTCGTCAACCTGGGAAGGTAGCCCATCTAGGGGAAGGTAAACCCTGATTTCAAATCTCCGCTGCCTTGCGGCACACCCGGTCACGGGAAAGGCTTCGGGAGTCAACCCTGAGGAAAAATCCGGAGTCGGAGCCCTTAAGGCAGTTCTCTGTTGTGCTCAACATCGTTCTGGCAGCTCCTGCGACGGCGCTGGTGCCAAACTATAGCAGCCCTGCTGTTCCTTTGGATTCATCAGTGACGTGGAGAGGGGGGACATGCTGCATGGGTAACATCTTGTCCTCCATATCTTCCTGCCCAGGCTTGAATCCTACCAACGCCCAACACTGGAAGGTAGAACACTGGTGCACATCGGCCTGTTCAGCCACAGGCGGTGCTGTTCCAGCAGAGTAGACGTTTAGAATTCTCTTCCATGGTCATCATAGACCGACGGAGGCCGATGAATCATGAATCATATTTTGTCAGTCATCAAAAGACCTTTTAATACTCAATGTTTTTATAATAAAAAGAAGAATTTATTTCAACATTTTCCTGTTTATAAAGCAATAAATCTGTATTTTTAAAGGAAAATTGTGACTTTTTGAGTTTTTATTGACTAAACAAGTTGTCCAAACTTGAACCAGATGTTTTGTTGGATCATCTTTTGTCGTAGATATTGTTATGTCCATGATTTACACGGTGCATGGTGGCGCAGTGGTTAGCACTGCGGCAGCACAGCTTACCCTTGGCAGGGGGATCGTGGGGATCGTGGGATCGTGGGTTCGATCCCAGCCCCCGACCAACAGTGATCTGTGTGGAGTTTGCATGTTCTCCCCATGTATGCGTGGGTTTACCCCGGGATTTCTCCGGTTTCCTCCCACATGCCAAAAACATGCAGGTTAGGTTAATTGGAGACTCTAAAGTGGCCCTAGGTGTGAATGTGTGTGTGAATGGTTAAGGGATAGCGCCGTATCGTGGCTTCTTCATCCATCCATGTGGTGGATGACCCTCAATTTCCCCTCTGGGAATCAATAAAGTATACTAAATCTAAAAAAAAAATTAAATTAAAAAAAAAAAAAAATTAGTAAATGGGAAGAGACTCTCACCTTAGTCAACAAAGGTTTATTAAATATAGTGACAACTATGTACAGAGGCTTACGGCACTCTCCTGCTGGCCAGGTAGCTTCACGACAAAAGAGGCAGAGCCTCTTCCGCCCATTCTTTTATACCTAGGGCGGCATCACCGCCAGAAACCGGTAGTGCCCACCCCGGTCTGTCCCATGACCAACCCGGCTGCCATCTTGCTCGTACCAGCCTATTTCCATACATAACATTCTTCCCCCCTCAAAAAAAATGCCAAGCACACAAATAACCCACCCAAATTTAACACCGGACACACGCGCTAATTCAAAATATGTACAAGCAAGAAATAAAACACCTATCCATTCACACAACTAAGGCTTAGGGGTTGGGTAGACCACCAGCACCCCTTACACGGCTGAGCGGATTATTCTGCCACTTGGAACAGGGAAATTCACAAAACTAAACAAAACAGGCCATGTTTCTAACTAAAATTAATCCCACAAATATAACAAATAATACATATAATAAAACACAAGACATATCCTGCAGACGCCCCACCCCACCCCAACTCCCACCCCACCCTGGGCACACAGAGTAAAATGAACAAGGGGCATTTCAGATAAAAAAAACAAACAAACAAACAAAAAAAAACAATTCAATCAGACCAAATCCTTATAAGCAAACAACCCAATCAATTCCAGTCATACCTGCCAGGCGAACTCTAGAAAATACAAAATTAAATTCACACAGAGTGTCCAACGACCAGACTAAACATACCCCCAAATTAACTTAATTTACTAGGGTTGAGTACCAATCAATACACAAAAACTGGGTACTTAAACTATAATCCAATTAGACTTTAGGAAATAGTACATTAATATGCACAAACAAAACTAACTAACTGAGCCCCTATGGTTAACCACATGACGAATGTCAATGAAATAAAAGAAAAACACCACACAAAGGCTCAAATTTACATAACTCCCTTTCTATTCATGTTCTTTCTATATATTTTTTTTTCTTCAAATTTTCCGGGGCACCAAGTAGGAAACCTAACACATAACAGAACTGAGGAAACAAGACAGACATGCAAAATAAAACCCTCAGTCCCCGGATGGATCCCTCTCAAGGCGTCTCCGTCGTTTAACATCTGAGCTCCTGCTGCGCTGTCTCTTCTCCATTCCCGGCAGTTTCAGGTCCCTCGGATGTCTCCAGACGTGGATTGACCTGCGCCCAAACTCCTCCATCCGACTCGGCTCCACCTGGAACCGCCTCTGGTAGTCCCATTGCTGGCATGGACTGTGATCTGTACGTACTCGAGCCTCAACCTTGGTCTTCAAGGGAGCCCACATCCTCTTCATCAGATCACCAGTCCTGCGACTGGCCCCCGACTCCAGCAGCTCCGACTCGCGGGCTCTCCTAAGTCTTCTTTTGGCCGGCCGTCACTGGGAGCGCATTACGACAACCACGCTCCACGGTCTAGCCCTGCTTTCTCCCAGCATTGGCACCTCGTCCTGATGAGCCTCATTGGGGGTCCCGCTGTGCCGTCCGGCACCCTCGTCCAGGGCAGCCTATGTGACGGCATTGGGTCCGTCCCGAGAGGGCTTCGTGTGGCGTGTGCTCTCCCAAATAAACGTTGACCATCCAGTCCTGGTCCCACACCTCAGCACCCTCCAACGCAGGAACAGGTCGGCTCCACAATCTGCCCCCAGACCACTCCTCACCTGAAACGTTCACAACGGAGAACCCCAAGCTGTAAAAGAGGTTGCAGCCCATGATGTTAACGCCGGACATAGAGATGTAGATGCGAGCGCTGGGTGCCACACTGTCCTTATATTGGGCCTCCATCTCCACATAGCCCAATATAGCCAACCTGTTCCTCCCATAACCATAGCACTCCAGTTGTTGCCTCCTAATTTGTTGGTGGGGAAACAGCCTGTTCACGGTTTCAAGATTCAGGACTGAGATTATCGTTCCAGTGTCCACAAAGAGCGGGACCTCGATTCCATCCAACGTTACGTTGCAGCCAATCCCTTCTCTCGTTCCTGGGGAGACAGTGTGCACAACGGTCAGAGTCTTCTGCGCAGCACTGGGATCTCTCCCACAGCTCCTGCATACGAAGTTTTCGCACAACCTGGCAAAGTGGTTTAACAACCCACACTTGCCACAACGCTTTCTTTTTGCCAGGCACGCTCTGGATTTAAAGCGGTGCTCAGTAGACCCACATCCATAACATTTTGGCATACCAGGGGCAGACCTTAACCTGACCATGGAGGCAAAATCATCCTCTCTGCACTCGCCATCACCAGGGTCCAGACGCAGTGCCTCAGTGCAAGACATATTCTTCTCCAGAGGGGCCCCTTCAGTCAGACCCCTCACGATAGCCTCTGCTGCCTCATACTGTTGAGCAAGCTCGACGACCTCCGCTAACGTCATCTCCCCTGGGTGAGTCAGCAACCTGGACAGGGTCGCTGTACAACAAACGTGCTCTGCCAACTGGTCTCGAATCCTTTCATCCTCCAAGATCCCGAATCTGCATTCTCTCGCCAGCTCTTGGAGGTCTGCCACAAATCTTCGTACAGGCTCACCCAACTGCTGGTGGCGCTGTCGGAATTGAATGCGCTTCACTGTGACATTTTCTGGAGCCTTGAAGTAGCACTCCATTAGCTGGACCATATCGTCGAAACTGTCTGCTCCACCTAAGTTTTCCGAAATCATTTGCCCTTCCATTCCTAAATTATGGACTAACACAGCTCGTGCATGGAGCTTCTCTATATCTCTCAAACCCAGTGCTACAAGGTAGCTAGTGAAGGCAGCGAACCACCTAGGCCACAGCACGAGCGGCTCACCCAGAGCCTCGAGGAACGGCCGAAAGCTGGCAATGGAGCGTTCCACTACTGCTTTTACCTCGTCACCATTTGTCATGTCCATGATTTAGTAAATGGGAAGAGACTCTCACCTTAGTCAACAAAAGTTTATTAAATATAGTGACAACTATGTACAGAGGCTTGCGGCACTCTCCTGCTGGCCAGGTGGCTTCACGACAAAAGAGGTAGAGCCTCTTCCACCCACTCTTTTATACCTAGGGCGGCGTCACCACCGGAAACCGGTAGTGCCCACACCGGTCTGTCCCATGACCAACCCAGCCGCCATCTTGCTCGTACCAGCATATTTCCATACATAACAGAGATGAGTAGTGATACCTCTCAAACAGAGAAGATCTGCAGCATACTGAAAGAGCTCTTAGAGGGGCAGTGAGGCATCTTAAATGGAGAAGAGCTATGGCAAGAGAGCCAGGAGCAGACAGTTAGAGAAGTCATGTGTTATCCCTTTGTTGTTCTTAATAAAGTGACTAAACAGAAGTAAGTGCATTATTCCTCACCTGACATGGTGTCAGAAGTGGTCCGATTAGAGATGAGACCTGTGCTAATCTAAAGTGCCAAACTTCAAACTGTCAGACTGCTTCAGCTTCGACAAACCGGGAGAGTGGCGCGCATGGAGGCAGAGGTTTCTCTGTTACTGCGCAGCCACAAAGCTCAATGAGGAGGATGGAGAGGTCCAAGTAAGCACTTTGATATATGCAATGGGATATGAGGCTGAAAATATAATCATTACTTTCACATTCCCCACGAGAGACAATGAAAAGGACTTTGATTTCATTTTGAACAAACTGGATGAGTATTTTGTTCCACTAAAAAACGTCATACATGAGAGGGCACAGTTTCACCAGCGGATACAGAGGCCAGATGAGAAAGTAGAGAACTTCATTCGAGCATTATATGAACTATTAGAAAACTGTGAGTTTGGGCAAGGCAGGAGTGAGAATATAAGAGACCGGCTAGTAGTTGGCATAAGAGACAAAGACCTATCAAAGAAGCTACAGCTCACCAAAAACCTGACGTTAGAAGAAGCCATTCAAATGGCGAGACAAGCAGAGGACGTAGAGCAGCAAATTAGCCAGCAGGGGGTGGATCTACACAGTGTGCAAGCTGTTGCTCAGTACAAAAAGCCATCTTCAAAGGAAAGAGAACCAAAAGCAAACTAGAAAAGCACTCAGAGAGTGCAGACCTCCGCCAAGCGCTGCAGTTCCCCCCATACAGTCTTCAGATTCCGTGATCATGAAAACATGACAAGCAGTGGTTCAGTAGTTATTCACGAAAATGGCATTTTCCGTAATGGCGGCCACAGTTCCTCCCATACAGTGTTTGTGTGTACGTTTTCAGATTCCTTGACCATGAAAACATATGATTAGCAATTGGATTGACAATGATAGGATTAGTGGTTCAGTAGTTATTGTGGAAAATGGCATTTTCCATAATGGCGGCCACAGTTCCTCCCATACAGTGTTTGTGTGTACGTTTTCAGATTCCTTGACCATGAAAACATATGACTAGCAATTGGATTGACAATGATAGGATTAGTGGTTCAGTAGTTATTCACGAAAATGGCATTTTCCATAATGGCGGCCACAGTTCCCCCCATACAGTGTTTGTGTGTACGTTTTCAGATTCCTTGACCATGAAAACATATGACAAGCAATTGGATTCACAATGATAGGATTAGTGGTTCAGTAGTTATTGAGGAAAATGGCATTTTCCGTAATGGAGGTGTTAACCGTTCCTGCTTCTCGTCTCCTAACCGTGGTTGGGGGACGCAGGGGAGATCTGTCTTCTCCAGGGCCGGAGGCGCTTTTCCTCCTCCGGGGTCAACTCCCGAGTAAAACCTCACTCTTGTTAAACAGGAGATATGGTGGTACACAGAAACACAGGCCGTTTCGCTGAAGCGTTGGGGCTTTATTCACAGACTGCAATATTATTAGCAACCATTTCTACCTGCTCCGGTCGCCTCGCTCTCTGTCTGTCATCCGCCCAAAATCATACACACCGTTCACTCGTCGGGGCCATTCCACACACCCCGGGGCGCGCCTCGGCTGCGCGCACGCACTCACTCACGTTCACACACTGAGCTGTCCTTTCTAAACACCTGCATTAGGCACATCTTACAACACTACCCCCACCATGGATTGGCAATTAACACTAATTCCATTCCATCCAAACCATATAAAATTGGTACACACTCTCTACATTTGTACGCCTAGCAGTAGCAGTAGCAGTGTCCAATATACAGTATAACAGGGATTCAAATAGGTTGGTAGGTTACGAGTGTCTATGCAGTGGTAAAACTAGCTCATTTGGCAGTGAAAATGTGAGGGGCAAATACATGGAATACCATTGTTTCTAATTAAACAAGGAGGTACATTATACTTTGGAATCTATTTCTAGGCGACCGGAGTATTACTGAACAACTAATCAGCATACAACACATTCAAATGGAATCAAGTGCAGGTGGGTATATGAAAGCATTGTCACTTCAGCTTTTTTTTTTTTTTTTTCAAACAAACATATAGAACATTCTAACTAGACTAGAATCCAAAAATGTGAACTGGAGAGTTTCTAGTGCAAACAGGAACTGCTACAGTTGGCTCACTCAGTAACCCAGTCCCCGTAACGGTCCGGTCCTCTGCGCCGACGTTTGGGCCGTGACACGTGCTGAGCCTGATGGCGTGGTTCTCCCACCGCACCCCCACCATGGCCAAATATCACATGGGAAGGAGTGGGTGGAAGAGACCCGATCACATTGGGGGCATTAGCAGGTGGAGTGGACGGCCGGGAACTGCTGGGGCCATCACTGGAGGTAGTAGCGAACAGGTTGTACAGGCTGAGGTCCTGGTCTGCTGGGTCCACGTCCACAGCCGGTGGCAAATTGCGCGGGGCTGCCGAATGGCGCGAACAAATCCTCTCCAACAGGTGCGCCCGCGCAGCTCTCATCACACAGAAATGGGCCACAATGTCCACACTTCGTCTCAGCCCGACATTCATGAGCCCTCACAGCACCTCGTCTGCACTCCTGACGATTAGCCAGCGACATGAACGGGTTTGAGTAGTTAGTATCTTGTTTGTAGATATCGGTGGGATAGCGAGCGGCCGCCATGTCTCATTAGCTTAGCTGTCATCACAGTCACGCGGCCCAGCTGCCACTGTCCTTTTCTTTCTGTACTCACCACCCTCTTAACAACGTGAGTGTCCCTTCGTGGTCGCCAGTGTTAACCGTTCCTGCTTCTGGTCTCCTAACCATGGTTGGGGGACGCAGGGGAGATCCGTCTTCTCCAGGGCCGGAGGCGCTTTTCCTCCTCCGGGGTCAACTCCCGAGTAAAACCTCACTCTTGTTAAACAGGAGATATGGTGGTACACAGAGGCACAGGCCGTATTGCTGAAGCGTTGGGGCTTTATTTACAGACTGCAATATTGTTAGCAACCATTTCTACCTGCTCCGGTCGCCTCGCTCTCTTCTCTCATCCACCCAAAATCATACACACCGTTCACTCGTCGGGGCCATTCCACACACACCTGGGGCGCGCCTCGGCTGCGCGCACGCACCCCCTCACGTTCACGCACTGAGCTGTCCTTTCTAAACACCTGCATTAGGCACATCTAACAACAGCGATTTAGCGCCACAGTTCCCCCCATACAGTGTTTGTGTGTACGTTTTCAGATTCCTTGACCATGTAAACATATGACTAGCAATTGGATTCACAACAATTGGATTGACAATGATAGGTTCAGTGGTTTAGTAGTTATTGACGAAAATGGCATTTTGCGTAATGGCGGTTTTCTTGTGGACGGTGATCCGGATCACCACCAAAATGTAATCATCTGTAGGATACCCCATTTCTGACAATCTGTGAAAATTTCATGAAAATCCATCCATAACTTTTTGAGTTATCTTGCTAACAGACAAACAAACAGACAGACAAACCAACGCCGATAATCACATAACCTCCCCCTTTGGCGGAGGTAACTATGACAGAAAAGAGAGCAAATCACTAATAAAAGGACAGAAAAAGGACACAGTTCCAGTAATGGGGAAAGATGCACAAGGTGTGAAAAAGCACAACATGCTGATAAAAAAAAAAGGGTCCCCAGCACAAAGCTCCAGCTGCAGAAGATACAATAAAAGGGGACACTGGGAACGGATGTGTCGCTCAAAAGCAACCATGGAGGTCAGAGGAGAACCCAGTGAACTTGAATCATTTTATCTGGGTGCCATCGATTCAGAGAGTGATCCCAGTAAATGGGCAGTGACCCTAGAAATAGCTCAGACACCAGTCCAGCTAAAGATTGACACAGGAGCGGATGCCACAGTAATAAACTACAACACATTCAAAACCCTGAGGCAGAGGCAGTCCCTATATGAAATGGATGCCCCTATGATTATCCCCGGGGGACCCCTAAACTGTCCAGGCTACTTCCATACGGTTTTCAACTACAAGCAAAAGCACCGCAAAGCAAAGGTTTATGTAGTCACGGGTTCAACTGTTAATAATTTGCTGGGGAGAGAAGCAGCCATTGCTTTAGGCTTAGTGAAGAGTTGAGGAAGCCAGCAAAGCCTTTGGAGAACACAGCACTTTAAAGACTGAGCCTGTAAAAATACATCTTTAAGAGGGAGCACATCCTTATGCGGTGTCAACAGCTCACAGAATACCTCTACCCATACTACCTAAAGTTGAAGAGGAACTTAGGAGGATGGAAGCTATGGGGGTGCTCGCCAGAGTCACCCAGCCAACTGACTGGTGCAGTCCAATGGTCCCAGTGGTGAACTCCAAGGGAAAGGTATGAATATGTGTTGACATGAAGAAGGTAAATGAGCAGGTGAAAAGGGAGAGATACATACTGCCGACTATAGAGGAAGTAATGGCTAAACTGGCAGGAGCCAAAGTTTTCACCTCCCTAGATGCATCCAGTGGATTCTGGCAAATTCCACTGCACAGTGAGAGTAGCCCACTAATGACATTTATTACCCCCTTTGGACGGTACTGCTTTAAGTGTTTGCCCTTTGGCATCAGCATAGCACCAGAAATATTTCAAAGAAAAATGCATGAGATACTGGCTGGCTTGGAAGGGGTTGAGGTCTACATGGATGATGTTATAATCTACGACCCCAGCATGCAGGTGCACGATGAACATTTGGAAAAAAGTTCTGCAAAGAATGGAGAGAGTGGGACTGAAATTAAACAGAGAGAAATGCCGCTTCAGACAAAAACAGCTGCTTTTCCTGGGTCATCTGGTGGATGAAAAAGGAGTCCAGCCAGATCCTGGAAAAGTAAAGGCAATAGCTGAACTACCTGCACCAACACACATCAAAGAACTGAAAAGAGCACTCGGAATGATAAACTACGTAGGGAAATACATACCTCATCAGGCCACTGTTGGAGCCCCACTTTATGACCTTCTCAAAACCAGCCAAGTGTGAATGTGGGATGAACAACAAGAGAGAGCATTTCAGAGCCTGAAACAAGCATTAATGACCACACCTGTGCTGGCATATTATGATCCAAAGAAACCAACAGCGGTATCTGCCGATGCTAGCAGCTACGGGTTAGGGTGCATGCTCCTCCAGCAACATGGAGACAGCTGGAAACCTGTCGCTTACGGCTCAAGAAAACTAACAAGTGCAGAGACTCGCTATGCTCAGATAGAAAAGGAGTGTCTTGCAGCAGTCTGGGCATGCGAACACTTCAGCAAATATCTGAGTGGCATGGACCAATTTAAACTAATAACTGACCACAAGCCCTTGGTCCTGTTGATTAACACCAAAGATCTGGATACGGTGCCACTCAGGTGTCAGTGTTACGACTCGCTCTCGCCTGTCTCCCGTTTCAGCTGCATGCACACCTGCACCTCATCAACCTCGGGCTATATAGCCCGCTCCGCCTGTAGCCTCGGTCTGGAGCCGTCCCAGTGGACAGCGGGCTCGCACACCGATTTAACATTCTCGAGGCTCGAGTGGACCAAATCACTCACCAGCAGCAGGTAATTTTAAATCAATTGACCCAAATGAACCGCCGGTTGGACCGTCTGGATCCACAGCAGGCGTTCCCTCTGGCTCAGCGTAGTGGCCCAGCTCCCGTTGGTCTCCCAGCTAGCCAGGCTAACCCGGGACCGCCCACCTGGCTCACTCCTATTCCTACGCCCACTCGCTTCAGCGGAAAACTCGGTGAAGCTCGGGGGTTCCTCCTCCAATGTGAGTCGGTGTTCCAGCGCGTCCCTGGGGACTTCCCGACTGATCACAGCCGAATCGGATACATCACTAACTTTTTGGAAGGGTGAGCGCTAGCTTGGGCCTACGCCATAATGGCAAGACCCAGCTACGCGAACCTGACCTATGCCCAATTCGTCCATGATTTCAATGAGGTCTTTGATCATTCAGACCGTGACAGTGTGCTAACCACCCGGTTGCTAAACCTTCGCCAGGGTAGTCGGTCAGCTGCCGACTACGCTGTCAACTTCCGGGTGGTAGCAGCGGAAGTTGGGTGGGGAGATGCTGCCCTCTGCGGCATTTTCGCCCGTAGACTGAGCCCTAGCCTCCGGGATGAACTGGCCAGCCGGGATCTGCCGGAACGACTCTCCGAGTTAATCTCCCTCATTATTAGTCTCGATAATAGGTTGAGAGAACGGGCTACCGAGCGGAAGACGTTCAGCTGCTCAAGCGGAGCCTCCTCCCGTATCTCTCAACCTTGCCCCCTGGCGTTGCCCGCGCCAGAGTCCGCCGACGACCCGGAGGCAATGCTGATTGGGCGGACCAAGCTTCCGCTGGCGGAGAAACAGCGCCGCAGGAAGTTGGGTCTCTTCATGTACTGTGGAGACGACCAGCACCCCGTGGAAGCCTGCCCGGTCAAGCCAAAAGGGGGAGTCTGCGAGTCGCTGTAGGGGGTCTCGCGGACTCATCCCAATCTAACTCCCTATCAAAATGCCTCCTCCCAATTAGATTCTGTCACAATCTCACTGAGCACCTCACTCACGCACTGGTGGACTCGGGGGCGGAGCAAAGCTTCATTTCCAAAAGCCTGGCAACCCGCCTGGGCATCCCCTGCCAAGCTCTGCCAGCCCCTCTCAATCTCGTTACTCTCTCACAAACCCCCCTGGACAAGGTCACACACCGGACCGTGCCCATCTCCGTCATCATCTCCGGGAATCACAGAGAAGACCTGAGCCTGTTCGTACTGCCCACCTTAGCTGGTCCCGTCATTCTGGGTTATCCCTGGCTGCGCCTCCACAACCCGGCCTTCGATTGGCGGTCCGGAAGCGTCCTCTCCTGGAGCACCTTCTGTATGGGCGCCTGCCTCCAGTCTGCTGCCTGCGCCCCCTCGCTGCCTCTCTCCTCCTTCGACTCCCCCCCTCCGGACCTCTCCAAGGTGCCTCCGGAGTTCCACGATCTTGGGACTGTCTTCAGCAAATCCAAAGCGCTGTCCCTTCCCCCCCCCCCCACCGCCCGTATGACTGCACCATAAACCTCCGCCTGGGGGCACCCTTACCATCGGGTCGCTTATACAGCCTGTTGGCTCCGGAGGAGGAGGCCATGGTCACCTATTTAAAGGAGTCGCTCAGCATGGGCATCATCCTCCCCTCCTCATCCCCAGTCGGAGCGGGGTTATTCTTCGTTGCCAAGAAGGATGGGTCCCTTCGGCCGTGCATTGACTTTCGGGCCTTGAATGACATCACGATTAAGGATAAATACACACCGCCTCTGATGGACTCCGCCTTCAACTCTCTCCAGGGGGCCTCCTGGTTTACGAAGCTGGACCTCCGCAGTGCGTACCACCTTGTTCGGATCCGGGAGGGCGACGAGTGGAAGACGGGGTTCCGGACGCCCAGCGGCCATTTTGAACATCTGGTCATGCCGTTTGGGCTCACCAACGCTCTGGCTGTCTTCCAGCGGCTCATAAACGACGTCCTTCGAGACTTCCTGGGGGTGTTCGTCTTCGTCTACCTGGACGACATCCTGATCTTCTCCTGGTCCCGGGAGGAGCATCAGGTTCATGTGAGGCGGGTCCTCCACCGTCTCCTTGAAAACAGGATCTATGTGAAGGCAGAGAAGTGTGAGTTTTATACCGACAAGACCTCCTTCTTGGGCTTCATTGTTTCACACAATCAAATCATCCCTGACCCTGCCAAGGTCAAGGTTTTAGTCGAGTGCCCCCCCATCCAGGAAATAGGTCCAGCAGTTTCTGGGATTCGCCAACTTCTACTGCCGTTTCGTCCCCAAATATAGCTCCATCGCTTCTCCCCTGACCCGCCTCACCTCCCCCAAGGTGCCGTTCCGGTGGACTGAGGAGGCTGCGTTGGCCTTTGCGACGCTGAATATGCAGTTCTCCTCCTCCTGGGTCCCGACTCAGGTGGATCCCACTCTACAATGCCTCGTCGAGGTGGACGCCTCCGACACGGGGGTGGGGGCAGTTTTGTTTCAGCGCTCTCTGGTGGATGGGGTGGTGCGCCCCTGCGCCTTCTTCTCCCGGCACCTCTCTGCAGCGGAGAGGAACTATGACGTCGGCGACAGAGAACTCCTCGCGGTGAAGCTCGCGCTGCAGGAGTGGTGCCACTGGCTGGAGGGGGCAGCACAACCTTTCGTGGTCTGGACAGATCATAAAAACCTGGAGTATCTGAGGACGGCCAAGCGCCCGAATGCCCGCCAGGCGCATTGGTCCCTGTTCTTTGGCCGCTTCAGGTTCTCCATCACCTATCGGCCCGGCTCCAAGAATACCAAGCCGGACGCGCTGTCCAGGCAGTTCGCCCTGGAGATCTCTGAAGAACAGAAACACACCATCCTGCCGGCCTCGTGCGTCATGGGTGCCGTCTCATGGTCCATCAGGGACAAGGTCCGGAGGGTACAGGAGGCTGAATCTGATCCTGGCGGCGGTCCAGCAGAGAGGTTATTCGTGCCATCATCTGTCCGGGGTGACGTCATCCACTGGGCTCACATCTCTAAGCTTGCCTGTCACCCTGGGATCTCCCAGCTTGTGGAGCTCCTCCAGAGGTCCTTTTGGTGGCCGGGCCTTCGGGACGACGTCGCCAGTTATGTCCGCGCCTGCCCCCAGTGTGCTACGGGCAAGACCTCGACCTCTCCTCCAGCGGGGCTCCTCCATCCCCTGCCGGTCCCCGGAAGACCCTGGTCCCATGTAGCCTTGGACTTTGTCACCGGTCTCCCGACGTCCAACTCCTTCGACACCATCCTGACCATTGTGGACCTATTCTCGAAGGCCACCCACTTTGTGCAGCTCCGCGGCCTCCCTACGGTGCGGGAGACAGCAGATTTGTTGGTCCAGCACGTCGTGAGGCTACATGGGATTCCGGTGGATGTACTCTCTGATTGGGGGCCCCAGTTCGTGTCCAGGGTCTGGAAGAGTTTCTGCAATGCCTTGGGGGCCACAGTAAGCTTGTCGTCCGGTCATCACCCCCAGTCCAATGGGCAGTGCGAACGAACGAACCAAGAGCTGGAGGCTGCGCTATGCTGCGTCACCGCCTCCAGTCCGTCCTCCTGGAGCACCAATCTACCCTGGATAGAATATGCCCACAATTCAACCCTATCATCGGCCATTGGGATGTCTCCCTTCCGTGCATCTCTGGGCTATGACCCTCCGCTGTTCCCTGAAGAGGAGGGGGAGGTGGCAGTACCATCTATCCAGGCTCATCTAAGGCGCTGCCAGCGCTTTTGGACCGCGACGCGCCAAGCGCTTTAACGCACGGCGGCGCGCAACTCCAAAACGGCGAATCGTCATAGGAAGGCCGCCCCCTGCTATCAAGTGGGCCAACAGGTCTGGTTGACCACACAGAACATTAACCTGAAGGCCGAAAAGAAGAAGCTGGCCCAGCGCTTCATTGGACCTTATCCTATCGTCAAGATAATTAATCCAGTGGCTGTGCGTCTGGTTCTCCCCCCCCTCCCTCCGGGTCTGTCCGACTTTCCACGTCTCCCGGATTAAACCCCTGGTGACGAGTCCACTCTGTCCTCCTCTAGGGCTCCACCCCCTCCCGTGATGATCGACGGTGACCCGGCGTGGACGGTCAACTCTGTCCTGGACTCCCGCTGCCGGAGTTGTGGCCTACAATATCTGGTGGACTGGGAGGGGTATGGCCCTGAGTGGAGATCCTGGGTGCACCCGTCATTTGTGCTGGACAAACGCCTCATCACGGAGTTCCACCGGGCGTACCCAGGTAAACCAGCACCGGGAGGCGCTGCTCGGGGGGGGGGGGTAGTACTGTTACGACTCGCTCTCGCCTGTCTCCCATTTCAGCCGCGTGCACACCTGCGCCTCACCAACCTCAGGCTATATAGCCCGCTCCGCCTGTAGCCTCGGTCTGGAGCCGTCTGCTCATCAATGCTCTTCTCTCCAGCGCACGCTTGCTCCCTTATGGCCTGCGCTCCTCAGATTATCCCTTATCCTGCACGTAAGCTATCATCCACTTACCTTCTCTCCAGTTTCTCCCCTGTGCACAGGTGGATCCTCTGGCGGCGGATATTCCTCCCTCATCCTCGCCATCTCTCTCCTCACCGTGCCAAGCGCGCTTCAGGACGCTGTCTTCCAGGCAGGAGACCTGCGGCTACAAGCCAACGCCAGCCACCCTACCACCTGCAAGTAAGCACCAGATTGAATATTAATTCCGCTGGGTGTTTGCCCGCAGTTAATCTCTGTGTTTGCTCTGCCCTTAGGGTTGCCTGGCTGTACGGCGCTCCGTTCCGCCTTCGACGCATCCCGTCCTCCAGCATCACATTGCACCCTGCACACACTCACTCATACACCAATTATTGTAATAAAATCATTGAATCACACTCGAGCCTGTGTGCGTGTTCCCTGGGTCCGGACTTATGTCAGTCAGAGGCTGCTCCTCAGACTAATGAGATT
Organism: Pholidichthys leucotaenia; assembly: GCA_020510985.1. Taxonomy (NCBI): domain Eukaryota; kingdom Metazoa; phylum Chordata; class Actinopteri; order Cichliformes; family Pholidichthyidae; genus Pholidichthys; species Pholidichthys leucotaenia. The sequence goes on from CM035836.1 coordinate 101,014,705, forward strand.
CAACGGCAAAGCAGAATGCGCACCTGGTAAGACAATTGTTGTCAAGTGGCCCTCACTCTTGTGAGGTTTGACTAGCAGTTTCCCCCACTTGAACGGGATGCTTGCTTCGGAAGATAGAACTGGAAATCACTCAGTGACCAAGACTCAGCTTTTCCTTTTCTTTCCTTTCATTTTTGTAAAGTCATCAAGGCCAAGCACAGGTCAAGCACAGCCAAGCACAGGTGAAAAACCTTTAAATACAACACAAAAAGAGGGTCAAGGAAAATGTAACCCAAGAACCCATAATAAATCAACATAACCCAAAATCAAATACTAAATTTTTAAATTACTAAAACCCAATCTTGAAATAAGTAGAAAATACTCACATCTAAAGCACCCCAAATATTAAATACATCTTAAAACATTGTTCAATAATGATTTTTAACCTTACAACCTTAGCAACTTTTAACTTTTAAACTCTTAAAATACACTTCATTTTAACTATACTTTTAAACCCACATGATTTTATAAATATGACATTTTAACTTACATTTCAAACACAATTTTTTTAACACATCACATTTAACCTAAAATTGATCAAATTACTTTTCAAATGCAGCTGCAAAGACATATCACAAATGGATGCTCACCGGCTCCTTCTTCCTTGCTTAAAACAAGCTTTAGTCCTGCAGTATTTTTCTAAAGTCCAAACTCTCCAACCATTTCTCTCACACACTGCTTACCACTGCCCTGTGAGTAACTACCTCCAAGCTCCCTTAATCACCAGATCATTCCCACCTGGTGCAATCAACCAACTGCTCTCAGGCTGGGAAGCACACCCAGATCTAAAGCACTCAGGTAGAGAGGGTGTGGCCTGCAGCTCAGCTCAACACTTGTGGTAGCAGATACTCTGTCCCGCAGTCCAGCGGACAGTACCACAATCAGCGGCACAGAGGCAGATGTTGGATGCTATGTCGACTCTATCATAACCATGCTACCGGCGAGCACTGGAAAGCTAAATGAGATAAAAGCAGCTACTCTCTCTGACAGTCAACTGAAAATAGTTGCAACACTGATACAAAATGGATGGCCTGATCATGTGACATCAGTGCATCCCACAGTAAGAGACTATTACCACTATAGAGGTGAACTCTCTGAGTGTGTGTAATATACGTAAATGTGTTTTTAATGTGTGCCCTGATTTGTTTCTCAGTTGTTTTTAATATGTTTTAACAATCCAGTTCTCTTCCCATGAATCCAGTTCTCTTTATCTTAAGGCACACCATGACCTGGACAATATGACCTGTTTCTAGAAACTGTTTTCCTTAGCACAGCAAGTTTTATTCACTCTTTAAATCACTGTTGCATGCTTATGAAACGAAGGCGTGACCTTTATTCCTTATATGTGTATTGGGAGAAATGTAGCAGGTGTTCCTGTATGTTTTGGGAACCAGGCAGAGTTGAATTGCCTGGGAGCAGAAAACTGGCCCTTCCTGCTCCCCACGCAATTCTATGATGAGGGGGGGGGGCTTGCTCGGAGCAGAGATGGCCACTCTGTTCTGTACCTAGCCTTCCTTTAAAAACAGGGGTCTTCCCTCAATACGTTGAGTCTGCCGTGAGTTTTCTTGCGCAAAAACGTCCGGCTGAGGAATCACGCTCTTCCTGGCCGTGGGCTCCCGGTCACCTGTATCAAACGGTAAGAGCTTGTGAAATGACATGAAATGCATTGATCCTTGTGTGTGAAGGAAATGTGTGACATGCAATGATTTCTCTTTTGTGTATGGAGATATGGTCTGTGGGGAATAAAGAGATACAGTTTTATTCTAGCAGCCGTGTCTCAGTGTGAATACTTTGTCTCAGTGTACATTCTTTTCTATGTGCCGACTTCTCACGAACCTGTCTAAATATTTTCATAAAACATTTTGGCGTCACGAACAGGATTCGAGGAAAATTAATAGAGGTCAAAGAGGAGCTGTGCATAAAAAAAGTCATGTTTAAGAACAGACAGAAACAAAGTGTAGCCGGGGGCTCTTCCGGCGATTGTGTGGTTCCAGGTTGGGATGGCTTATGGAAGCAGGTTGGTGTGTGTTTAGCTGATGGAGGTGGCAGATTAGCGCCATGGGCAGATTTGGTAGGGGACAGGTCCCCTTCGGTGATGTCTGCGTGTCTACGGGGTATTGAAGTTAAGATAAGATAAGCCTTTATTAGTCCCACAACGGGGAAATTCCAGGATTGCAACAGCACAGGGATAGCAACACTCAGAGCAACAATCAGAAGGCAATAAAAAAAAAAAAAAAAAAAAAAAAAACAAGCAAGCAAGAGCAGCTAATATACATATGTACATATTACTATAAAATATATATATACACACACACACACACAGACACACAGTGCAGAGCATTGTAGCTGGATGGAATAAATATATGAACACACAGTGCAGAGCATTGTAGCTAGATGGAATAAATATGTAAATATATAAACACCCACAGTATGGAGCATTGCAGCTAGGTGGAATAAATATGCAAGTATATAAACACACACAGTGCGGAGCAATGTAGCTAGATGGAATAATATGTAGATATATAAAAACACAGTGCGGAGCATTGTAGCTAGATGGAATAAATATATAGATATATAAATATAAACACACCCAGTGCAGAGCATTGTAGCTAGATGGAATAAATATGTAAATATATAAACACACACAGTGCAGAGCATTGTTGCTAGGTGGGATGAAACAGCATAACCGTCTATTTAGTTATCCTACATGGTATGATTATGTGCCCATACATATTCTCACCCTCCATAGCGACCGGTATGTTCCTAGTTGTATGCCGGAGAGGACCATTGTGTAAGTCTATTGCATCTTTTGCATTCAAAAACTATTAGTTTGTTACGTCTTTTTGCTATCTCTGCGAGCAGCCCTGCTTAGGTTGTACAGTCTGACAGCCGTTGGTAGGAAGGACCTACGAAACCTCTCGGTTGTGCACCTGGGATGATGTAGTCTGCTGCTAAATGAGCTCCTCAGTGCATCCAGTATGTCCTGGATAGGGTGGAACTCGGACTCCAGCAGAGATGACAGTTTAGCCACCGTCCTTCTCTCTCCTATCTCCTCCATCGGATCAAGGCGTTGCCCCAGGACAGAGCTAGCTTTCTTAATCAGTTTGTTCAGTCTCTTCCTATCGGCTGCAGTAATGCCACTGCCCCAGCAGACCACTCCAAAAGTGATGGCTGATGCCACCACCGTGTCATAGAATGACTTCAGCAGCGCCCCTTGTACACCAAAAGACCTGAGTCTCCTCAGCAGGAACAGCCTGCGCTGTCCCTTCTTGTAGAGTGCGTCAGTATTGTGTGACCAGTCTAGTTTATTGTTCAGATGAATACCCAGGTACTTGTAGGATGTCACCATCTCGATGTCTGTTCCCTGTATATTTACTGGTGCTGTGAGGGGCTGCCCATGCCTGCGGCAGTCCACCACCAGCTCCTTAGTTTTCCTCGCGTTGATCTGGAGGCAGTTCCGATGGCACCAGTCCACAAAGTCCTGGATAAGCCCTCTGTACTCAGCTTCATCTCCGCTGGAGATGAGACCAACGATCGCAGAGTCATCAGAGAACTTCTGTAGATGGCAATGTGTTGTGTTGTGCGAGAAGTCCGCAGTATAAAGAGTGAACAAGAAGGGAGCCAGCACCGTTCCCTGGGGGGCCCCCGTGCTACTGATGATCGTGTCGGAAACACAGTCCCGGGTTCTCACAAACTGAGGCCGGTTCGTGAGGTAGTCCAGGATCCATGATGACAGGTGCTGGTCCACCCCTGCGCGCAGCAGCTTGTCCTTCAGGATCATCGGTTGGATGGTGTTGAAAGCACTGGAGAAGTCAAAGAACATGATCCTCACCATATTCCCGGGCTTCTCCAGGTGGGACAGAGAACGGTGAAGGAGGAAGATCACCGCATCCTCCACCCCAATGCCATGCTGGTAGGCGAACTGGAGTGGATCCATCGCTGGTTCCACCAGGGGGCGGAGATGAGCAAGGAGCAGTCTCTCCAGGGTCTTCATCAAGTGGGACGTCAAGGCCACCGGTCTGAAGCTGTTCAGGTCTTTGGGGTGGGAAGTTTTTGGTACAGGTACCACACAAGATGTTTTCCACAGCTGTGGTACCCTCCCCAGTTTCAGGCTCATGTTGAAGATATACGTCACAATCCCACACAGCTGGTCTGCACAGGACTTGAGGAGCTTTGCGCTGATGCCGTCCGGTCCCGATGCCTTCCTCGCCTTGATCTTCCTCAGCTCCGTCCTCACCTGGGTCTTGGTCAGGGTCAGGATGGGGGGCTGTGTGTTTGGAGTGGGGGGGGTGTCGGTGGAGTGGGGAGTGGGTAGCAGGACTTGATTTCTTAGAGGCAGCAGTGGTTGTTGTGCAGACAGGGGGGAGGGCGGTTGGTCAAATCTATTGAAAAACAGATTCAGGTTGTTCGCCCACTCCCTGCCCCCCGTGGCCTGGGGGGAGGTATTCTGGAGCCCCGAGATGGTTTTGAGGTTTCTCCAGACCCCGCTGATGTCGCTCTGTTGCAGCTTGTCCTCCATCTTCTTCCTGAAGCTGTCCTTGCCTTCTCTGATCTTTCTCCTCAGCTCCCTCTGTACGGACTTCAGCATCTCCCTGTTCCCCGACCTGAAGATCCTCTTCTTCTCTCTCAGAAGTGTTTTTATCTCAGGGTTGATCCAGGGTTTGTTGTTTGAGTGACGCCGTATGGTCTTGGTGGGAACGGATTTGTCCACACAGAAGCTGAGGTAGCCCGTGAAGGTGTGAATGAGGCCATCGATGTCCTCACCATGTGGATCGCAGAGCTGCTTCCAGGCAGTGGCTTCAAAACAGTGAACTTCAAAACAAAAAAGTTGCTCCAAAAGCTCCGCTGAGCGGAATTCAGCGGCAGGTGCGGTGTTGTGTGAGTAGCCGTTCTTTCTCTCCCATCAGCAAGGGGAGAGGCGAGCAGCGCTACATGTAAAAAAATAAACCTCCTTTTCCTTTCTCTCTCTCTCTCTCTCTCTCTCTCTCTCTCTCTCTCTCTCTCTCTCTCTCTGTGTGTTCCTCGCTCTCCCAAAGGGGGCGGGTGAGGGATAATTCTCTCTCTCTCTCTCTCTCTCTCTCTCTCTCTCTCTCTCTCTCTCTCTCTGTTCCTCGCTCTCCCAAAGGGGGCGGGCGCGGGAAGTTCTCTCTCCCTCCCTCTCTCCTTTTGCCTGAGGGGCGGGGGAGAGGCAAAGTTTGGCCTTTAGAAAAAAACAGAAGGTGAATTTTCTTTGCTGGCAAGTGAAGAATGCAAGAGGCGGGACTGCCCGCCTCACAAGACTTGGGAGATGCTGAGTTGCATAAAGGAAATATAAAAACAATAGGAATCAACAGTGAACAAAGAGGACAGTTTGATCCAGTTTTTAATGGATTTGGAACAAAGCAGAAGCTCTCCCAGAGGGTGAAATTTCTGGGAATCTGCTGGAATAAGGGAGAAAGGGAAATCACAGATAAAGCCCGAGAAAAGATAATGACTTTTGCCACTCCGCACACCAAAAAGGATGTGCAGCGGTTTGTTGGGCTGTTTGGATATTGGAGGAGTCACATTCCTCATTTAGGGCAAATTTTGCAGCCTTTATATCAAGTGACGAGGAAAAAAGAGCAGTTTGAGTGGACAGAAAAACAGCAAGTGGCTTTTGACATGGCCAAAGAGGCCATACAGCAAGCTCTATCATTAGGAAAACTGCAATCTGGTCCAGTTGAGTTGCAGGTGTCAGCTCGGAATAATTATGCAAATTGGAGCTTATGGCAAAAACAAGGCAAACAACGGAAACCTTTGGGTTTCTGGTCAAGGAAGCTGCCGAGTGCAGGAATTTGTTACACGCCTTTTGAAAAACAACTATTGGCGTGTTATTGGAGTTTGGTGGAGACAGAGGCATTAACTGCAGGGCATGAGGTGATCATGAGGCCATTGATACCTATTCTGACGTGGGTAATGAGTGACCCCACCACACATCGGATAGGTACCGCCCAGGAGAGTAGTATCATTAAGTGGAAATGGTACGTGTCTGAAAGAGTGAAATCTGGACAAAAAGGAGTTTCGGTCTTGCATGAACAAGTTGCTGATGTCCCAGAGGCAGATGAGTCTTGTTTTGAAGTTGAACAGCTGCAAGAATCTCCTGTGTTAACAGGGCCCCGCTATGATGAACTCACAGACGAGCAAAAGAGCAGGGCGTGGTTTGTGGATGGCTCTTCTCAGTGGGTAGCGGGAAAATGAAGGTGGAAAGCTGGGGCTTTCAACCCTCATCTGGGGCAAATTTTGGAAGAAATGGGTGAGGGAAAAAGCAGCCAATGGGCCGAGTTGAAGGCCGTACACATGGTGATACAACATGCGAGTGTGTCAGGAGCATATATTTACTCTGACTCCTGGTCAGTGGTTAATGGGTTAACCACATGGATGCCTACATGGCAGTCCAATCAATGGCGGATTCAAAAGAAAGAGGTGTGGGGTAAAGAGTTGTGGGAGGAAATCTGGCAAAAGGTCCAAGGGGTCACTATCCATGTCACCCATGTTGATGCCCATACTCAAAATATGGACTCAGAAGCCCTCCACAACCGTTATATTGATGGAGTGGTCAGAGCAATGTCAGTGGAAAGGCAATCCACTGCGGATTTGGCCCGGTGGGCCCATGAAAAGAGTGGACATTGGGGAATTCAAGCTACCACCCAATGGGCCAGGGATAGAGGCATTGATTTAAAAACTGATGATGTAAAGACAGCCATTGAACAGTGTGAGGCCTGTCAGCATCACAGAAGAGGTGTCCCACAACATCTCACTGGACATATACAAAGGGGAAAGAACCCAGGACAAATCTGGCAAATGGATTTTATTGGTCCTCTTCCAGAGTCACAACGGTGTAAATATGTATGCACGGCTGTGGATACATTTTCGGGTGTGGTAGTAGCACACCCAGCCAAAGTGGCTAATCAGAAGGCCACACTGGCCTGTGTGGAACTAATTGAAAGGTTCTATGGGCTACCTGTACAGATTCAAACTGACAATGGGACCCATTTCACCGGAAATCTGGTGAAAGATTGGGCCAAACACAATCATGTGGAATGGATTTATCACGTTCCATATCATCCCCAGGCTGCGGGTTTAATTGAAAGAATGAATGGGTTGTTGAAAGCCACCTTGAAAAAAGGAGGGATAAACAATAGTTTGGAAGGGTGGAAAAAACGCTTACCACAAGCGCTGAAACAGCTAAACGATAGACCCATTGCACCTGGTACAACACCACTGAATCGAATGATCACTGTCAATCTTGAACACTCTGAAGGACAAATTATTGAGATGTGGAAAATTAACCCAGAGGCAACACTACCAGTGCGAGCGACGAAAGGCTCGGCTGGATTAGATTTAAGAGCTATGGAAACTCTCACCTTAGTACCAGGAACACCCACTGTGGTAAAAACCGGACTAGGGTTGAAATGTCCGAATGGAATGTATGGTCACATATTGCCAAAGTCTGGATTATCCCTGAAAGGTTTAACGACTCTGGCAGGTGTGATTGACAGTGATTATCAAGGAGAACTGGAAGTGGTGTGCTATGTACTGGGATCAGAGCCCATAACCCTGAATAAGGGGGATGAAGTGGCCCAATTGGTCATTATACCATGCCTAATGACTGACCCTGAAGAGATTGCTAAGCCGGCTGTGATGACGCAGAGGGGCGAAAAAGGCTTTGGTTCCACAGATAAATCTGGGGCCAAAGTATGGGTGAGGCAAGAAAATGGCCCTCCCCGCCTGGCTGAGATCATAGCTCAAGGGACGGATCAGGTGGTGACCATTTTGTATCCAGGAGAGGAAACCTGGATAAATGTACCAATATCAAAATGTTATCTAAGGGAGAACTAATTCTGTGCTTTCTCCTCTCCTAAGTATGTGCTTGCTTTGCAGGAATGTTCGGGGGGAGACTGGTGATTGGGCACCCGCAACGTCATGGGTCTTCTTCAACACCCCCACAAGCACCGAGGACATGGCTATGTCGTCTGCTGGGACATGTGCCGCCCTGCCCTCGTTGTGATCGTGTGGATGAGTATCGCCGGTTGCTGGATCCAGATCCACGCCACACCAGGCCAAGAAATGTTTGAGGTGGACCAACCTGTCTCGCTGAGCTGGAAGGAGAGTCGGGTCGGTGCCAATCGCAGTCAAGACGGTTTCTATTGTTTATCAAACCAAGAGTGCAAGATACTGAACTTAACCAGCCACTGTCCTATTTACATATGCCCCAAATGTGTCAAGTACCAATATAATGTGTCTGCGGTGGAGAAGGGGTGTATAGTTAACTTGACTGCCAATGTAACCATATGTGTGGCCAAAGTGGTTAATGACTTACTGAAATGTGACACTACCTTAAATGGTACAAAGCTATCCATCAACATAACGGGAGATAAGGAAGTGTATTTGATGAATGGAACAGTCATAAAGGGTCGACGCATCCCCTTTGTGTACCTTATTCTGGTGGTCGACAAAAACCCAAAGCATACATCCCCGACGAATCTGGCACCCATACTGTCGACATGTACAACAGTAGCCACACAAACCAGCCATATCACCGTCAATTGGATGGTAAAGATACCACCCATTCCCAAATGTTCAAAAAGAAAGAAGAGAGCATGGTATGACACGTTGCTGGGAGGATTTGGCACAGTTTTGGGAATCGCCAACACCATTAACAATGAGGTAACCAGATCAATGTTGGCAGATACTGGACATCAAACGTCTTTAGGCATTCAACAAGTTGGATTTTGGATGCCCACGGTGGTGGGGCCTCAAATGGAGGCCGCCAATCTGTTTCAAAAACGTTTGACTTGGGATTTGACCATGTGGAATGCTACGAGTGAATTGATGACAAACATCACTCGAGCTTTCAATTGGACTGTGTGCAACATTCAAGTTTTGGATATCCGCATGCAGTTGGAACGTTTTACTCGCATTGTCACTACCAATCACGCTCGACAATGGCGAGACGTGTGGAACATCACTGAAGAATGGTGGTTAATTCCGCATCCTGAAAAAACCATCTGCAATAGCACGATGTGTAGCGGGCAATGGACTCAATTAAATGTTACAGAAGCTGTTGATGTGTGCAAATATCATGTGTTACCAGTAATTACCGCTACAGCATTTTGGTTTATTCAATTAAAGGGGAAATGGTTTGCTCCAGGGCAGAATAACACCTATGATTTATCAGAATGTGATTTGACTGACCAAGGATATGCATGCCTAAGTCGAGCAATATATACTGAACCATGTTTAACCATGACAGAGGCACTATGTGAATGGAGAATAGAAAAACCTTGTGACATGATGTGGCAAATAGGGCCCCATACTCTATGTGTAGCCACTTTAAACTCCCATCCAATGTTGCCTAGGGTACCTTTCACTGGGTGTCTGCATGGTGTTCACATGTGGCAATGGCATAATCGGACATATCGTCTTACCAACTTCTCTAGTGAGGCCCACCTGACCGCCCTGCAATGGCGGGTGCTGGAAGTTCCATGGCAGGTGTCCCTGGATCGATTCAGAGGCGCACTGAATGGATCCACGGAGATACAACAGCTCATTGGTGATCATATGTCTAATGTGCGTGCTGCAGTGATATCCACTGTGGTGGCCCAAGGAAAGGTATTGCATGCAGCTCATCAGATAGAGCAAGCTTCTGCTCATCACTGGTGGGATATATTCTCAGGCATGTCAGTCACTGCTCGCACAACACTGGTGCCTCCCCTAGCTATATTAGTTGCTGTTCTATGTGTCTTAACACTATGCAATTTCAGTGCTTTCTGCTATATTAGAAGAGTAAAACAGGTTTTAAGTAGAAGAATATATAATTCTCTGGCAAAATGAAAATAAAAGTTATCTTTCGAGATGGAGGATATGGTACCACATCTTGCAAAGTAGAGGTGAGTGCTGAACCCCCTGGTCACTGGATATGTTATAGTTATGCTGTAGGTCCGAGTAATGAATGGAATTGGTACACCAGACATTTTACCACAAGAAATGAGTTATTATGGCATGTTGTAACATGCATTTGGGACATTAATTGGGTGGAATTAAATCACCACAATGATATTGGAATACCTTACGAGGATGAAAGTATTCCCCAAGAAGAAAGTAATTACCCAATGTTCTTCACCAACTGATAGAACAAATAAGGTCAAAGGGTGGAAAATGTGATATAAATATTTTTAATGTGTGCCCTGATTTGTTTTTCAGTTGGGGAAGAAAGCACTTAGTTGGGGAAGAAAGCAATTATCTTCACCAACTTAACAACTGATCACAAATAAGGTCAAAGGGTGGAATGTAATATAAATGTGTTTTTAATGTGTGCCCTGATTTGTTTCTCAGTTGTTTTTAATATGTTTTAACAATCCAGTTCTCTTCCCATGAATCCAGTTCTCTTTATCTTAAGGCACACCATGACCTGGACAATATGACCTGTTTCTAGAAACTGTTTTCCTTAGCACAGCAAGTTTTATTCACTCTTTAAATCACTGTTGCATGCTTATGAAACGAAGGCGTGACCTTTATTCCTTATATGTGTATTGGGAGAAATGTAGCAGGTGTTCCTGTATGTTTTGGGAACCAGGCAGAGTTGAATTGCCTGGGAGCAGAAAACTGGCCCTTCCTGCTCCCCACGCAATTCTATGATGAGGGGGGGGGGGGCTTGCTCGGAGCAGAGATGGCCACTCTGTTCTGTACCTAGCCTTCCTTTAAAAACAGGGGTCTTCCCTCAATACGTTGAGTATGCCGTGAGTTTTCTTGCGCAAAAACGTCCGGCTGAGGAATCACGCTCTTCCTGGCCGTGGGCTCCCGGTCACCTGTATCAAACGGTAAGAGCTTGTGAAATGACATGAAATGCATTGATCCTTGTGTGTGAAGGAAATGTGTGACATGCAATGATTTCTCTTTTGTGTATGGAGATATGGTCTGTGGGGAATAAAGAGATACAGTTTTATTCTAGCAGCCGTGTCTCAGTGTGAATACTTTGTCTCAGTGTACATTCTTTTCTATGTGCCGACTTCTCACGAACCTGTCTAAATATTTTCATAAAACAGTGTGATGGCCTAATCATCAGAGGGAGCCGCATTGTAATACCACAAGTCATGAGAAAGGACATATTAAACAAAATCCATGAGGGACACCAGGGACTTTCTAAATGCAGACAAAGGGCACAAGGTTCAGTATGGTGGCCTGGACTGTCAGCAGATCTGAAACAGAGACTGGACAAATGTGAGTTCTGTTGTGAACATAGGAGACCACAGAGAAAAGAGCCACTTAATCCAACCCCCTTACCAGACAGGCCTTGGCAGAAGGTGGGAATGGACTTATGCGAGCACAGAAGAAAAACCTACCTGGTAGTTTCAGATTACTTTTCCCGATACCTTGAAATACTAGATTTACCTGTCACTACCACAGAACAGGTGGTCATGAAGTGTGAGTGTGTCTTAAATCATGTTCTTCTACTTATATGGATGCCGAGAGAAACGCAATTTCATCTTGCCTGCACTACAGTTGTACGTACAGCAATATGACAATAAAGGTTGATTTGATTTGATTTGATATGATTTGATTTGATGAAGTTGAAAACAACCTTTGCCTAGTTTGGGATCCCAGACATAGTGTGCTCAGATAATGGACCCCAGTTCTCTTGTGAAACTTTTAAACAATTCAGTAAAGACTATGACTTTGTGCACATCACATCCAGCCCACATCACCCTTCAGGGAATGGCAAGGCAGAAAGAGCTGTGCAGACAGCTAAAATAATTCTACAACAGAAAAGGACTGAGCCCTGCGGAGCTGCTGATGGGCAGAAGGATTCGCACTACGTTGCCTGTGCAGGACTGCAATTTAAAACCTAAATGGCCAGACCTCTCTCTCATCAGGCAGAAGGATAGAGAGGAAAAGGAGAGGCAAGCATTTTACTTCAACCGACATTATGGAGCACAACCTCTACCGATTCTCCAGCTGGGAGACAGGGTCCTGGTAAAACTAGCCTCCGAGAAGCAGTGGAATACTCCATCTCGGGTGCAGCAGAGCACCTCTCAGCGTTCATACATCATCAACTCTCCAGGTGAAGGGGAAAAGCGGAGGAATAGTCAACACCTTCAGGTTATCCCCCAAGAGTCTCAAGTGGGTAACCCAGAAAAAGCAGGCACTCAGCTGAGGATGGCTTCACCAGGGGAGCAAGGACTGGACACAGCAAGGACACAGAAACCTCAACAGACTCCTGAAGGACTTATAGTCACAAGGTCGGGACGGGTCTGTAAACCTGTTGAAAGGTTGAATTTGTAAAAGTTAAAGTTGCATTTGGTATACTATTAGGAAGTAAGAGAAGAAAAGTAGCAGTAATGTTCAGTTTGTGGATTAAAATATAAGTTCTGCTGCTGCACAAAGAAGAAAAAAAAATAAAGGAAGAAAATAAGGGATTGGTAAATTGAGTTTAATTAGTACCAGTTGGGTAAGCTGTTGGTGATAGTTTTGTTAATAATGCATTTCTTTGCAGGTGATGAAGATGTCGCATATTCAAGGACTGTTAAAATGTTTGGAATTTTTTTTGTAAAGGGGGGAGGTGTCATAGGGATGAGTAGTGATACATCTTAAACAGAGAAGATCTGCGGCATACTGGAAGCGCTCATAGACGGGGTAGTGAGGCATCTTAAATAGAGAAGAGCTATGGCAAGAGAGCCACGAGCGAGCAGTTAGAGAAGTCGTGTTATCCCTTTGTTGTTCTTAATAAAGTGACTAAACAGAAGTAAGTGCATATTCCTCCCTTGAGATTTGGGCGCATGCGCACGCAGCGACCTGCAGCTGATGATATAGTGCGTGTGTGCGTTTTTTGTACTTTTTTACGTTTTTAGAAAATCCTCTCTGTCGTTTCTGCCCTGGAGCGTTTGTGGAATATATGGCGAAGAGCTCCCTGGCATCCATAACATGGATTTCCTCTCATATCTCGCACTGCTGCTATCTGTGCTGTGGCTCTTTGTCTCTGAGGTAAACGCGTTCGGCTCCATGGCGAGCAGAATAGCGGGCAGAATACAATATTCCAGGGACGTGTTGCTGCGCTTTAACACAGCTGGTGCAGAGTCTCCGATTGCGCCCAAATTTCAGCTGCCGGACTTTATTTTGAGAGACGGACACAGCGGTGAAAAGAAAGACGGCAGAAGGAAGCGTGGAAGACATGGAGGTGTGAAATTGCGCCTTAGGAGACGTCAGTTTGGTAACATTCCTCTTCCTTCGATCATTTTTGGGAATGCACAGTCTGTGAGAAACAAGGTGGAGGAAATTCAAGGCAATGTACGTTACCAGAAGGATTTTAAGAACTGCTGCGTCATGGCTTTCACTGAATCTTGGCTTACTGCGCATGATCGGGATGCAGACCTGTGGATTGACGGCTTTGGAGCCCCGCTGCGCTCGGATCGGCAGGAAGAGGTAACGGGGAAACGTCAGGGGGGCGGAGTATGTTTATACATTAATAAGCAGTACTGCACATCTGTCACGGTCAGAGAGCGCATCTGTACACCCCATGTGGAGCTGCTGTCTGTGTCACTACGCCCCTTTTATTTGCCTCGAGAGTTTCCCCAACTTTTCATCACAACTGTGTACATTCATCCGAGGGCAGACGCTGACTCCGCCTCCAGCACCATCTCTGACGTGGTGCAGCGGCTGCAGTCAATCTCTCCAGAGGCGCCAAACTTCATTCTTGGGGATTTTAACCATGTTTCTTTAAAGAAGACACTTAAAAACTTTCATCAGTATGTCTCCTGCCCAACCAGGCGAAAAAAGACATTGGACCTGTGCTATGGATCCATAGAGAGGGCCTATAAATCACTCCCCCTTCCTCCTTTAGGATCATCAGATCACACCTGTGTTCATTTGCTGCCCACATATAAAACTGCTCTCAGAAGAGGCAAAGTGGAGATGAGAGACATTGATGTGTGGACAGAAGATTCAGAGCACAGCCTCCAGGAATGCTTTGACTGTACAGACTGGAAGATGTTCATAATGGCCTGCGGGGATGACTTGGACTCTCTGGCTGAGCTCACATGCTCATACATGGCTTACTGTCAAAATAAGATTGTTCCACGTAAACGTGTCAAAATATACCCCAACAACAAACCATGGGTTACTAAATCAGTTAAATCCTGCTTACAGAGGAAAGCTCTTGCCTTTAAACAGGGGTCTGTTTCTGAACTACAGGTTGCCACCAAGGAGCTGAAGGCTGAAATTTTAAGAGCAAAACAGAATTATAAATCAGAATTGGAAAGCAAGATGGCAGCAAATAAACTGGGTTCGGCCTGGGCCAGTATGAAAACTATTGCAGGCCTTCAGAGCACAGAGCGCAGTAATCGTGTGTTTTTAGATGGTTTTAATTCAGACACAGAGCTGGCTAATGCTCTTAATTGTTTTTATGGTCGTTTTGACTCCTTTGATTTTAGCACAGAAATCCAAGATTTGAAACAGAAACTCAAAGACAATCAGCACTTTAATATTGAGATGCAGGATGTTGAAAGGGAGTTCCGCGCTGTAAAAGTGAACAAAAGTCAGGGCCCTGATAATATATGTGGGCGCCTGGTAAAGTCCTGTGCACATGAACTGAGTCCTATATTTCATTACATTTTCAATAAGTCATTACAGACACAACATGTGCCTAAGATCTGGAAAGATGCCGTGGTTGTTCCCGTTCCAAAATCCAGCTGTCCTAAAACGGTAAATGACTTTAGACCAGTTGCTTTGACTTCAATTTTAATGAAAATTTTTGAAAAACTGGTCAGATGTGAGGTCCTAAGGCAGACTGAACATGCATTGGATCCTCTGCAGTTTGCCTATAGGCCTCACAGAGGAGTGGAGGATGCCACTGTCACTCTGTTTGACATGCTTTTTAAACATCTGGATTTTAATGGGACACATGCCAGGCTTTTATTTGTGGACTTTTCTTCTGCCTTTAATACAATCCAACCTCATATTTTAGTTGAAAGGCTCCTGCAACAATTTGATTTAAGCAATAATCTGGTGGGTTGGATTCTGGATTTCTTAACCAACAGGACGCAGAGAGTAAGGGTCAATGGCACATTGTCTGACCTAAAGTGCTCTTCTACTGGCTCCCCTCAGGGGTGTGTGTTGTCACCACTACTCTTCATCCTGTACACAAACATGTGTCGGAGTAGACATGACAACAGACACATTATAAAGTATGCTGATGACTCAGTCATTGTCAGTCTCCTCCAGGATGGTGAGAGTGGCCACGGCCCAGTAGTTGATGACTTTGTTCACTGGTGTGAGGATTCCTACCTGCAGCTGAATACAACAAAAACGAAAGATATGATTATTGACTTTAGGAGGAAAACTCCCAGGCACAAAGTCACCATACTAAAAGGCCAGACCACCGAATGTGTACAATCGTACAAATATCTTGGGACGATTATTGATAGTGGATTGAACTTTGAGGTGAACTGTGAAAGGGTGTGCAAAAAGGGTCAGCAAAATTTGCATTGTTTGAGGAAACTTGCACGCTTCCAAATTGACCGACCCATAATGACTATGTTTTATCGGGCTTTTATTGAATCTGTTTTATCCTTTTCTTTAATGTCATGGTTTGGTCAGATAAAACTGAAACAGAGGAAATCCTTGGATCAGGTAGTCAGATGGTCCAGTCGTTTGCTTGGTGAGTCACAGCTGAGCCTGGCATCCCTGTACGCCAAACAAGTACAGAGGATGGCCGACTCGATTTTAAATGATGACTCCCACCCTTTGCACTGCAACTTTCAGCTTCTTCCCTCCAGACGGAGGTTTGCTGTCCCAAAAAGTAGAACCCAGCGCTACAAAAACAGCTTTGTCCCTGCTGCTGTCAAAGAGTTGAACAAGCTATAAAATTATATTGTACATATTCTATATTTACCTATTTTGTAAGATGTGTGCCTGTGTTTGTGTCTATGTTGAATGTAATTAGTGGCTTGTAAATATGGATGTCACCAACTGCAAAACAAATCTACCTACGGGTACAAATAAAGTAACCTGAACCTGAACCTGAACCTGACATTTTGGACTTGTGTTTTGTTCTGTTAATAAAAGTCATGAGTGTGATCCAGCGCCCGAGTCTGTCCTTCTGCCCCGAAGGGGCCAGCACATGACAATAATCAGTAGGTAGTTTGTAATTTTTACTTCCGCCAAAGGGGGAGGTTATGTGATCATCGGCGTTGGTTTGTTTGTTTGTTTGTTTGTCTGTCTGTTTGTTTGTTTGTTAGCAAGATAACTCAAAAAGTTAGGGACAGGTTTTCATGAAATTTTCACAGATTGTCAGAAATGGGGTATCCTACAGATGATTAGATTTTGGTGGTGATCCGGATCACCGTCCACAAGAAAACCGCCATTACGCAAAATGCCATTTTCGTGAATAACTACTAAACCACTAATCCTATCATTGTCAATCCAATTGCTTGTCATATGTTTTCATGGTCAAGGAATCTGAAAACGTACACACAAACGCTGTATGGGGGGAACTGTGGTTTGTTTGTCTGTTTGTTTGTTTGTTAGCAAGATAACTCAAAAACTTATCGATGGATTTTCATGAAACTTTCACAGATTGTCAGAAATGGGGTATCCTACAGATGAATAGATTTTGGTGGTGATCCGGATCACCGTCCAGAAGAAAACCGCCATTACGCAAAATGCCATTTTCGTGAATAACTACTAATCAGAATCAGAATCAGATTTATTGCCATTGTTCATGTAGTACACAAACTAGGAATTTGTCTCGGTGCAATGCTGCAACATTAAACATGATAAAATAAAAGAAATAAACTATACATGCAATAAGTGTAGAATAAGAATGAGTAATACTAGTCAGCAGTTTAAATATATTAGCGAGCAGCAGATAATGTGGAGAACCATATAGTGCAGTCAGTAATGCAAGAAGAAAACAGTGATGATTGACATGAGTCTGGTTGAGCTGCTGTACATAGTGCACGAGAGTCAATAAGTCACTTAGTGTTCAGCAGTCTGATGGCAGAGGGGAAGAAGCTGTTCATGTGACGGGAGGTTTTAGTCTGAATGGACCGAAGTCTTCTACCTGAGGGGAGAGGGGCAAACAGTACGTGACCAGGGTGTGAAGGATCGGCTATGATCCGGCCAGCACGCCTCCGGGTCCTGGAGATGTACAGATCCTGGAGAGATGGGAGCTTGCAGCCGATCACCTTCTCAGCAGTGCGCACAACGCGCTGCAGCCTTAGTCTGTCCCTGGCAGTGGCTCCTGCGTACCACACGGTTATGGAGGTGGTGAGGATGGACTCGATGATGGCTGTGTAGAACTGCACTAACATCTTGGTGGGTAGCTTGAGCTTCCTCAGCTGCCACAGGAAGAACATCCTCTGCTGGGCCTTTTTGATGAGGGAGCTGATGGTCGGCTCCCACTTGAGGTCCCTGGTGATGGTGGTACCTAGGAAGCGGAAGGGATCAGCAGTGGTGATGGGAGAGCCTGTGAGGGTGAGGGGGGGCAGAGGGTTTGTGACTTTCCTGAAGTCCACAATCATCTCCACTGTCTTCAGAGCATTCAGCTGCAGGTTGTTGTTGTTGCACCAGAACGCCAGCTGGGCCACCTCTCTCCTGTAGGCGGACTCATCGCCGTTGGAGGTGAGCCCGATGAGGGTGGTGTCGTCCACAAACTTGATCAGCTTGACAGACTGGTGGCTGGAGGTGCAGGAGTTGGTATAAAGGGAGAAGAGTAGGGGGGAAAGTACACAGCCCTGGGGTGATCCGGTGCTGATGCTAACAGAGTCTGAGACAGTCTTTCCCAGCCGCACACGCTGCCTCCGGTCCGTCAGGAAGTCGGTGATCCACCTCCAGAGGGAGTCAGGCACGTTGAGCAGGGACAGCTTGTCCCGGAGCAGAGCGGGGCAGATGGTGTTGAATGCGGAGTGGAAGTCCACAAACAGGATCCTGGCATAGGTTCCCGGGGAGTCCAGGTGCTGCAGGATGGAGTGGAGGGCCAGGTTGACTGCGTCGTCTACAGACCTGTTGGCTCGGTAGGCAAACTGCAGCGGGTCCAGGAGGGGAGTGGTGATGGACTTGAGGTGGGGCAGGACCAGGCGCTCAAAGGACTTCATGACTACAGAGGTGAGCGCTACAGGTCTGTAGTCGTTAAGTCCAGTGATCTGTGGCTTCTTGGGGACAGGGATGATGGTGGAGGATTTGAGGCAGGTCGGCACATGGCATAGCTTAAGGGAGGTGTTAAAAATGTCTGTGAAGACAGGAGCCAGCTCTTTCGCACAGTGTCTCAGGGTGGAGAGAGACACGCCGTCTGGACCGGGGGCCTTGCGCGGGTTCAGTCTGGAGAACTGTTTGAGCACGTCCTGCTCACTGATGACAAGGGCAGGGGGGGAGAAGGGGGGGCCGCCTTTGATGAAGTAGGGACCGTGGAGGCTGTGGAGCTGGAGGGAGGGGGGGGAGTTGGACACAGCTGACGAGGTGTCAAAACGGGCATAGTGTTGGGACAGTCTTTGACAAAGGGCTTTGTCATCCTGACCTTTAGGAGCCTGAGGCCGATAATTGGTGATTTGCCTCAGTCCTCTCCACACAGAAGCCGAGTCGTTAGCAGTGAACTGCTGCTGGAGTCTCTCAGAATACACAGATTTAGCTCTCCTCAGCTCTCTGTTAAACCGATATTTAACCTCCCTGTAGCAGTCCCTGTCTCCACTTTTCAGCGCTGTTTCCTTCTCCTTCCTGATCTGTCTGAGCTTAGCAGTGAACCAGGGCTTGTCATTTGAGTACCTCACCCTGGTGCGCGATGGAAGAATGCTCTCCTCACAAAAGTGGATATATGAGTTCACAGTGTCCGTGTACTCATCCAAATCATGCGTGGCTCCTTTAAACATGCCCCAATCAGTTATTTCCATGCACTTTCCAGCTTCTCCTCAGCTTCACTGGTCCATTTCTTCGTAGTGCTCACAACAGGTTTAGTGAGCTTCAGTCTCTGTCTGTAAGTGGGAATGAGGTGGACCATCACGTGATCAGATAGTCACTAATATATACTAATATACTAATATACTGATACTAAACCACTAATCCTATCATTGTCAATCCAATTGCTTGTCATATGTTTTCATGGTCAAGGAATCTGAAAACGTACACACAAACACTGTATGGGGGGAACTGTGGCGCTAAACCGCCATTATGGAAAATGCCATTTTCGTCAATAACTACTGAACCACTAATCCTATCATTGTGAATCCAATTGCTAGTCATATGTTTTCATGGTCAAGGAATCTGAAAACGTACACACAAACACTGTATGGGGGGAACTGTGGCGCTTGGCGGAGGTCTGCGCTCTCCGAGTGCTTTTCTAGTTAACTAGGGGGATGGGCGGTTTTGACCAATTTAGCATGAGGCACAAATGTGTAAATTAGGTACAAATTTACAAGAATAAAGATGCAAAGTTAAAAATTAAAAAGGCACAAATTACAATTTAATCACACAAAATAAAAATGTAACTATTGCATCCAGATGAGTGACACAAATTTACGAGAAAAAAGTTGAAACATTTACAGAAAAAAATTGCAAATTTTTGAGATAAAAGTTGCAAATTTAAGACAAAAAAAACCCAAACATTTTTCATGGTGCCAGACATGGTGGTTTGGGATCACCAAACCCAGGTTCATGACAAATGTTGGGATGTTGTGTAAAATGTAAATAAAAACAAAATACAACCTATAATCAACTGATGACACTACAAGGACAAGATATTTAGCCTCTAACTACATAACTAGTCCTTCCAGGAGAAGGATTAAATATGAAACGATTGTCAATTTAATGCTACACTCTCAAACCCTCAGCTCAACATCATCATCATCATCATAGCAGTCTATCGTCGACAACGACTGTTTCATTTAGGTCTGATCAGATTCCTCCACACAGCTCTGTCCTTAGCCTTCCGCTGCCAAGAACTCCTGTCTATGTCCAACGTCTTCAAGTTTCTTTTTACAGTGTAATAATAATAATAATAATAAGTTTATTTATAGAGCACCTTTCACAGACAGAGTCTGAAAGTGCTGAACATGGTAAAAAACTAAATAAAAACACAGGCACATAAAACAGTAAAACAAAGGAGACAGTAAAAGCACATAAAAATACAATCGGTACATAGTTAAAAAGCCAGGCTAAAAAGGTGGGTCTTTAGTTGCTTCTTAAAAACACCAATGGAAGGTGCAGATCTAAGTTCAAAAGGCAAGGAGTTCCACAGTCTGGGAGCAACAGCAGCAAAGGCTCTATCGCCTTTGGTTTTGAGCCTAGTACTAGGAACTACCAATAGATTCTGATGAGAAGACCTGAGAGACCTGATGGGCTGGTGTAGAGAGAGCAGGTCACTAATATAAAAAGGTGCCTCTTCATGAATGGCTTTGTATGTAAGAACAAGAACTTTAAAATCAATTCAATAATTTACAGGAAGCCAATGCAAGGAGGCCAAAACAGGAGTGATATGACAGAATCTACTGGACCTAGTTAGTGATCTTGCAGCAGCGTTCTGGACTAACTGTAGGCGATGTAAAGAGGATTTGCTAAGACATGTAAAAAGAGCATTACAATAGTCCAAACATGAAGAAACAAAGGCATGAATAATGATTTCTAACTGAGTGTAGGAAACCAATGACCTAATTTTGGAAATATTCCTAAGGTGGAAAAAACAACTCCGGGTCAGAGATTTGACATGCTGATCAAAACTCATCGATTGATCGAAAATGACACCAAGATTTTTTAGATTAGACCGTACGTTAGAGCTTAATGAACCAATGCTATTAACCAACTTAGGAATTAGATTATCAGGTGCTACAATAAGGACTTCAGTTTTATCAGCATTAAGTTGCAAAAAGTTACTAGACATCCAGTCCTTGATTGCAGACAGACAATCATGAATAATTTTTTAAATTGTCAACATGGTCAGGCTTAAAAGAGAAAAGTAGCTGTAAATCATCAGTGTAGCAGTGATAAGACACACCTTTAAATTTGCTGATAATAGAACCAAGTGGCAACATATATAGGGCAAATAAAAGTGGACCCAGAATAGAACACTGAGGCACCCCACAGGTTAAAGGAGCAGAGTCAGATGAATAAGAGCCAACAGCCACGGAAAAGCTCTTACCAGAAAGGTAGGAGAAAAACCAATCCAGAGCTTTTCCAGAAATACCTACCCAATCTCTAAGCCTTTGTAACAAAATACTGCAGCATTTGATACTATTGATCATTGTAAGATCTAATAACACTAAAACAGAGCATTTGCCAGAGTCTGATGACATTAAAATATCATTTGACACCCTGAGAAGAGCGGTCTCTATCGAGTGTTTCTGACGAAAGCCTGACCGAAATTTGTCAAAAATATTATGTTCAATCAGAAAGTCAGTGAGCTGCTTGGCAACAACTTTTTCTAAAAGCTTAGAAATAAAAGGAAGCTTAGAAATTGGCCTGAAGTTTTTAAAAACAGATGGATCAAGGTTAGGTTTTTTTAAAAGTGGCTGCACAACTGCATGTTTAAAATATGAGGGTACATAACCAGATTCAAGTGAAATATTAATGATATAAACCAAAGACGTACCCACTGAGCCAATTACCTCTTTTAACATTGAGGAAGGCAAAATATCTAAAACGCAGGAGGAGGATTTCATGGAGCTCACCAACACTACCAAATCCTCAAAAGAAATTGGGGTAAAATCACTTAAAAAGGCCTGTCTGTTAGGACAATCAAGTATTAGGGGAAAGGAATGAGTAAAACCAGCCCTAACAGCAGTGACCTTGTCAACAAAAAAGGAAAGAAACTTGATACAGTCATTACATGAATAAACAGGTGGAGCAGAACTGACAAGATTAACTATACTGTCTATTGTACTGAAGAGGATCTTTGAATTGTTACTATTGGAGGAGATGATGTTGGAAAGATAAGAAGTTCTTGCCATTTTTATCATATTGTTAAATTCAATTAACAGCTCCTTAAGGTACAATCGATGCACCTCAAGTTTAGTGGACTTCCACAGTCTTTCCACCCTCCGACATTTACGTCTAAAACAACAGAGATCATCATTTAACCAGGGGGATGAATTAACAGCATGGACAGTCCTGGTTTTAAAGGGAGCAACTACATCTAAGATGCTTGAACAGTGTGAGTTAAAAGAGCAGACCAAGCTCTCAGTGTCGTCATCAGAGGATAAAACCACACTGCTTTCAAAGGCAGCAGTGTCTTTAAATCTGAGCCTTGGTCTACCCTGATTGTGTTTGCCCTCGCATAACTGTGAGTACAGTAACTGCCGAGGGAGATGCAGGTGGTCCATCCTCTCAACATGTCCGAGCCATCTCAGGTTCATCTGTATTAGCATGTCCTCCATTGATGGTAGATCAGCTCGTTTCAACACTTCTATGTTGATTATCTTGTCTTTCCTTGAGATGTTCATTATGGCTCGAAGGTTTCTCATCACGTACACCTGGAGTTTCTTCACCTGCACTTTGTAGACAGTCCAAGTTTCAGCACTGTACAATAGAGTAGCCAGTACTGTCGCTCTGTACACTTTGCATTTCACACGGAGAGACACATGTCGATTGTTCCAGTCTCTCCCTCAAGTTTCCAAACACAGCACTCGCTCTTCCCATTCTGAGAGATAGTTCATCCTCCAGCCTAGCATTCTCTGAAACAGTACTCCCTAGGTACTTGAAAGTCTTACACTTGACTAGTGGCTCTGTACCAATGCTGATCTCTTCTGGTAGTGATGTTGATAATTGGAACTTTGGTGGTTGATAAAGGCACTCTGTCTTCTTGATGTTGATTTGGAGGCTGAATTGGCTAGCTCCTCTTGCAAATTTCTCCGCTAAAGATTGCATATCTTCCACGCTGTGTGCAACTAGAGCACTGTCGTCGGCAAAGAGCATTTGTCTTACTACCTTTATCGATGTCTTAAACTGTGCCACATGGAACAAGTCTGCTTCTTTCCGTGTTTGAATGTATACTCCTTCTGAAGTGTCTTTAAAGGCCACCTCAAGCATGGCTGCCAGATATAGCGAGAAGAGTGTAGGTGCCAGCACACACCCTTGTTTCACCCCGTTGCTTACTGAAAAGTCTTTAGATACTGAACCACTCATTGCCACGTTTGCTTGCATACCTGTATGGAGGGCCTTGATCAGGCTGAGAAACTTGTCTGTACAACCATATTTCTTGAGTACCTGCCAAAGTCCTTGTCGCAAAACAGTATTGAAGGCTTTACTGAAGTCTATGAAGACTACATAAAGCGGCATGTTCTGTTCAATACATTTTTCTTGAACCTGTTTCAAGCAGAAAATCATGTCCATTGTGCTTCTTCCACTTCTAAAGCCACACTGGGTTTCCGGTAGTACATTCTGCAAGATGTGTTCACTGAGTCTGTTAAGTAGTACACGTGAGAGAATCTTACCAACAGTGGCTAGCAGTGATATACCTCGGTAATTTCCACAATCTTTCCTGTCACCTTTCTTGAACAAAGGCACAATACTTGCATCCTTCCAGTCTTGAGGTACCTTCTGGGCATCCCATATCTCTTGGATGAGCTTGTGCAGACAGTTGGTCAGCTGAGCACCACCAAATTTCCACACTTGTGCTGGAATTCCATCCCTTCCTGGAGCTTTACCATCCTGTGTTGTCCTGATAACTGCCATTAGTTCATCAAAATTTGGTGGTTCATCTAGACTTGATACAGCTGGTCGCTGCACTAGAGCTTCTTTAGCCTCTTCAGTGAGATCTCCAGGGTTGTTTAGTAGTTGGTCGAAGTGGTCTGCAAATCTGTCCAGGATCTTGTCTTTCTCCTGCAAAACTGTTTCACCATCCATAGCCTTTAGTTGGATCAATCCTCTTGGTTTAGGGCCGTAGATTTCTCTCAAACCTGTGAAGAATGTTTTCATGTCCTTCCTGTCTGCTGCAGTTTGAAGTTTCTCCGCTTTTTCCTCCCACCAGTTGGACTTCATCTCTCTGGTGTACCTCTGTAGCTCACTCTGAGCCTTTGAGTATTTCTTCTTCTTCGACCTTGTGTTACACTGTAGGTTTTCCTGCCTAGCTATATTCCTCGCTTCTAGAAGTTTCTTCAGGTGTTCATCATGCTCATCAAACCAATCTTGATGTTTCCTCTCAGGGCAGTCTAATACATCACTCACAGTCTGATACACCGTATCCTTCATTGTTGCCCATTTCTCTTCAATGTTATTCTCAGAGTTGTTGCTGTCCCAGTCTTTCAAGTTTTCATCCATTTCCTGTGCAAGTTCTTCCTGCTTCTTTTGGCCTTTCAGTGCACTAGTATTTAGCTTCCGTGGTTGCTTCACACCCGTCCTGCAGTGCTGTTTTCATCTCCAAATCCTTAATCTAGATCTCAGCATAACATGATCAGTGCCATAGTCCGCGCCTCTCATTGCTCTGGTGTCCAATACATCCCTTATGTCTCTCTGCCTGACTATGATGTAGTCTAATAAGTGCCAGTGCTTGGATCTTGGGTGCATCCATGTCTTCTTGTGCGTGTCCTTGTGCTTAAATAGAGTGTTGGTTATCACAAGGTTGTACTCTGAACATAGTGCAAGTAGAAGTTCTCCATTAGCATTGCACTTGCCTACTCCATAACTGCCTAGCACTCCTTTCCATTTCTCGGTGTCCGAACCAACTCTGGCATTAAAATCTCTAACGAGTTGGAGATTTTAATGACTGTCATCAGTCGGTACACGCCTGATAGTCTCACATAAATCACTGTAGAACTCTTCCTTCACCTCTTCTGTGTTGGTCATTGTTGGGGCATATACACTGATGAGTGTGGCATGCATCTTCCACTGTAGTGGGAGTCTCATAGTCATTATCCTGTCATTGATTGGCACCGGTTCCCCATCAAGCATTGCTGCTATCTCCTTTCTAACTACAAAGCCCACTCCTGTTTCTCTCCTTTCTTGAGTTGATTTCCCACTCCATAAGAAGATGTACCCATGATCTTCCAAGCTGTCATATCCAGGCAATCTTGTTTCACTAAGTGCAGCTATGTCTACATTGTACCTGTTTATTTCCATGGCCACAAGCGCGGTCTGTCTTTCTGGGAGCTGTGAGGTTGTTCTGTCCAACAGAGTGCGTACATTCCATTCTGCTACACACAAGGTTGCCGTTTTCCTCTTCTTTTGTCTTCCTGCTCCTAGCTTACTTTTCGCTGCCTGTTGGACTGTAAAAAATACAGAACAATGATGGTTCTGACCTTGAGGCTGCGTCTTGTTCCAGGGCTGGTGGGAGATGGACTGGACCTGGATGACTTCCTAGCTAACTGTGATTATGAAGTTTCACTGACTGTTTAAAAATGGGGAGAAACAATATTACTAGCAAATAAAAAAATGTGCATTTTTGTGACTTTTTTACTTGTAAATTGTCAATAAAATAAACTGTAGTGAATTTACAATTAAGTTCTTGTAAATTAACTTTAAGTCCAACTTTTTAGACATGCAAATTATTTTTACATTTGTCAAACTTTATGAGTTTTCTTTTTTGGGGTCACAGTTGCATGGAGCCGCAGGTTGTGGACCCCTTGTGTAACAATTGCATGTTTTCAGTGTTTCTTCATACTTGGTCCTGGTGACTTGGTCCTGGTCGGGGCTTTGGGTGGGGTCTTGGTGGTTCTCTGAGGAGCAGCAGAGCGGGATGCCTTCGCCTGGCACTCTGCAGACAGAATTAAGGATTCATGCACTTTTATCATATTTAAAGCTTCAGTTGTTGAAAGGAACAAAACGTTTCACCATGTTAAGAACTTAACCTGTCTAGGCAAGTTTTATGATTGAAAAGATTGCTTAATAATTTTTTGATTTAAAAATAACTTTCTTATTTCCAGTAAAAACTTCTAAGTTTATTTTTAAAACTGTACAGTTCCTCACATTTTAGCACAAAAAAACAATGCTAAATTAGAAAATACGTATACACAAAAATGCAGCAATTCAAAAAAAAAAAAAATACACAAATTTAGGAGGGAAAAAAACATAGTAAAACTTGCAGAACTATGAAAACACACAAATTGATTCATGAGGAAAAAATTAGAAAAATATCTTGAAAAAAAATCTTGCAAAATTAAGAAAAGAAAATCTACAAAATTATGAGAAAAATATGTACACTTGTGAAAAAAACAAAAACAAAACAAAAAACACAAATTTGGTACAAAAAATACACCGATATGAAAAAAAATTTAAAAATTTAGGAGAAAAAAAAAAAACAACCAAAACTGCCACAGATGCATGCATTAACAACATAAACAATTATTACATACATTTTTGAGAGAGAAAAAAACTTTTGCAAAATTAAGGAAAAATGTAAATTTGAGAAAAGAATTAGAGTAATGGGGGGGGGGGGGGTCATAAAATTTAGTAGAAAAAGGCACCATTACAAAAACATTCTACAATTATAGGAGAAAAAACTAAATTAAAGGAAAGACAAATGTTTAAGAAAAATATGACAAAAAATATGCAAATAAGCTAATTTATGCAAAACCTTGAGAAAAAAAGGGAAAAACAGCCATAAATTTAGCAGAAAGAAAATTTTAAAAAAGTCCAGTTATGGGGAAAAACCCACAAATTTGGTAGAAAAGAAAGGACCAATACAAAACAAATTTGCAAATATAACAGAAAGAACAAAGCTAAAAACTCCATAAATACATGAGAAATAACATGAAAAATTATCACTTAAATACATATTAATGACAATTTTTTTAAACTCCTAAATTCATTAAAAAAAAAAAAACCTTTGCAAAATTAAGAAAAAAAGCTCACAAATTTGAGAACAAAAAAAAAGCACCATAACTGAACGGGGAAGGGGGGGGGTCATAAACTTAATACAAAAAATTCACCAATATAAAAAAAAAAATCCACAGATTTAGGAGAAAACAATACATTTAAAAAGATAAATGTACATGAAAAACAAATTTATGAACACAATTGGGAAAAAATAATAATAAAAAAACTCCATGAATTTATCAGAAAAAACACACCAATATAAAACAATCCACAAATACAGCACAAAAAACAAATAACACATATGCATAAGAAAAAAAAATATGCAAAATTATGAAGACAGCAAAAATTATGAAAAAGAATTCTTAAATTTAACAGATTTTTTGTTGCCAAATTGGGAAAACAAAAAAAGACAAATTCATAAGAAAAAAATCCACAAATATAAAAAAATCCACAACTTTATAACAAAAGAAAATTTAAAAAAACAAACAAAAAACAACTGTATGAGAAAAAAACAAACAAAAAATATATATAACAGCACAAGTTTATGATGAAACAATTGTGGTAAATAGTAATGCAAAACAAACCCTACAAAATAAGCAAGAAGAATGGAAAATTGTGAAGAAAAACTCATACAGTCACAAAAAAAAAAAAAAAAAAAAAAAAAGCCAAATCAGTAATGGATGAATACTGAATGACATTGACATCCAGTGTGACTAAACATTAATATATATAACTATGTTATTCTAAATCAGATACAGTGGCTATAAAAAGTCTACACATCCCTGTTCAAATACCAGGTTTTTGTGATGTAAAACAAAAAAAAAAAAAAAAATGAGACCAAGATAAATCATTTCAAAACTTTTTCACCATTAATGTAACCTATAATCTGTGCAACCCAATTGAAAAACAAACTGAAATCTTTTAAGGGAAAAAAAAAAAAACCAAAAACAAACAAACAAACAAAAAAAACCTACATTCCCTGGTTGCATAAATGTGCACACCCTGTTATAACTGGGGATGTGGCTGTGTTCATAATTAACCAATCACATTCAAACTCATGTTAATGGGAGTCAGTGCATACCTGCCACCATTTAAAGTGCCTCTGATTACCCCCCCAAAAGTTCATCTGTTCTAATAGGCTTTTCCTGACATTTTTGTACTCGCATCAAGAACATGTCCCTTGTGAAAGCAAAAATTTCCAACAACCAAAATAGTGGGTATACACACACCTCCGAACACCACTGCTTAGTTCCTCCTCGTGGCTGTCATTTAAAAAATGGCCAACACATGCCAATTTATCACATCCTTTTTCATGTAAATTAGAAACATTCTTTTGTAAATGTGAGGATTTTTCTCATAAATTTGCAGGATTTTGCTGCAGAGTTGGAGCCATTTTACTCAGAAATGTACAGCTTCTTACTTGAAAATTTGCAGCTTTTTATTATTCATAATTTTGCAGCTTTTTCCTCATGAATTTAGAAATTTTCTTACTCTTCAATTTGCAGTTTAAAAAAAAAGCTTAAACTTGAAGCATTTTACTTAAATCTTATATTTGCAGCATTTTAGGTTGTAAACAGTTGGAAATTTACACCTTTTTTGTCTTTTTGCTAAAGTTACAGCTTCTTACCCATAAAATTCCACTTTTTTTGGTCAGAAATTGGCAGCTTTTAACTGAGACTTACACCCCCCCTTTTTTTTTTTTGTCAGGTCAGGCATTGACTTGCTTTCTACCGGATAACCATGAAAACCGGTACTACCTGTCTCATGGGTCGGGCCATCGGTGACTCAACCGGCATCCCCGCCCTTCCGAGGGTGTGGAGGTTTGGAATAGCTGTCTTGATGACCTCCCCCAGTTTGTCCATCAACTCACCGGTTTGGTATAGCAGATTAAAGGTTGGCCTGGTTGACCTGGAGGATGTTACGGCTACTAACACACCGCGGGTGGAGGCGCTGGAAACCCAGCTGAAGAAAGTGCAAGACCGCTTGGAAAGTTTTGAAAATTAAAGTCAACGGCAGAATGTGAGAATTGTTGGACTGAAGGAGGGAACGGAGGGCCAAACACCAGTTGATTTTTTTGAAAAACAGATTCCAGAAGTTTTGGCTATGCAAAAGGACAGAATCATGATTGACAGAGCCCATCACACTGGACCTCCAATGAGACAGGCTGGAAAAGCGGGACCACGGGCCGTCCTGGTAAGGCTGCACAACTACACTGACAAGCAGAGGATTCTGCATGTGGCAAGGAATAAAGGGAAAAATTAGTACTAAAGCGGGGAAGGTATCCTTCTACCAAGATTTTTCTGTGGAAGTTGTAAGGAGGAGGAAGGAGTCCACAAATGCACGTAAAGTCTTAAGAGATGCTGAAGTACAGTACTCCTTTCTTTTTTTTAACCTTTATTTAACCAGGAAAATCCCACTGAGATTAAAAACCTCATTTTCAAGGAAGTGCTGGCCAAGAGGCAGCAAAAAAATCACAATTACACTTACAATGACATACATATCATATAAAACAGTTACAAATTAGTGAGGCCTTCTCAAGTGTTCTCAATCTGGATTTAAAGTCGTTCAATGAAACAAGTACCGTTAGTTTCCAGTCTTTTTGCAACATGTTCCATGTAGAGGGAGCTGAGAACATGAAAGCTCTTTTTCCCAGCTCAGTACAGGCAAATGGAACAGAAAGCAACAAATGATCATTAGAACGCAGAACATAAGAATCAACACTTCTCAGTGTGATTAAATTACAGATGTAAGGGGGCAGCAGTCCAAGCATGGCCTTGTAAATAAAAATGTACCAGTGAGTCAACCTCCTGGTAGACAAAGAAGGCCATCCCACTCTATAATACAGTTCCCAGTGATGGATCAAGGCTCTACAGTTTGTAACAAACCTCAAAACAGCATGATATACAGAGTCAATCTTACTCAGACACTGAGCTGAAGCGTTCATATACAAAAAGTCTCCATAATCTAAAATAGATAAAAAATTGCAGTAACAAGACACTTTTTAACCTCAAAAGAAAAACAACATTTATTTCGGAATAAAAAACCCAGCTTCAGTTTAAGTTTCTTCACAAGATTTTCAACGTGGGGCTTAAAAGTCAGAGCGTCATCAAGCAAGACACCAAGATACTTGTATGAGTGAACCACCTCAATTTCATTTCCCTCAAAAGTGGACACTGTGGAAATAATTTGTGTACTCTTCCTAAAATTTGAAAACCACATCAGTTTAGTTTCTGTAACCAGCGGTAATAAAAAATTTTTCATCCTAACGGCTCCAGCACTTCACTCATAAACATGGAACAAATCAACGACTATGTAAACAAACTACCAGCCTCAAAGTAATGTATTGAGCAGAAATTCTGATTGGTTAAGGCATGACTGTTAAATCCAGGTGGATGTGATTTAAAAATTTGGGGTGGTTTTGTTCTTTGATAATTTTCTCTTTGTATTAAGTTCAATCATACATGTATATACACCGGTATTTTAATAGAGGCTTTCCAGTAAGGGGGAACTTGGCTTCTTTTTTTTTTTTTCCTCTTTTTGTTATCCCCTATAGGTGTGCTTTTTCTAGTTAAGTACAGCTAAGCATAGTTGATTTTCTTTTTCTTGTCTTTTATTTAAAGTTTTCAGTGATTCTGAGCTTGTGGTTCTGGTTTTGCTCGAAATACATGTTATTATTTTTGTTTTTTGATATGGTTGTTGAAGACACAGATTGGTCTACTACATGTTTTTTGGTCAAAGTTAGCAGCTCACAAGTTATAATGCAGCCTACTTTTGATGTCTTTTAAGATTAGTACATGGAATATTCGGGGATCTAATAATGTGGTTAAAAGAAAATCTGTTTTGAACTCTCTTAAAAAGGATAGAGTCCAGATAGCTTTTTTACAGGAAACACATCTAAATGATGATGAGCATAAGAAGTATCGCAGAGAATGGGTAGGTCAGTGATATGGTTAGGGACCCAGGAGACAGACGCTGACACGAATAGATAAAAGACAATTATTCTTTATTAATATAATGTGTGTGAGTGAGTGAATGAGTGTGTGGCTGTCTGGTCACTGGAGCTGAGTATTTCCCGCGGCGACCTGGCAACCCTGGAACACACAAGCACAGAAGATTAACGCTGTTCACAAGGATGGAAAACCTGAAGCTTGTGATGCTTACTTGCAGGTGCCACAGAGAGAATCCTGCTGGCTCCAAGTGCCCGTGCGGCGTGGTGCTCGTGGTGTTCGACGTAGAGGAGGTGAGGAGGAACTCTGAGGTGGAGGAGATGGCATCCCGTCAGCTGGGGAGGTTAGTCCGCCGCCAGGGAGGTCCACCTGTGCACAGGGGAAAAGGCTAGGAGAGGATGAGTGTAGAGGTTACTTACTTGACGTGGCTTGTCGTGATGCCTTGGCTTTGGCTCTGGCTTGAGGTCGTATTCTCGACGCATTGCTGGGCAAAGACGACAGACGACTTCGTGCAGAGCAGTCTAAGGTTCTGGCTTTTAAAGCCCGTTGATTACCACCTGCCGGTGTGTGCGCAGCTGAGGATGATGATGACGGCCCAGCGGCCGCCATGACAGTACTCCCCCCTCTAGAGGTGCCTCCAGGCACCTGCCCAATCCTACCTGGATGCGCCTGATGGAAATCGCGGATCAGCTGCTTGTCGAGGATCAACGCTGGGCGAATCCAGGAGCGATGCTCAGGACCAAACCCCTCCCAGTCCACCAAATACTGAAGGCCCCGACCCCGCCGGCGGACATCCAAGATGGCAGTCACCCCCCAAGCCGGATGGCCATCAATCATCCTCGGGGGGGCAGGAGCCATGGCGGGCGGGCACAGAGGGTCGGCGATGTACGGCTTGACCTGGGAGACGTGAAAGGTAGGGCAGATACACATGGAAGAGGGGAGAACAAGGCGCACAGACACAGGGTTGATAACATGGGAAATGACATAAGGACCGATGAAGCGCTTGGTCAGCTTGCGCTTCTCGGCCGGCACACTGATGTTCCTAGTGGACAACCAAACTTTCTGACCCACCTTATAGTCCGGGGCGGGCCTCCTGTGGCGGTTGGCCACCTGGATGTTGCGTTCCGTAGTCCTTAGGAGGGCTCTGCGGGTGATGGACCAGATCCGCCGACAACGCCTGGCGTGGACCTGCACTGAAGGAACCGCTACCTCCTTCTCCTCCTCAGGGAACAGTGGTGGATCAAACCCCAGGGACGCCTTGAAAGGGGACATCCACGTAGCAGAGGACACCGTGGTGTTATGGGCGTACTCGATCCAAGGTAGAAACGTGCTCCAAGAAGAGGAGCAGGAGGAGATGACACAGCACAGCGCACCCTCCAACTCCTGATTGGCTTGCTTGCACTGACCGTTGCTCTGCGGGTTGTACCCTGAGGAGAGACTAGCCGTGGCCCCCAGCACCATGCAGAATGCCTTCCAGACTTGGGATACAAACTGTGGTCCTCGATCCGATCCGATGTCAGCGGGGATTCCGTGAAGACGGACCACATGTTGAACGAGGAGGTCCGCCATCTCCCGCGCCGAAGGCAGCCCTTGGAGAGGCACAAAGTGAGCTGCCTTGGAAAAACGGTCGACTATCGTCAAAACTGTCGTGAAATGACCGGAGGGAGGCAGGCCGGTTACAAAGTCCACGGCCACGTGGGACCAGGGGCGAGAAGTTACAGGCAAAGGGTGCAGAAGACCCGCCCGGGGGGGTGATGATGATTTCCCAGTGGCGCACTGGGCGCAGGTCCGGACATAATTGTTAACATCCTTCCTCAACCCTGGCCACCAAAAGGCCCTCTGAAGAAGATCGGTGGTTCGGCCCACTCCCGGATGGCACGCCAGCTTGGACGCATGGCCCCATTCGATCACCTGACTCCTGACAGAAAGAGGGACGAACAGACGGCCCGGGGGACCTCCACCCGGATCAGGCTCCGTCTCCTGCGCTCTTCTGACCTTATCACGGATCTCCCAAGACAATGCACCCACCACACAAGATGACAGCAGGATGGTTTCCTCCTGCTCTTCGGTGGACGGTGCGTCAAATTGCCTCGAGAGGGTGTCAGGCTTGCCATTCTTGCTCCCTGGCCGGTAGCTGATGGTGAAATTAAACCGGCCGAAGAAAAGAGACCAGCGGGCCTGGCATGCGTTCAATCGCTTGGCCGTCCTGAGGTACTCAAGGTTACGATGGCCAGTCCAAATGACGAACGGCTGGGCAGCCCCCTCCAGCCAGTGTCTCCACTCCTCCAGGGCGAGTTTCACGGCCAGCAGCTCCCTGTCTCCAATGCAGTAGTTTCTCTCTGTGGGAGTCAGGTGGTGGGAGAAGTATGCACATGGTCGGATCCTGCCATCCACCGGAGAATGCTGGGAGATAACGGCCCCAACTCCCGAATCCGAGGCATCCACCTCCACAAGGCACTGCAGCTCCGGGTCCACCTGGGTCAGAGCGCGGGCCGAAGCGAACTCCTCCTTCAGTCTCCCGAACACCATGGCAGCCTCCTCACCCCAACGAAAAGGCACCTTAGGGGACGTGAGAGCGGTCGGGGGCGGGCGATGTTCCCAAAATTCGGCACGAACCGACGGTAGAAATTGGCGAAACCCAGGAACCCCTGTAGCTGTTTCCTGGACGTGGGCGTGGGCCAATCCACCACCTCCTTGACCTTGGCCGAGTCGGGGAGCACCTGATTGCGGGCGATAATAAACCCAAGAAAGGAGGTCTTATCAGTGTGAAATTCACACTTTTCTGCCTTGACGAACAGCTGGTTCTCCAGGAGGCGCTGCAGGACCCGTCGCACATGCACCTGGTGCTCCTCCAACGTGCGTGAGAAGATGAGGATGTCATCGAGATAGACGAACATGAAGGAGTTGAGGAAATCTGGGAGGACGTCATTTATCAGGTGCTGGAACATGGCCGGAGCGTTGGTTAACCCAAACGGCATCACCGGATACTCGAAGTGGCCGCTTGGGGTCCGGAACGCCGTCTTCCATTCATCGCCCTCCCTGATGCGCACCGGGTGGTAGGCGTTCCGCAGGTCCAACTTCGTAAACCAGGACGCCCCCTGGAGAGAGTCAAAGGCTGTGTTCATCAATGGCAATGTATATTTGTCCTTAACTGTGATCTCGTTGAGCCCTCGGAAGTCGATGCAGGGGCGCAGCAAACCGTCCTTCTTTCCCACGAAGAAGAAACCTGCACCCACGGCCGAGGACGAAGGACGAATAATTCCGGAAGCCAGAGACTCCTTGATATATGTGTCCATAGCCTCACGCTCCGGGGCGGACAGGCTGTATAGGCGGCTCGCCGGGAGAGGGGCCCCTGCCCTGAGGTTGATCGCACAGTCATAAGGACGGTGAGGGGGAAGGGACAGCGCCCGTGACTTGCTGAACACCGCCCCCAGGTCGTGATAGACTTCTGGTACCTTGGACAGGTCCAGGGGTGGCGTTGAAGGAGGAGGCACCGAGACCGAGGGAGCACACGCCGCAGATTGGAGGGAGGCACTCAAACAGAAAGAACTCCAAGCAGTAATACTCCCAGCTTGCCAGTCAAAGGTGGGGTTGTGAAGCCGAAGCCAAGGGTACCCCAGGATGACGGGGAAGGAGGAGATGGGTAATACCAAGAACCAAATTTCCTCCCGGTGATTCCCAGAGACTATTATTGACACAGGGGCTGTCTGATGGGAAACAGATGTCAGTGACATCTTGGACAACGTGATGAGATTGACAGGAGGGCATAGTGGTTGACAGCTGAGGACCATCTGGGTTGTCAGGTCTCTGGAGATGAAGTTTTGCTCAGCTCCAGAGTCAACTAAGGCATGTGTGGAATGTTCTTTATGTTTGTGGAGTAGCCTAATGGGGATGCGGCAACTAGTGAGGGGCTTTTTCTGTTTCTCGTCCGTGGATCCCCCTACTGTGACCCATGGACCTCCCCTTCTCAGCCGGCTCGGACATTCAGTAACCCCAGGCGACCTGCTGCCACAATAAAAACAAAGGCCCAGATCCCTGCGGCGCTGTTTCTCAGCCGCTGAAACTCCCGATTGTCCGATGACCTTATCCTCCTGCTCCCGAAGTTCCTCTGATGAAGACAGAGCGAGGAGAGGTGACCTAGCGGAGCGAGGGCGGGGATTACTCGAACTGCTGGCTGTCTGACCTTCGGCCACTCGCTCCCCTAGCCTACTATCCAAGCTGATGGTGAGGGAAATTAATTCCCCTAATCTGTCCAGTTTTTCCCGTGCCGCTAGCTCATCTTTCAGCTCAGAGCTAAGACTGTGGAGGAAGATACCACAAAGTGCTGGCTCCCCCCACCCAATCTCCGTGGCTAATACTAACTAACTAACTAACTAACCTACACTTATATAGCGCTTTTCTAGTCACAAAGACCACTCAAAGCGCTTTCATTAATACTAACCCTCTATTCTAAGGGCCTATAGGAAACAGATATCTAGGGACAATTTAGAACAGCCAATTAACCTAACATGCATGTTTTTGGCATGTGGGAGGAAACCGGAGAAATCCCGGAGTAAACCCACGCAACACGGGGAGAACATGCAAACTCCACACAGATCACTGTTGGTCGGGGGCTGGGATCGAACCCACGATCCCACGATCCCCACAATCCCCCGGCCAAGGGTAAACTGTGCTGCCGCAGTGCTAACCACTGCGCCACCGTACCGGAAGTCTATAGCGTAGTCGGCAGCAGATCTACTGCCCTGCCGAAGGCTTAGCAGCCGCTCGGTTAGCACCGTGCCCCGGTCTGTATGATCAAAAATTTCCATGAACTCTGCCACAAACTGTTGGTAAGTCAAAGCGGGATAATTTGGTTTAGCCATAACTGTGTCTAATGCCCTACCAGTCTAATGCCCTACCCCCCAGTAGGTTGGCGATATACCCAATTTTGCTTTGGTCAGTGGCAAAGTCCCCTGGGACGCGGTGGAACACTGACTCACACTGGAGTAAAAAACCTCGCGCTTCCCCGAGTTTTCCGCTAAAGCGGGCGGGGGTTGGCACGGGAGTGAGACGATGTAGAGATGGTGGATTAGCTTGGCTAGTAGGAGCGGCTACGGGGGCTGGAGATGCCCCGGTCGCCGGGGGGAACGCCTGGTGTCCTTCCAGGCGATCCAGCCGGCTGTTAACCTGAGTTAACTGATTTAGAACTACTGTCTGTTGATGTGAAATCATATCTACTTGGGCGCTAAGAGTGTTTAGACGGCGCGCCAGCGCGCTGTCAGCTGGGTCAACACTGACATGGTTAGGGACCCAGGAGACAGACGCTGACACGAGTAGATAAAAGACAATTATTCTTTATTAATATAATGTGTGTGTTGTGTGAGTGAGTGAGTGAATGAGTGTGTGGCTGTCTGGTCACTGGAGCTGAGCGTTTCCTGCGGCGACCTGGCAACCCTGGAACACACAAGCACAGAAGATTAACGCTGTTCACAAGGATGGAAAACCTGAAGCTTGTGATGCTTACTTGCAGGTGCCACAGAGAGAATCCTGCTGGCTCTGAGTGCCCGTGCGGCGTGGTGCTCGTGGTGCTCGACGTAGAGGAGGTGAGGAGGAACTCCGAGGTGGAGGAGATGGCGTCCCGTCAGCTGGGGAGGTTAGTCCGCCGCCAGGGAGGTCCACCTGTGCACAGGGGAAAAGGCTAGGAGAGGATGAGTGTAGAGGTTGCTTACTTGACGTGGCTTGTCTTGATGACTTGGCTTTGGCTCTGGCTTGAGGTCGTATCCTCGACGCATTGCTGGGCAAAGGCGACAGACGACTCCGTGCAGAGCAGTCTGAGGTTCTGGCTTTTAAAGCCCGTTGATTACCACCTGCCAGTGTGTGCGCAGCTGAGGATGATGATGACGGCCCAGCGGCCGCCATGACAGTCAGATCTTTTTTTCATCCTATTCAACTAATAAGAGAGGTGTAATTATTTTAGTACATAAAAATTTGCCATTCACTCACACAAACTCTTACAAAGACACAGAGCGAAGATATGTCCTGGTTAAAGGGGTGCTATATGGTGAAGATATTTTACTGGGAAATGTGTATGCCCCTAATGTCCAAGATGAAGAATTTTATGCATCTTTATACAGTCAACTTGATAATTTGGACTACACCAATATTATCTTAGGGGGGGATTTTAACTGTACAGTGTGTCCCAAGGTGGATAGACACCCATCACAAATAGCTCAATCTAAAAATGCTAAGAATCTTTTAAATATTATGAAGGATTTTGATCTCTTGGACATGTGGAGATATCACAATCCCCTTACAAGGTAATATACATTTTATTCTCAACCACATCTATCAGCATCACGTATAGACTATATCTTTGCCTATAAACACCTTAATTATTTAGTTGAACAGGTAGATATAGGTACTATTGCTCTTTTAGACCACGCGCCAGTGGTTTTGTCTATGCAGCCCCTTAGACCCTCTGAAAGTTCATTCTCATGGAGAATGAATGTGTTATTGCTTTTGGATGAAGAATTTGTTAGGTTCTTGGAGGGACGAACAGATTTGTTTTTACAGTTATACGATAAAGATGACATTGACCCCAGAATCCCGTGGGATAGCTGCAAGGCCTATATGAGGGGTGTGATTATCTCACAAACATGTTATATAAAAAAAACAGCAAACAGCAAAGTACCTGGAGTTGGAAAAGAAAATAAAACAATTAGAAGAGACTTATTTTGCAACAAAATCAGAGGTGACATTAGCTGAACTTAAAACTACTAGAAATACATTACATGACTTGATAACTAGGAAAGCTGGAAAAGATATATTGTTTGCTAAGCAAAAGATGTTCGAAATGGGTAACAAACCCAATCGTCTTTTAGCACGGCTGGCAAAGAATGCTCCAGTGAAATCTTTTATTCCAGCAATATGAAATGACAATAATCAGAAACAAGTTAGTAATCATCAAATCAATGAGAGCTTCAAAGAGTTTTACACTAATTTATATAGATCACAGGCTGATGAGGAGAGGCTCGGATCAGGTTTCTTTTTAAATAATTTAAGTTTCCCGCAGTTAGTTGTCGCGTGAATTGCCTATAAAATTATTTGTCATAAGGTACAGGAATTATTTATTTTATTTAATAGTGGGTGTGAAAGGGGGCGGAGTTAAACCATCACTTCTACACCCGCTAAATTAAATAAAAGCACTCGTAAAAGGGGCACCAGTCCTAACGGACAATAATATTAACTTTAATTTTATTTAATTTTGTACCTTCAATTACTTAATGAATCAGTCTCAAAGTTTCAGTGAGTTCTTCTCCTGTCGTGATTAGGAAACCTGTATATGCGAAAGAAAAACGCTTCAACTTCTCTCATTTACCCTTTATTAAACTTATTCAGTTACATGGCATGGCGTTCAAATGATGGATAAACAGATTCAGATGATAACAGCGTAATATATCACATCAACTGGTATTGGATTCCTGAACATAACATCCAGCGTTACACCTCTGTAGAACCAAGGAGGAACCAGACTTATGTTTCAACGGTAAATGAGGCTGAAATGTTTTAACAAAACAACGCAATTTTATGGGGAAAAATCATAAGCTAATTATCTAAAAATGAATTCTGAATTAGTCTACAAAAATTTAAGGGCAGTTACTTAAAAATGACTAAGAGTTTTCCTTCAGTTTGTAGCTCTATCCTGTGACTGAGAGACTAATTGAGCCCTGAAATATGGGCCATATTCAATTGTAATTTAATTGTTAGGACATCACGTTTTAACCTAGGAGATAGGAGAAATAAGAGTTTCACTCACGCAACAGCTGTAGGTCCACGTTTCCGCGGGTCGGTACCGCTGGGTTTTGAAGTTAGGACGTCGGAGGAAGCGGCTGCTGTCCTCACAGCCGTGGAGGTGATAACTCAGCTGGGGGGCCCTTCAAGGAGACAGTTGCAGCCGTGGATGGTTTGTCTCAAGGCGGCGTGAAAAGTCCTTGAAAAGAGTCCAAATTTGAGGTCTCTTGTAGCGGGATAGACCAAAAAAACTGAAGGAAAATCTTCTCAGTCTCTGTTCACTTTAAACTAGGCAAATTAAAGGTCCACTTTAATGGCGTAAAAAGTCATGAAAAAAAAATTAGAAAAACATTTACTAGGATAAGAATGGCCTCTGAGGTGAAGGAAAAAGTTTGAGAATTTGATTCTCTGAAAAAGCGAGCTCTAAAGAAAAATGGTTTCTCCTCAGTAACCAGAAAGACTTGACAAACTTCACAAAGAACAGAATAAAACTTCACAGGGCCTTGAAACGGTGGAATGAAATCTTCTTCTGAGATCTAGATTACTATTCTGCTTCTCTAATCTTAATTTAGTTCCTAATCTTTCTCAAAATCTCTTTCTTTCTTCTTTCTGTTTCTAATTCTTAATTCTCTCACCGTTCTCTTTTTCTTGCTACTTGTTACATTGTTACTTTACTTCTTGCTAATCTTCCTGCCTGTTCTGTTCTTTTTTTTTTTTTTTACTGAACTCAAATCTAACTTCTCTCTTTTAAAGTTACCTCGCCGGGTCGTAAAACTGATGATGCCGATCGCAAGACTGACCAATCGACTTTTTCAGAAGCAGTTTGAAATGGCTGCCATCCAATGTGAGAACATTTCTTTGTTTGAGAGCAGCCAATCAAACGAAGACACCATCCCATGAAATTGCAGAGGGAAAATCAACAGTCAGTTCTTATGAAATTAGGTGCTCAATATAAAATCTAACTAAATTAAATGACTTGGCTAATATTTGGTGATCATGCATTTATACCATTACTCCAATATTACATTTGTTTGAATAACACTCATGAATATAACATTTCTTATACATAATTATAATACATGCATTCACATTTAGATCAAAATGCACCAAACCATGCAGCAAACCATGGTTGGTGATAAAAGAGGGATGATTTTCAGTGTCCTTAGGATCCAGAGGATAAGCTGAAAGAAACTTAATGTTTAGAACAAATTAAAAGTCATCCTACATACTGAAAACACATTCCGTAGGTATCCGCTAGGAGGTACTGTTGAGCTGTAGATGATTTCCTTTAGTATCTGGGAGAAAACCTGGATAGTATCGTGGGCTATAAACCCGTCAGATTAAGCGGTTTATGACTCTTAAGAACATTGGTTTCCTGTGAAAAGGTACGTTATCAAATGCAGTGTTCACGTTGAGAGGTCTGGTCTCCTGAGTTTTATGTTTCTTTGAGCCTTTAAAAGCAAATTCTGATCCTTACAATCTTTGCAAGAGGCAACTGTTTACATTGGGGTCCTGGGAAAACAAACATCTTTGGTCAGGCCTGGAAGAGGCCTGAATGGGTTGACATGAAAGCCAGTTATATTCCTGGAAAAGGCAGAAAAGTGGTATTCCTGTATAAGGAATAAAATGAAATTCCTGTAAACTGGAGAGATGTGATCTTCTGTCTTGGTTTGAGGAGACGATGATGCTACATAGTAGAGGACCAAGTTAAATTTTTGGAATCACCGATATCCCAACTTGAGATAGACATGGCTATCTCAGCACTTCAGTCAGGGAAATGTCCAGGAGCAGATGGCTTTCCTGTTGAATTCTTTAAAGTGATGAAAGGGAAAATCATTAATATCTTACTCAGTGTTTTTAATAAGTCATTTGAGGGATCTGAACTTACAGAGTCTATGTATAGAGCAAATATAATATTAATAGAAAAAAAGGTAAGAACCCAGAATTATGCTCTTCTTATAGACACATTAGTCTCCTGGGCATGGACAACAAAATACTGTATAAGATACTGGCTACTAGATTAGAGCAGATTTTACCTTCCATTGTGAATTCCGATCAGATGGGCTTTATCAAAGGTCAGAACTCATACTATAACACAAGACGGCTTTTCAACATTATTCACTATCTTAATTTTCATCAGACTCCTGGGGCCATTGTTTCAATGGATGCTGAAAAGGCGTTTGATAGAACTGAATGGGAATATACAGGTATGTTTGAAGTGATGAGAAGATTTGGTTTTGGACCAAATTATTTGAAATGGGTTAAACTTCTGTACCGAGCGCATACTGCCTCAGTTTTGACCAATGGCCTTCTATTGGCTCCATTTAAAATGACTAGAGGTACAGCACAGGGAAGCCCACTATCTCCACTTTTGTTTGCTCTGGCCATTGAGCCTTTAGCAATGGCTATCAGACAAAACCCACATACAGTGGTACCTCTACTTACGAATTTAATTCGTTCCGGAAGAATTCTCGTAACGTGAAAAATTTGTAAGTAGAGGCGCGTTTTACATGTAAATGCCGTAATCCGTTCCAAGCCCCCAAAATTCGGGCATAAATTTTTTATAAATCGTAAAAACGCATCAAAACATGTAACAAATACATGTTACAATTAGATTACTGCACAATAAACATAAAATGAGAGTTTAAAATGAGAGAATAATAAAAGAGAAAGAATAAAAGAGAGAGAATAATAAAAATTATGTTCATTTACCCATTAACTGCTATCGTCGTCGACGTCGTCACCTTTTGCCTTCTTTGGTTCATGTTCTGATCCAAGGACGTTTGCTTTTGTCGGCTTGTAAGTGCTTCGTTTTGTTTTAATACCGTGCTGATCGTTGATGTATTACGGCCATATTCTTTGGCGAGATCAACCAAACGCATCCCCTTTTCATACCTTTCGATTATCTCCTTTCTTTGTTTGTATGGACAAAAAAACTCTCTTCTTTTCTCCTTTTCCACTTATCTCCGTCACTTTCTTGGAGCCCATAGCGAATAAATGTTAATTCTGTACTGTACACACACGTAAAACTTTCACCTTGTTCTTAATAAAGTTTTGGAAAAAAAAAAACTTCGTGGCCAATGGGATACCAGGAAGATGCTAGGCGATAGCCAATGGCAGAGCAGCTACAGGTATGTTTACGTTCAGTAAACTATGGTAGCTGCGAGGAGCGCGTACTTTTTTGCCTTTCGTATCCTGAAATTTCGTTCGTAACTAGAGGCAATATTTTCCCGTTGAGGCGTCT
This sequence comes from Pholidichthys leucotaenia, assembly GCA_020510985.1. NCBI lineage: Eukaryota > Metazoa > Chordata > Actinopteri > Cichliformes > Pholidichthyidae > Pholidichthys > Pholidichthys leucotaenia. Next base: position 101,056,450 of record CM035836.1, read on the forward strand.
CGTAACCTGAAAATTCCGTATGTAGAGACGTTCGTAAGTAGAGGTACCACTGTATTCAGGGAGTAACTGTGGGAACAAAATAACACAAAATTCTGCTGTACGCTGATGATGTCTTGCTGACATTAACAGACCCGGCTAAATCTTTACCAGTATATATATCTTGCTATAAGATAAATTTTGATAAGTCAGAGATAATACCCCTGAGTTATATGGAAAACACTGAACCTATGTATGTCAAACCCTTCTGCTGGGCCCCGTCAGGATTTATATATTTAGGCTCCACCCCCCCCCCCCCGCGACCCGAAAAGGATTAAGCGGAAGAAGATGGATGGATGGATGGATGGAATTAAAATTACAGCTAAAATTACTCAATTATATGCAGAAAATATTAATCCCATGATAAAGGAGATCAGAATCAGAATCAGAATCAGAAAGCTTTATTGCCAAGCATGTTTACAGTGTAAACAAACGAGGAATTTGACTTGACATTGGGCGCGCGATAAGCGCCTCCAATGATGCGGCTGCCATGAGGGCGCCTGTCATCAGTGGAGGGTAAAGAGGGGGAATGGGGGAGGGAATGACACAATAGGCAGAGAGAAAAAAAACATAGTTAATCAAAATAAAGATTACATAGATAATCAGAATTGTGATTACATAGAAAAAAACCATCTAAGCACAATTAGCAGACTAATACAGATCACACAATACAAAGGAGCGATGACAGACCAGTGTGTGTGTAGTCAGCATGTAAATAATAATCAGTGTGAGTGCAGTGTTGAATGTATCATTTGCTGATGTACAACAAAGGGGGGCGCCTCCTGGCAGCGGATAGTTGTTATGTTCATGTTTTCAAAACACAGATAAGCATGTCCCAGAGTCTCTCTCTCTCTTCGTGCATGCCAGATGGCAAAGTTCTGTATTAGACACATGATAGCGCTGTCCTTGAAGAGTCTGGTCTGCTGAACAACAGCAATTGATGTTAATTGTTTGGGTTAAAGAGAAGCCAAACTCTCTCCTGTTTTGTCTTCATCCAGGAGGAGAGGGCGCCGAATCAAGGTCAAAGACAGTTCACTCAGAGCATAGAATTTCCATCTCTCTTTCAATTCTGTGCTTCATAATTTCCATATACAGGCTTTAAAATCATTCCCTGGAGAGCACCAGCGACTCCAGATGTATACCACCTACTGAATCAGCCACCATTCAGGTCACCATTGCCGCTATCAGTGCACTCCCCAACTGGTCGAATTTGTTGTTGAAGGAGCTTGCCGGGTCCGCATTTTGATCAGCTCTCCCAACTTCTTTAATTTCTGATACCATCAGGAAACTCCAGAGCCAAAATAGAAATCCTGTGATCAAAAGCCAAACAAATACAGATGTCTTCCGCATCTCAGTTGAATCACACAGACACATGAATTCCCAATTGTCCATGAGTCCACTTGGGCTCCCCCTAGCCCGATCTTCTTTTGAAGTGGTGTCAATCGCATATAAAGCCCACCAAATCCATAATTTTCCATTTGGAATAAGATTCAGCCAAAAGCAGAGCGACACAGACAGAACACAGCAAGCTGGGATCAGTAAGGGAATGGGAGATGGGAGAGGGAGAGAAAAGCATCTGCTATCTCTGAAAGCCAGAAGAAGAAGAAGAAGAAGATAGTTTGACCAGATGGAAGAGCCTCCTAATATCATTTTTGGCCAGAATTAATCTTATCAAGATGACAGTTCTCCCCAAAATAATACATCCTATATCTATGCTATTTGTGATATTAAAATCAGAGGATATTAAAATGACTACTAAAGCTTTATCAGACTATATTTGGGCCGGCAGAAGGCCTAAGGTTAAATTGGAGATGCTACAATTGCCAAATTATCAGGGAGGATGGGGTCTACCAAATGTAGAAAACTATATTTTGGCCATTCAGGCCAGAATTCTTTGCTCCTGGGTTAATGAACAATCATGTCAATGTCCCTGGTTTGAGATGGAGTCAGTAATGTATCAACCTTTTTCTCCGGTGAATTTGCTGGAAAGACGTCTAAATGAGTTACCATCTATTGTGAAGGATAATTTTCTGATAGGAAATGTATTATGGGCATGGAAAAAAATGAGGAAAATATTTAAAAGTAACTCACTTAATACCCTCATAACATTAGATAATCCATAACTCTCACTACAAAGTGCAGGATTAAATTTTACAAGCTGGCAAAGAGCAGGTATAAAGAGACTTTACGATCTTTTTGAAAATGGAAGATTTAAAACATTTCATTCTTTAAAAACTCAATATCATCTTGAAAATAAGGATTTCTATAAATATTTACAAATTAGACATTTCATATATAAGAAAGCTAATTCATTGGACTTCATAGGTGACTCTCACCAACTGGAAAAGTTTTTTTCTTAATAATAGAGAGCACAAACACTTCATATCAAAATTTTACTCCGAAACATATAGTTTGAGTTTAGATAAACTTGCATAGTTAAGAAAATCCTGGCTTACTCTACTCAAATGTGCCATAGGAAGTGATATCTGGGATAAAATGTTGTTGCTGCCTTCCAGAAATTCAATTTGTAACAGATTTAAAGAACTACTGTATAATATATTACACGTTTATATTTTGCCATATATTTATAGTAAATATAAAACAGGAATTTCATCAAATTGTCCTAAATGTAAAAGTCAAGTTGGTACAAGATTTCATTGTCTGTGAGAATGTAATATCATTCAGACATTCTGGAAGGCAGTATGCACAAACATTAGTAAAGCAGTAGGTGAACAGGTAGCAATCAATCTTCTACTATGTTTTCTTGGCAATGTTCCTGACTCTTTGATGCAACATGAGGATGTTATTCAAACACTTCTAATGTTGGTTAGGAAAGTCATTATGGTGAAGTGGGTTGGAGATGAACCTCCCTCTATCGCTATATGGAAGTCGCTGATCCTGGAAACCCTGACTTTAATAAGACTGGGATATTATATTGATGGGAAAGCTAGAGTCTATCTACAAAAGTGGACGAAGCCGTTGGAAGCATTGGGATTGAACGGTGGTTTGGACTCAAGTTGTCATGCGGTGGCCCTCGCGAGCCACCATAAGACACCAAAAGTCACCAGTGAAGTTTGCATTGATGTTTATTAACAAACAAAAGATAACATAAAGCAATGAGCCATGGTGGGCTAAAACACACAACACTAGACACAGGTGATCACAAGGCTAACACGAAGCACACTTATGATCATGAACATGAAACACTCCCTGACGTCCGAGCCGAGGGACGCTCGCTCGACGTCTGGCAAGGATAAACGTTGACATGGAATCAGAGACCAGGAATAGTTGACGTGCAATTGTTGATGAGATTGTAGCATCATTCTGCTCCCAGTGCCCGCTTAAATACAGGGCTGCTGATGAGCCGAAGATGCAGCACAGCTGTCAGGCTTTGACAGCAGGAAGCCCCTCCGAGCGCTGTCACAATAAGAGCTCGGGGAGCCAGAAGGTAAACACTTCTGTCAAACCTGGCAGGGATGATGCATGGCCCGAGCGCGGACGAAATCAGCGCTCGGACCATGACAGTACCTCCCCCCCCAAGGGCGGGCTCCGAAAGTCCGATGACACCCAAGCCCCCCCCACCCCCCCAGGGTGGGCGGATGGGGGAACAGGCCTGGAGGGAGAGGACCAGCCACAGACCAAAAACCATGACGATAACAGAGGCACATTGATAACCAGAAAAATATGATACTCCCTAATACACAAATCATAATTAAGACAGAGCACCAATGAGACATTCACAGGGCATGATAACAGAAAATACAATACTCCCAAATACACAAACCATAATTAAGACAGAGCACAAATGAGGCAATTACAGAGCACGATAACAAAAATACAATACTCCATCAATCACATTAACACACAGGGCAAGAGAAAAAAACAACCAGAAAAACACGTTACGTCCCTCAAACAGAAGAGGGGAGAAAAAAAAAAAACAACACATGCTGACAAGGCAAAAACAATGAGCAGAATTATTACACCGAATGACCTTTAATCCACACAACCCAGAGAATGACGACAGGCAGAGTCCAAAAAATAATGGAGACAGTTCTGGTGGTCTCCCTGTGTCCAATGGCCAACGGGTGATTACAGGGGACAGGACATGATCTGGCGGCCTACCTCAGTCCCAGGCCCGTGAAGTCAAATCCTCCGGTGGCCTAACCAGGTCGCCCAGTAGCAAACACAGTATGTTGGGTGGCCAACTCAGGGCGCCGAACCGGCGAAACAGTTCCTCGGGTGGCCGACCCGCATTCCTCAACCACCAGAACCGTGGGAAGACAGTCTGCTGCGGCCTCCCTGGTAGGGGGAAGACATGGGAGAGCCGGGCCGAATGTAGAGGCCCCCTAACGGCCCCCGGCGATGATGAGCAGGGTTGGTGGCTCTGACGAGGGCGATGATGACGACGACGAGCCCGCACGATGTCAGGTGACGAAGAGTCTGCAGCTCCTCCACCGACCTTGACCCATACCGATGCTGCACTCGCAGCTGCACCCGTGTTGGACCCCGACTGGGTCTTGGCTGCACCCGCGTCAGACCCCGATTGGGTCTCGGCTGCACCTGCGTCGGACCCCCACTGGGTCTCGGCTGCACCCGCATCGGACCCCGATTGGGTCTCGGCTGCACCCACGTTGGACCCCACTGGTCTTGGCTGCACCCGCGACGGACCCCGACTGGGTCTCATCGGACCCCGACTGGGTCTCAGCTGCACCCACGTCGGACCCCCACTGGGTCTCAGCTGCACCCGCGTCGGACCCCGATTGGGTCTCGGCTACACCCACATAGGCCCCCGACTGGATCTGCGCAGCACCGGTGACGACCTCCGACCCCGAACCTGGAACCTCCAGCACAGCGACCGCGACTGGCTCCGCACCGGTGACTCGGGAAGAAGGCTCGGAAGACAAGAAAGAACCGGGATCAGAATCACTGGTAGCGACAGAGCCCAGCGAGGCGAGCTCGGGCACAGCAGGCGGCTGCCCCTGACTCGCCTCCCCAAGAGGCAGGCAGAAATGCTCCAAGACAGGAAGGAGAAACACAAAGTAGAGCACTTGGCTGCACTCGGGTTCTGTCGCCGTCCAGGACTTCGTCGATCCAGGCTCAGGACGGAGCAGTTCGTCTTCAGGCTCCCACTCAGCCACGGCGGGTTCCGCAGCCAGCATGATGGTCTCTGCAGCCTGTGGATCCTCCGGCGCTGACGTCCACACCAATAACCCGCACGGCGTGGTGGTATGGGACCCTCGACCCACTGGCTCAAACTGTTCCAATGTGGAGACCCGGGGACGCTTTATCATCAGCGCAGGCTCCAGGCTGCAGTCCGCTCTTCTCCTCTGCCCATAACCTGGCTGCAGGGCTGGAACCAGGCTCTCCAAAACCGCAGGCCCCCTCCTCGTCCGGCGACATAGGCCTGGCGTCGTGGACCACTCAGCGGAGGGAGACACAGAGGCAGCAGGTTTAGTGGTTAGAGCTACAGCAGGTGGTGGGAGCTCGGGGGAATGCAAACCCCGAACTCCGCCCCCAGGAGTCAGACAAGGCAGATCACAATTATGACGAGGAGAATGAACTTGCACTTGCCTGTTTCCTGGAGGATGGATGGTGCCTGCTGCGGCGGGTGGAGTCTTCCTTTTACCCCTCCGGATGGTGACGGCGGACCCCTCGCGACGATGAGAAGCCGCTCGTGGTGGATTGCAGATGGTCCTCGCCGGAGCTCGATTCACAGCACTCACAGCAGCTGGAGATGACATCGAGGAGGAGGAGGAGGCAGCCGGGGCGATCCGGGAACGAGGAGCTGACGGCACAGCTGAGACAGATGACCCGGGGGCGGCGACTGCGAGGATTCTCCCTGTCGTGACGTATAAGATGCAGCTAACTGGGAGGTTGGGTTCCTCCGACAACCCGGAGCTGGATCCGGAAGGGATTCTCGCTGGGGCTTGGTTGGGGCATGGCGATAAATCTTACTGGCCGACGGTGCGGAGAGGGGCCCAGGAACACATTGCATCAAGACTGGACAGGTGACAGGAGCTGGATTCCGATCCATCGGTCTCCTGCCTGGATTTCCCTCCAGCCTATAGATTTCCACTCCCGTCGGGAACGCCGGACTCGCGGAAGAGGGAGGTGGTTCCAGGAGCGCCTTTGTAATTAAGTAGCGCTGTGCCACAATCCATGATATCCTCTTCCCTCCTTGCGGAATGGAGGTGAGGTGGTATCGTAACAAGGCCCGCTGGGCGAGGAACAAATAGTCATCGGCCGCTTTGGTGGGCATGAGGCGAATGGCTTCAGCCAGATAGCCGTCAATCTCCTCTAGCCACCCCGGGCAATACCTACACTCGATGGCGGACATCTTATTCACAAGCCCAAATGAAAGAAAAACTCCACACTACGGCAAACACACGGTGAAAGGCTTCTCAGTTTGGCGTCTCAGTTCGGGCACCTTGGTGGCAGCAGTCTACTGTCATGCGGTGGCCCTCGCGAGCCACCATAAGACGCCAAAAGTCACCAGTGAAGTTTGCATTGATGTTTATTAACGAACAAAAGATAACATAAGCAATGAGCCACGGTGGGCTAAAACACACAACACTAGACACAGGCGATAATAAGGCTAACACGAAGCACACTTACGATCACAAACATGAAACACTCGTTGATGTCCGAGCCGAGGGACGCTCGCTCGACGTCTGGCAAGGATAAACGTTGACATGGAATCATAGATCAGGAATAGTTGAAGTGAAATTGTTGACGAGACTGATGCATCATTCTGCTCTCAGCACCCGCTTAAATACAGGGCTGCTGATGAGCCGAAGATGCAGCACAGCTGTCAGGCTTTGACAGCAGGAAGTTCCTCCGAGCGCTGTCACAATAAGAGCTCGGGGAGCCAAAAGGTAAACACTGCTGTCAAACCTGGCGGTGATGATGCATGGCCCGAGCGCGGACGAAATCGGTGCTCGGACCATGACACAAGTAGACTGCAGGTGAATGAATGAATGAATGAATGAATGAATCTTTGAATGAATGAATCTTTATTTCGGATAGTACAGGTTAAAAGAAACTGAATAATATAACAAAGGGGGAAAGAAAATCCAACAAGGTTAAATTAGACAATAACTCCTCTGATTATACAATTCAACGTAAGTTATCCGAAATGGGTGATGGCTGAAGCCGCAGCTTATATTGCCCACCCATATTCCATCCAAGAATTCAAAAGAGAAAAAAAGAGAAAAAAAAAAAACAAGACAAGAGCGATTGCAATTCAAAAACAAAGCTAAGACAAAATGTGACAGAAAAAAGAAAAAACTAAGCTACAACACAACACAGGCTGGATATGACAATCCTTATGTGATTTTACATGTCATCTTGTATATATGTTTGGAGTATTTCTTCCTTTAGTTTTTGTTTAAATTGTCCAAGCGTTGTACATGATTTTAATTCAGGTCCAAAATTGTTCCATAATCTGACTCATTGCACTGAAACACAGTGTTGCTTGGCGGTAGTTCTCACTGAAGGTTTTTGAAATATACATGTTCCTCTAAAATGGTATTGATTCTCCCTTATTTGGAACAACTTTTGGATATTTGCAGGCAGTGATAGATTCTTCACTTTAAACATTATTATTGCAGTTTTAAAGTCAACCAGATCTTTCAACTTGAGAGCTTTTAATTTAAGAAAAAGTGAGTTTGTTGGTTTGCTGTAAGCTGCTTTGTTTATTATTCTAATAGCTCTCTTCTGAAGCATAAAGAGTGGATGTATGTTTGTTTTATATGTATTTCCCCATACTTCATTACAATATGTCATGTATGGGAGTATTAATGAATGATACAAGGTATATAGTGTGGGTTGATTCAGCAAATATTTCACTTTGTGTAACATTGCAATTGATTTGGATATTTTACCTTTAATATAATTAATATGTGACTTCCAACACAGTTTATTATCAATTATTATTCCAAGAAATTTAGTTTGAGATACCCTTTCAATCTCTACATCATTTACACTGAGTTTAGATACTGAGTTGTTGTGATGGTTGTTAAAGATTATAAATTTTGTCTTACTTAAATTGAGCGTTAATTTGTTTGAATCAAACCACAGTTTAAGCTTTCCTAATTCCTTTCCGAGTGTATCCAGAAGTTGTTCCAGATTGCTTCCACTGCATAATAGATTAGTGTCATCAGCAAACAATATTAAGTCCATTTTTTTCTGAAACTTTACATATATCATTTATATACATATTGAATAATAATGGCCCCAAAACTGAACCCTGTGGGAATCCACAAGTAACCTTCAGTAGCTGTGAGTTTTCGTTACCAACACATACATACTGATATCTATTCTTTAAGTAACTACTTAACCAGGACAGTGCTACTCCTCTAATACCACAATTTTGTAGTTTCTTTAATAATAAATTATGATCCACTGTATCAAATGCTTTTTTTAAGATCCAGGAATACCCCAACTGAATACTCTTTATTTTCAATGGCAGTTGATATTTTTTCTATAAATTCCATTAGAGCAAATGCAGTTGTCCTCTTGTGTCTGAACCCATATTGCTGCTCACACAATAAATTATTCTTCAGTATGAAGTTGTCAATTCTCTCATAGAATATTTTTTCAAGTATCTTAGAAAATTGCGGCAATAGTGAAATTGGTCTATAGTTTGAGAATTCCCCTCTGTCACCTGTCTTGTATATCGGAATTACTTTAGCTATTTTCATTGCATTGGGAAATATACCTGTTTGGAGAGACAGGTTACAGATATACATCAGTGGTTTCACTAAGCATTCAATAACAGTTTTGACTAAGAGCATGTCAATACCATCACAGTCCGTAGATGTTTTACTTTTAAACAATTTAACAATTTCAATGACCTCTCTCTTGTCTGTGTTCTTTATTAAAATGGAGTCTTTTATAGCAGTGTTTTTGCTTATTGTATCATCTGTAGGCCCCGTAACGGGTATTTCTCGAGCCAAATTAGGACCAATGTTAACAAAAAAGTTATTAAATTCATCTGCAAGTGAAGCTGCATTCACACTCGGAGTCGTTTTATTATTTTTTGAAAAATGGATTGGGTAGCTTGTATTTCTGCTTTTATTTCCAAGAATACTGTTAAGTATTGTCCATGTATTTTTAATATTGTCTCTGTTTTTCTCCAGTTCTTTACTGTAATAGTCTCTCTTACTACATCTTATTATATATGTTAACTTATTTTTGTATGTTTTATACCGCTGCTCTGCTTCTTTTGTCCTTTTCTTTAGGAAAGTTTTATATAATGATTTTTTTCTTTTTACACGCCTTTTGTAATCCTTTGGTTAACCATGGCTTATCGTCAAATTTATGTTTAAGCTTTTTCTTTACTAATGGACAATTTTTTTTCATAAAGAGTGGTTACAATGTTTATAAAAGCGTCATAAGCTTCATTTACATCTGATACATAGACTTCTGTCCAGTCTTGCTTCAGCAAGTGCTCTTTAAAAGAACTGATTGCATTTGGTGATTTGTATCTGAACGATTTTAATTTTTTTTCTGTATTGGCCCCCGTGTGGCCATGGATAAGTGCAAAGGTTGGTAAGTGGTCACTTATATCATTTATCAATAATCCACTTTCTATTTTCTTATCAATAATATTAACAAACAGGTTGTCAATAAGTGTAGCAGTGTGAACTGTGATTCTACTGGGATGTGTTATTGTGGGATATAGACTCATGCTGTACATAGAATTCATGAACTCTGTAATTACATTTTGTTGATGTGGATTTAGTAAATCAATATTGAAATCTCCACAAATTACTACCATTTTCTTACTAGTAATATTATTGTACAGCTCAACTAATTCATCTCTGAATGTCTCAATGCAAGTTCCCTGCGTTCTATATATACAACTTATAATTAGATTTTTTTGTTTTATCTTGGTCAATCTCAACAGTAACACATTCCAAAATCCCTGGTAGTGCAAAGGACATTCTATTTACAAGCTTACACCTATACAGGTCATCAATATACAGTGCAACACCACCACCCTTTTTTTGAGATCTGTTAATATGAAACATCTGATATCCCTCTATTGCCATCAGGGGAGCCTGCTCTTCATTAAGCCAGGTTTCAGAGACTGCAATAGCTGAAATTTTTCTGTCTAGCTGTTTTAAATAGTCCTGAATCTGTGGAAAGTTTTTGTTTAGACTTCTGTTGAAGTGTATTATTGATAGTTTACCATCTAGTTGCACTTGACTTTTGAATTGCTTTTCCGTGTAATATTCACAATTGTTATGAATATTATTGAAAAAGTGGTTATCAGGATCAATATCATTCTCCATCTCTTGTAGTTTATGTTCAGCATAATGGCATATTTTCAGAGTTTGAGTATCCTTACTCTGTGTCAAATGACTTCCTCCAACTGGGGATAATTGATGTCTACTCAAGTCAGTCATAAGTTTTTGTTTGTATTGCTTATTTTTTTTTAAGTACTTTGACATGGTATATCAAAAGAACTATTCTTACTGTGTGTGTGACAATGGATTATCATTGTCTCTTAATTTTCTTAATTGGTGTTCATCTGTATTTATTTAAGTCAGTAACATCTCTGATCATGGTGGACGTGGACATGTAAAAGAAAAACCCATGTACAAAAAATGTTTGCTTGGTGGCTTTTTCGTTGTCCTTAACCTCTTGCGGTCCGTTGTACCGTGGGCGGGCAAGTCTCTGTGTCCTAGAGCGCACGAGAGCGCACAAGGGCGCTCTTGTGCACACTAGGACGCATGGTGTAGATGGTGATGTAGGTGGTGATGGTGATGTAGTGGCGTCCAAGCGCGCACTGAAAATAAAAGCTGCAGACACAGCCGCGAACAGATTAGTTCATCTGATTGATCTCTCATTCAACTAATAAGAGCCTTGAATTGGGTTTCTGAAACCTTGAAGAACCAATGACTGAAAACCTAGCCAGAAGGACCCGCCTGCTGTGAATGCAGTGAGCCAGTTGAAGCAGAGAAGTTCGCGAGCTGTTTTTTTTTTTTTAAGGCTGGGTGAAGACTGACTGCTGGAGCGGATCAAAAAAGGATTAGACGTTATGAGACGTTATGATTTCTTCCATGGTCATAGACCGACGGAGGCTGACGACGAAGGCTGAGTGACACACACGCCTTTGCCAGTGTTTTTTTAATTACTACTCTTATTTGTTTTGAAAAATCGTTTGCCAAAAACCGCAATCATGGAAGCACAAAATCGCAATAATGGAATTATGTTTTGATTGGGTCGCGAGACCAGAACCATGAGCGGACCAGCATCGCGTTCGTCTGACAATGGGGAAGAGAAGTTCGCCAGGACGCTGCTGTGAAGAGGTAAGGTGTTATAAGCTAAATTATTCTTTATCACTGACTATTCTTCTGTAGCGGGGGGAGCCGCGGTGACTAAGCTGCTGTCCCACATCCCACATGAGGCTAATCCGTCATGTAGCGATGGCCGATCTCCGTCCTCTGTAGTGAGGGGGGGGGCACACACACACACACACACAGACACAGCCCTGAATTTGACCTTTCATTAGAGCCCAAAACGAAGCTTCTACATTGAATCATTCAAAAGTTACAGACGTTTTTCCAAACTGTGCCATTTGGCACAATTTGGCACAGTTCCAAAACGCCTGGGAACAGCCTGAGGAAAAAGCTGTGTAATATATTCATTTTTTGTGGTATTGTTACAAAATTTGGACCTCAGCTGGATAACGCTTGGTTCTACATTTCTGTTGCATTTTCCAGCCCGGATCTGAAGCTGTGTGTTATTTGCAAGCATTTGTATCCAAAAAAACACCCAGGCCAAATTTATTTTCTTCAAGTTCACTATGTTTAGATGACTGTAACTCAGTGGCAGGGGCACTTAGAGAGATTATGACTGTTTTGCCAAAAAATTCAAAGTGTTTTCTTTTAAATGAGACCAACCCCATGAAGATGCTGCAAAGGGTTGAAGAACAGCTTTGGATTTAATTTGGGCATGTTAATTTTTGGCGTTTTTAGGGAAATTGACCGGAGTGTAAGGGGTTAAGCTGTTGTGAATATGTTTGACCGGTCCTGTATTGTTTTGTGAACTTTGTTTTTTCTTTGTATAAAGTTTAAAATAAAACAAAGGAAAAAAGAGAGAGGGGTTTGTATTTTAGTGGGGAACGTGTTATGGTTCTTCCCGTGTGTCGTTACCAAGTGTCTGGCGTATAAATTCGTCCGGGATTTGTGTCTGGATATATTTTGTTGTGCTATTTTGGTGGACCGTACAACTTAAAAGTATTTGTTACCAGAAGAGAAATTTGTATTTATTAAGTTTTAATCCTTTTATTTTATTTTTCAATGTATTTTCTAAGTGATTTAGTTTCTCCCTTATAAAAAAAAAACAAACAAAAAAAACCCCTTTTGTCCATATTTTGTCCTTATAAGATCAGTGATAACCAGGTAAGGACAAGGTTTTTATTCAGGTGATATCCAGAAAATGTCCTCTTAGTGTGTGTTAGTGAGTCCAAAGCTCATGCTTTCCTCCTTTTTTTTTTGGGTAGGTCATGTTTATTTTAGTGTTCTTCCCCCATGTTTTCCTGAAAGTTGTTATTTATTCCAAATTGTGGTGATTTGTATGGGAGAGAGGTTTTTTTTTTTTTTTGTTTCTTTGGGGGATAAGGCTATGGTGTCAGCTTGACTTGTTGGAGTGTATATTGTCTGTCCCGTTCAGAGTAAAGTATACTCCTTTTGAGGGAGAACCACTCTTTCAGTCTATTGTGTCTATTCAGTCTATTCAGTCTGTGGTGAAACAGGGCATCCTGGCAGAACTAAAAACAATATCTGCCACAGGTCTGTGGTGGACCACTCCCAGTTACACGGGGTGAGACTGGACATCCTGGCAGATAAACACATCTGTGGCAAGGTCTGTGGTGGACTGTGCCAGTTGGTGCATTGTGACATGCACTACACAAAGAGCAGAGATAAACAAGCCTATCATCTGGTCAGTCACTGCAACAGATACTGGAGTCAGTTTGTCTTGGCTTGTCCTTGCCACTGATAATACCGTTATCTGCCAAGAATGTGCTGCTAGTCCAGCAAAAGCTAGCAGTACTCAAATACTTTGCAAGCAGTTTCATGAAATGGTCAATCAGAAAGTAACTCATACCGGCTCGGATGTCGCCCGGGCTTACAAGGTCCGCGCTGATCTGTTCACACTCTGACAGGCAGCGAAAAGTAAGCTAGGAGCAGGAAGACAAAAGAAGAGGAAAACAGCAGCCTTGTGTGTAGCAGAATGGAAAGTACGCACTCTGTTGGACAGAACAACATCACAGCGCCCAGAAAGACAGATCACGCTTATGGCCCTGGAAATGAACAGGTACAATGTAGACATAGGTGCACTTAGTGAAACAAGATTACCTGGATATGACAGCTTGGAAGACCATGGGTACATCTTCTTTTGGAGTGGGAGATCACCCTAGATGGGAGATTGTTGTCACATGTACTAAACAGCCAGTACTTGCCAGAAATTCCTGCAGCTCCTTCAATGTTGCTGTTGGCCTCTTGGCAGCCTCCCTGACAGCTTTCTTCTCATCTTTTCACTGATTTTGGAGGGACGTCCAGTTCTTGGTAATGTCACTGTCGTGCCATATTTTCTCCACTTGATGATGACTGTCTTCACTGTGTTCCATAGTATATTTAATGCCTTGGAAATTCTTTTGTACCCTTCTCCTGACTGATGCCTTTGAGCAATGAGATCCCTCTGATGCTTTGGAAGCTCTCTGTGGACCATGGCTTGTGCTGTAAGACAGTGTCTAACAACCTGTGGTCTGCGCCCCCCCAGGGGGGCACCTGAGCCCTCAAGAGGGGCACGGAGCTCTGTCTGTTTTTAAGTCACGAATTGTATGGGTAAAAAAATGCATGAATGACATCAAATAAAGAAAGATGATAGAAAGAGGATGGTGTGGTGGACACAATACACGTGGCACTCCACCCAGTACAGGTGGTTGGTGGGGGAGAAGATAGTTAGAGATGCTAATGGAGAAAAGGTGAAAGGAGCCAAACAAACAAAGACGTGCCTTTCACCTCACAGCACCAGGTTTGCACCTGAGGACGCAGGGGTACGAATGTATTGTAGCAAGACCTGCTCTGTGACGTGTGTGTCAGTGTTATGTTAATGTGTGTACATGTCTTTCTGTCTGTTTGTTTATGAGTGTACCCTGTGTGCTGGAGGCGGGAATAAAAGTGTATAAAGAAGTTTGCTCAGGCACTCAGGGTTATTCTGTTCTATTCTGTGTTGGAGGAGAAATAAAGTTCTGTGTCGTGCAGCTCACTGTTTCATCTGATTCCATCCTCCACAATGGCTGAGAAACGTAAATGTGTGGAGGACCCCATGGAGTTAAAAAAAGAAAAAAAGACAATATATTAACAGTTACCTGAACTATGGATTTATAGAAGCACAAGACTCTGTTCAGCCAGAATGTGTTATTTGTGGTGAAAAGCAAGCTAACAACAGCATGAAGCCCAGCAAACTGAAACGCCATCAGGAGACTCAACATCGAGAGACCATTGGGGCAAGTTGGGATTTTTTTTTTTTTTATTTAAGTTTTTGTAAAGGGTATACATGTCATTACAGCATTGCATTGTATACATTTTCATCACATATTCCCCCTTTTTTTGTTTTTTGACAACATTGGAAAAAAATATTACAACACCCTTTTTTTAAGTGAAAGAAAAAGAGAAATTAAAAAAGAACAAAAGAAAACAAAAAAGACAAAAGAGCAGAAAAATAAAAGAGAATCTGAGTAGCATTGGAACAAAGAGAGGTGCCATTATTGAAATGGTATTTGTCAAAGATTAGATCTGATGGAAGACACATATGCGTTCCAGGGTTGACAAAAGTTCAAGAACCCATCCATGTCCTGTCTCAGTGCAAATGTCAACTTTTCCATCAAATAAATGTCCTGAATCACGTTAATCCAATCTTCAGGTGTAGGACAGTCTTTCAACATCCATTTTTTTGTTAGAGCTTTTTTTATTTGCCAATATTAAAACAGTGAATAAATGTTTTTCTCCTCATCTTTCCAGTGATTCCAGTAGTAAACCCAAGTACAAAGTTACAAAAGAAAAGGGAACTGTTACTTTGAATATTTTCCCCAATATTGTCTGTACATTGGTCCAATATTGGTGGATAACTGGGCATGACCAAAACACATGAAAATGATTTGCAGTCTTTTCACCACACAAGCGCCAACAATTCAACCCTTTACGAGTAAATTTGTTTTGTGCAGGTGTTCTGAAAAATCTTACCAAATTTTTCAATCCAGATTCTCTCCACAGCAGGGATGAAGTACTTTTCCATTGTTGTTTATTTAGTTTTTCCCATATTTCCAGTTGTAAAGTGAAATTCCCCTCTTTTTCCCATCTCTCTTTTATATATGATGTGTTGTCTCCTTTAAAGTCTTGAAAACCATGGTATATTTTAGAAATGTATCTGATCCCTGGGATCCCTTTATATGCCATTAAGAAAACCTTCAGAACACCTGACTGGGCCCTTTCCAAATCCTCCTTTTTAAGTATTTTGTTTGTGTGGTGTCTAAGCTGAAAGAACCTGTAAAGGTCTTGATTTACCTTGTTTTTTCAAATCTTCAAAACTTCTTAAAGTTTGCCCTTTAAAAAAAATCGTAATATTTTATCAGTCCGTTCTCTTTCCACTTTTTAAATCTAGTGTCTGTTTTATTAGGAGTAAAGTCCTGATCATAGGAAATCCATTGCAATAATCGATAGGGTTCTTTAGTTTGATTCTCTCTGACTATCTTAAAAGGAACTCCGACTATATTGGCATGTTAGCTCTATATGCTTTATTTTGATGTTAGTAACATAACTATAATTTAATTTTTTTGAAAATAATTCCCAGTTTTATATATTTTTGAAAAACTTTATTACGATTTTTGTTTACGTCGCAATGCATTCTGGGTAGTGACGTAAAATGGTTGCAGCCGTTTTTTCTGTCTTATACAAGCCAAGAAGCGAAGGTCCTAACTACTGCCATTTGTCAGTGAAAATGCCACATTGCGGATGTTGAATGTAATTTGTTGGATGTAATTTCAAATCAAAGGGAAATAAAGAGAGCGGGGTGAGCCTCCATAGCTTTCCTAAAGAGGGAAAGTGGAGGAAAAAGTGGGGCAGCAGCGGCTCAGCAGGTAGAGCAGGTCGTCTAATAACCCGATGGTTGGCGGTTCGCATCACGCTCTCCCCAGATATCCTGCCGTTGTGTCCCTGGGCAAGACACTTCATCCGCCTGGCCTCCAGTGCCCATAACACTGGGTATGGATGTGTAAAAATGTTTAAATGCTCGGTGGTGGCCGGAGAGGCTGTTGGCGCGGATTGGCAGCCACATTTCCCTCACTCTGAGTCTGTGATCGCACGCTGTAACGCATGCCTGATAAAGCTGACATATGTATTAATCACGCTGTGATAATAGCACAGTATCGCTCAAAGCGCGCGCATGAGACATGTCTGTGATCGCACGCTTGTGTTGACTGTTCCTGCACGCTCGTGCGCTTTGCGCACACTCATGCGGATGAGCGTGTTGCGGATGAAATAAGGGAATAAGGGTCTGTGATCACGCGCTGTACGCTGTGATAATAGCACAATATCGCTCAAAGCGCACGAGTGTGCGCTTTGCGCACCAGTGTTGCGGATGAAATAAGGGAGCCCAGTGTTGAGGCACGGAATAAGTGCAGGCAGGACACGCAAACTGAAGTTTAAAAGGGTGTTTATTTCATCCTCCAGCACGAAGCTCACTCCAGCGCTGTGGAGCGAGCCCTTTTTTTTTATTACTTATTTTGTACCCATAGGTAGATTTGTTTTGCAGTCTGGTGACAAGCCACCAGCTGCCAGTCGCTGCATGCGCAAGCGCCCCATAACTCCCTAACCTGCATGTTTTTGACATGTGGGAGGAAACTGGAGAAATCCCGGAGTAAACCCACGCAAACATGGGGAGAACATGCAAACTCCACACAGATCACTGTTGGCTGGGGGCAGGGATCGAACCCACGATCTCCGCGATCCCCCGGCCGAGGGTGAACTGTGCTGTCCACTGCGGTTAGTACAAAATAAGTAATAAAAAAAAGGGCTCGCTCCACAGCGCTGAAGTATGAAATAAACAACCTTTTAAACTTCAGTTCACGTGTCCTGCCTGCAATTATTCCGTGCCTCCACAATGGGTTCCCTTATTTCATCCGCAACACTGGTGCGATATTGTGCTATTATCACAGCATACAGCGCGTGATCACAGACTCAGAGTGAGGGAAATGTGGTTGCCAATCCGTGCCAACAGCCTCTCCGGCCACCACCGAGCATTTAAACATTTTTACACATTCATACCCAGTGTTATGGGCACTGGAGGCAATGCGGGTGAAGTGTCTTGCCCAGGGACACAACGGCAGGATATCTGGGGAGAGCGGGATGCGAACCGCCAACCATCGGGTTATTAGACGACCTGCTCTACCTGCTGAGCCGCTGCCACCCCACTTTTTCCTCCACTTTCCCTCTTTAGGAAAGCTATGGAGGCTCACCCCGCTCTCTTTATTTCCCTTTGATTGGAAATTACATCCAAAAGCCGCGCAATGTGGCATTTTCACTGACAAATGGCAGTAGTTAGGAGCTTCGCTTCTTGGCTTGTATAAGACAGAAAAAACGGCTGCAACCTTTCTACGTCACTACCCAGAATGCATTGCGACGTAAACAATAATGGCGATTTACATCGTAATAAAGTTTTTTAAAAATATATAAAACTGGGAATTATTTTCAAAAAAAATATAGTTATGTTAGTCACATAAAAATAAAGCATATAGAGCTAACATGCCAATATAATCGGAGTTCCTTTTAAACCAAATTTTTAGCGGGGTCTCTATCCACGGGTTAGTGTTATTCAAAAGTTTAGGTAAGGCATTGTTCCCTATTATCGCCTGTAGGGGAATGTCACTTGTTATTTGACATTCTATCTCCTTCCATTGTGCAGTGTAGACTGGGTTACATATCTCTACTAAAGTTTTAATTTGCGCGGCTTTAAAATAGTCCCTGTTATTTGGCAGCGCAAGCCCTCCTTTGTCTTTGTTTAGCTGTAGGGTTCTATATCTGATTCTATGTCTCTTGCCCTGCCATATGAATCTTGAGATCCTTCTGTCCAGTTCTTGCCATGTTTTTTTGGGAGGTTCTGCCGGTATTGTTTGGAAAAGATATAGAAGACGTGGAAGTATATTCATTTTGACTGCTTCAATTCTTTGTGCAGTACCCAAGAATAGTATCATATTCCATCTTGCTTGATCAGATTTTATTTTTTGCCATCAGTGGATCATAGTTTAGTGTTATAATTTTGTTGAGTTGTTTCGGGATATTGACCCCCAGATATTTCATAGATTCCATCTCCCAGTTAGTTTTGAATTTGCTTAGTAAATATTGATTTGGGTCATAGCTGAATGTTAAAATTTGGGTTTTATGCATGTTTAATTCGTACCCCGATAACTCTCCATACTCTGAAAAAACTGAGATTAGTTCTGGAAAAGAGGTGTCCGGCTGCCCCAGGTATATTAAAATGTCATCAGCAAAGAGTGCTATTTTATGTTCCTTCTGACCAAGTGTAATACCTTGAATTTTTTGATTCTGTCTTATCCTTTGGCTCAGAGGTTCTATGAAGATTGCAAAGAGCAGTGGAGACAAGGGGCGGCCCTGACAACATTCTCTTTCCAGTTCAAAAGATGATGATAATTTACTGTTAATCCTTATTTTAGCTGTTAGTTTTTTATATAATGCCTGGATAGTTCTAATGAAGTTGTTATGAAAATTGAAACTGGATAAGATTCTATATAGGAAAGACCAGTCAACCGAATGAAATGCTTTTTCAGCATCTAATCCCAATATGGCTACATTTAAATTATATTTTTTTATATGATGAATTATGTGGAAAGTGCGTCTAATGTTATCTTGTGTCTGTCTTTGTCTTATAAAACCTGTTTGGTCTAAATGAATTAAGTCTGTCAGTATATTTTCTAACCTTTTGGCAAGGTTAGCGGTAAAAAGTTTATAGTCCTGATTTAACACACTGACTGGTCTGTAGTTGGAGCAGTCTAGTTTATCCTTTTCAGGTTTAGGTATGACTGCAATGACCCCTTCTCTCCAGGAGGGGGGGATTCCCCTGTGTGGAGGACATAGTTAAATGTTTTCAGGAGGAGAGGAGATAGTTGCTGTTTAAAGGTTTTGTACCACTCTGCTGTATAGCCATCTGCTCCTGGGGATTTGTTAGCTTTAAGTTTCATAATTGCTTTTTCTAATTCTTTAGGTTGCATTTCTGACAGTAGTTTTTTTATTTTGTGACTCAGTAAGTTGGGGAAGATTTAACCCCTTGCACTCTGGTCAATTTCCCTAAAAACGCCTTAAAATAACATACCCAAAGTAAATCAAAAGCTGTTCTTCAACCCTTTGCAGCATCTTCATGGGGTTGGTCTCATTTAAAAGAAAACACTTTGAATTTTTTGGCAAAACACTCATAATCTCTCTAAGTGCTCCTGCCACTGAGTAACAGTCATCTAAACATACTGAATCTGAAGAAAATAAAGTTTGCCTGGGTGTTTTTTTTTTTAGATACAAATGCTTGCAAATAACACACAGCTGTCAGATACTGGCTGGAAAATGCAACAGAAATGTAGAACCAAGTGTTATCAAGCTGAGGTCAAAATTTTGTAACAATACCACAAAAAATGAATATATTACACAGCTTTTTTCTCAGGTTGTTCCCAGGCATTTTTGAACTGTGCCAAATTGTGCCAAATGACACAGTTTGGAAAAACGTCTGTAACTTTGGAATGCTGAAATTGTCATAACCCGAGTGTCGGTTCTGGCCACACTCGGGCCTCATATCTTGTTGTTCCCTGGCTTTGGCAGCTGAGGGTTCCTTCCAGCTCCTCGGGCTCTTATTGTGAAGGCGCCCGGGGGAGCTCCCTGCTGTCAAAGTCAGCTGCTGCTCTGCTGTCATGAGCAGCAGCTGTGCCGCGTTGGGGTCATTAGCCACCAGATATAAGCGGGTGCTGAATGTCCTCCAGCGCGGCAGTCTCTGTTATGTTCCTGTTATGTTCAGCTATGTTCTGGTTATCCTGGTTAACCCCTGTTGTGTTCCTGCTGACCTCCGTTGTCCACTGTTAGCCGACTGGGGTATCTCGTAATCCCATCGGTTAACGGTCCTGTGTGTAAGGTACGTTCAGTGTCATTACCCTGACTATTACTCGTCTGGTGCATCGGGTGCTCCCCGGCTCAGACGTACCCATCCCGTTGTTTGTAATCTCTTCCTTGTCAACCTGCACTGTTAATAAACATCACTGCAAACTCACTGGTGACTGAGGCGTCTTGTGACGGTCCGTGAGGGCCGTTGTGACAGTAGACTGCCGCCAAACGCCCGGAGAGGAGGCGTTGTATCGAGACGCCATTCACTGTGCAGTTTGCAGTATTGGACTGTTTGTTTCTACCTGTCTGAGTGTCTGCAGCTGGGAGTATGACGTCATCCAGGAGCCGCAGCGGGCGCCTGGGCAGGCAGCTAGCGGAAGCTCTGGAAGATATTGACAACACCATCTTTTCCGCTACGCTGTGGGACGCTCCCAGCGACATGTTAAGACATTTGGACTACGCTGAGGTATTTCTGCTTAATCTCCCCCTCGAGTTTGACGATCACCCGGAGGTGATAGCGAGGTGGGAGGAACTCGCCGCCCAACGCGAGTCACTTCGTGGGCTGGAGGAGAGGAGCAGGAAGCAAGGGAGAAAGCGTCCTTGCTCCCTGCGTCGTTGTTCCGCCCCCGTCCCGGAGAAGAACCAGGAGTGCGCGCCGTCTGGGGGCCGGCGACGACGTCGGCGTAACGACGCGGGCTCTCCTCAGCAGAATCCTCAGCTGAAACCCCGTCTGGATCCAGTTCTGGGTCGCCGCAAGGGCTCAATCCCCCACACAGCTGTCACTCCTGCGCCTCGTCAGAGGGGAATCCCCGCAGCCTCGTCTTTTTCCGGGCTTTCGCCTGCTGTCCCGTCAGCACTCCATGCCCGACTGACCCCGGCTGTCGCCCCCCTCCTCCTCGTCGCCTATCCTGGCTGCTGTGTGTCTCGGGAGCTCCGTTTTGGCGAGTCTCATCCCGGAACCGTCTCGAGTGGCCTCACCTCGTCTTCCCAGAGGGCCCTCTGTCGCCACCCAGCGGGGAAAGGGAGGAACGACGTCCCCCACAGCGGGAACCATCTTACCCTCAGGAGAAAGGCGAGTGCATGATAATTTCTCTCATTCCGATATTGTTTTGCCTTGTCTGACTCCTGGGGGTGGAGTTCGGGGTATGCAGCCCCCCGAGCTCCCTCCACCTGCTGTGGATGAAGGAATTAACCCTGCTTCCTCTGTGTCTCCCTCCGCTGAGCGGTCCTCGACGTCAGGCCAACGTCGCTGGATGAGGAGGGGGCCTGCGGTTCTGGAGAGCCTGGTTCCGGTTCCGCAGCCACGCCATGGGCGGAGGAGGAGAGCGGACTGCAGCATGGAGCCTTCGCCGGTGAGGAAGCGTCCCCGGGGTTCCACGGAGGAGCGGTCCGGTCCAGCAGGGCGAGATTCTCCTGCCACCACGCCATGCGGGCCACCGGCGTGGACATCGGTGCCGGAGGACTCTTTGGCTGCACGCACCATCATGCCAGCTGCGGAGCCCGACGCAGCTGAGTGGGAGCCTGGGGACGACCTCCTGACATCTGAGCCCGGATCTTCGCAGTCCTGGACGGCGTCAGAACCCGAGTTCAGGCAAGTGCTCTGTTTTGTCTTTCTGTTTCACCTCTTAGAGCACTTTTGCCTGTCTCAAGGGGAGATGAGCCGGGTGCAGCCGCCCGCTGTGTCCGAGCTTATCTCGCCGGGTTCTGGCGCTGCCGGTGATCCTGATCCCGGGTTTTCTCTCTCTTTTGAGCCTTCTCCCAGGGTCGCCGGCGAGGGGCTGCTCTCGCCTGCTGCGCCAGAGGTTCCGGTTTCGGGGTTGGAGGTCGAGTCGGGTGCCACGCCGACCCAGTTGGGGTCCGTCGCGGGTTCGGTTCCGGAGGCCCAATCGGGGTCCACCGTGGGTTCGGTTCCGGAGGCCCAATCGGGGTCCACCGTGGGTTCGGTTCCGGAGGCCCAATCGGGGTCCGGCGTGGGTGCAGCACCAGCAGGTCCTGGATTCGGTGAGGGAGCTGCAGATCCCTGGCCACCGGATGCTGGACAGACTCATTCCCCTCGTCACCCTCATCACCACCGTCATCCTCCTCGTCTCCCTGAGGAGCGCTACCCATCTCCACCTGGGGCTGTTGGGGTCCTGAACGCTCCGCCCGGTTCCCCTTCGTCTCTCCCCTTTTCAGCGGGACCGCCGGCTGCTTCTTCCCAACGGTTCTGGTGGGCTGGCGTTGCAGGGCGGCCGCCTGAAGGACTGTCTCGCCGGTTTGGTTCTCTGGGCCGGCCCCCCGTCATTTTTGACTCCCTGTGTGGCGACCTGCTTCGGCCGCCTGAAACTCTCTGCTTCCGAGCATGGGACTGGGGTAGGCCACCCGAACCGTCCTCTTTTCCCCTCCCTGTTCTGTGGCCTCTTGATGCCGGACGACCCCCCCGAACCTTTTGCCCCCATCCCTCCGGGTCAGGACTGCACCCTCCCCGGGTTTCTGATTTCGTTTGTGGGACTGTTGGGGTGTGCGGGGGGGGGGGAGGGGGAGGGGGATTGATTTGTGTTTTTGTGGCCCACTACTTTGTTTCTGTGTTTGGTGGTTCTTTTCCCTCCACCTTATGTCAATTTGTTTTTGCCAATAGGTGTACTGCCTATTTTGACTCTGTTCTTGTCACCCACATTCAAGGGAGTATGGTTTTTTTTTTTTTTTCCTGTCTCTACTGCCTTGTTGGTCTTGTTGTTTGTCTCTCTCCCTCCTGCCAGCACCCCATCCACCCACCCTAGGGGGGTGGGGGGGGGCTGGGGTGTTACTCTGGCCGCTCAGAGCTCGGCCTTGAGGGGGAGGTACTGTCATAACCCGAGTGTCGGTTCTGGCCACACTCGGGCCTCATATCTTGTTGTTCCCTGGCTTTGGCAGCTGAGGGTTCCTTCCAGCTCCTCGGGCTCTTATTGTGAAGGCGCCCGGGGGAGCTCCCTGCTGTCAAAGTCAGCTGCTGCTCTGCTGTCATGAGCAGCAGCTGTGCCGCGTTGGGGTCATTAGCCACCAGATATAAGCGGGTGCTGAATGTCCTCCAGCGCGGCAGTCTCTGTTATGTTCCTGTTATGTTCAGCTATGTTCTGGTTATCCTGGTTAACCCCTGTTGTGTTCCTGCTGACCTCCGTTGTCCACTGTTAGCCGACTGGGGTATCTCGTAATCCCATCGGTTAACGGTCCTGTGTGTAAGGTACGTTCAGTGTCATTACCCTGACTATTACTCGTCTGGTGCATCGGGTGCTCCCCGGCTCAGACGTACCCATCCCGTTGTTTGTAATCTCTTCCTTGTCAACCTGCACTGTTAATAAACATCACTGCAAACTCACTGGTGACTGAGGCGTCTTGTGACGGTCCGTGAGGGCCGTTGTGACAGTAATATAGAAGCTCCATCTTGGGCTCTAATAAAAGGTAACACTCAGGGCTGTGTGTGTGTGTATCTGTGAGGGGGATTTATTCATTCATGAATGAATGAATGAACAAACAAGCCCCCCACACACAAAGAAGCATGCCACGTAAAAAATGTGTGGCCTTTTTTTACAAGAAAAAATAACCTACAGTGCAATAAAAATTATACTAAAATATCTGCAATGTAGAAGATAACAACTCCCCCCCCCCCCCCCCCCCCCCCACTACAGATGAGCTCAGCGCACAAAAAACAGTCCGTCAATGGTCCATCATGTGGCTATGACGGACCGTTGTATTTACCGATCGGTCAAAAGTCATTTTTATTACTATTTTCAGTGATAAAGAATAATTTAGCTTATAACACTTACCTGTCCACAACAGCAGTGTCGTTGACGAACATCTGTTCCTCATTGTCAGACGAACATGAAGCTGGTCCGCGGTTCTGGTCACCCGACCCGGTCAAACCATGATTCCATTATTGCGGTTTTGCGCTTCCATGATTGCGGTTTTGGCAAACGATTTTTCAAAACAAATAAGAACAGTAGTAATAAAAAAAGACTGGCGAACGCTACCGTTACACACAGGTCTCAATGTGCATCACCCAGCGGCTTACACAAAACAGATTTTACACACGGGACGCACACGTTTCAATCATCGAACTTCTCTGCTTCAATTGGCTCATTGTATTCGCGGTCATTGGTAGGCAGGTCCTTCTTGCTAGGTTTTCAGTCATTGGTTCTTCAAGGTTTCAGAAACCCAATTCAAGGCTCTTATTAGTCAAATGAGAGGTCAATCAAATGTAAACCAATCAAAACACTCCTTTGGCTTTCTGATCGCAGCTGTGTCTGTACTGGAAGAACGGAAATGCAGCTTTTTTTTCAGTGCGCACTGAGACGCACAGTGCGCACTGAGATGCACTAGGACGCAGAGGTGTGACCGCCCGCGGTATCCCGGAGTGCAAGAGTTAATGTATTTAGGAAGGCTTCGGATGTGTTTTTTTGCGGGAGTACAAGTTCTTGTAGTAATTCTCGAAGCTTTTAAGAATTTCCTGAATTCTAAATTTTATTTCCTTTGATACTGGGTCTCTGATTTTGTAGATTGCTCTCTCCGTTTGTTGTTTCCTCAATTTATAGGCTAGTAATTTTGCCGATTTGCTAGCTGTTTCATAGTATTTTTGTTTCAGAAATGTAAGTTTCTTCTGGATTTCTATTGTGTAGATCTCGTTTATTTGTTTTTTAATTTCCTTAATTTTGAGCAAGTCATTAGAATGAGTGTTTTCTTTGTGCTATTTTTCTAGTTTCTTAAATTCTGACTCTAATGTGATTAGTTTTTCTTGTCTCAGTTTCTTTTGGGTTGCCAGTTTTGCGATAATCTTTCCCCTTATTACAGCTTTGCATGCGTCCTACAGTATTAAAGGGGATACTTCTCCATTATCATTTTCTTCCAAATATCTGAGAATATCTGATTCCAATTCATCTTTCAGTGGTCCTTTCAGCACATTTGAATTTAATCTCCAAGAAAATGTATTATTTGTGCATTTTTGGATATTTAAGTCCATATAGATCAGACTGTGGTCAGAGAGATCCATCAGTCCTATTTTACATGTTTTCACTCTTCCAATGTCTCTATTACAATTAAAAAAATAGTCAATCCTTGAGTATGATGAATATGGTGCTGAGTAAAATGTATAATCTTTTACACTGGGGCTGAATTCCCTCCACACGTCACAGATTCCCATTTCTTTTAGTAGCATCTGAGTTTTTCTACTTTGAGTGTTATTTTGATGTGGATAATTACCTGATGCATCCCAGTATGGATTCAGTCTTAGATTGAACTCTCCACCACATATCACTAAACCTTTGGCTTTAGTTATCATTAGGGCAAATACATTTATATAAAATTTCCAGTTGGCCCCTGGAGGTGCATATACATTCAGCAGGGTGATATCTTCTCCCTCTAGCCAACCAAGTACCATGCTAAATCTCCCTTCTTTATCTTTGTGTTCTGAATTTTTTTCAAATATAATTTTGGTTGAGATCAATGTCGCTCCCCCCCTCCTCCCCCCTGACTTATATGAAGACGAAGAGATCAGTTTAAACCCTTGTCTATTAAGTTTAGTGTGCTCCAAGTCTGTTAGGTGGGTTTCCTGTAAAAATATTATTCCTGCTCTGTCTTTTTTCATTTTGCCTAGAATCTTGGATCTTTTAACTGGATTCAGGATCCCTTTTACATTATATGAGATTATTTTGGTTACACCCTGTAACTCCATTGTATTGTCTTATTTAGTATAACAGTGTAGTGGCCCTCTTTTATGCTACTCAGAAACTGAAAGAACATTAAGAACATAAAAAACATTAAATAGAGAACATAGTATATAAAACTTTAAAACAAAAAACTGTCAAAAGATCTTCCTGAGCTGAGGTCTTTTTAGCGACCTTAGAAGAGCCTTGATGGTGCGTTGGCTCTGAGGGAAATTCCTCAAACTTTGTTACGTGTTGAGGGCCCTCTCTTACCCCTGTAAGTTGTCCCATGTTTTTAACGTGAATTTCAGATCCCAATCCAAACTTGTAATGATTTTTTTTTTTTTATGCCTATACCCTATGAAATTGTACGCAACCCCCCACCACCATCACAGCAAACAATCACATTAATACAGTATTTGTTAGTGTGGAGAGTTCATGTGGTTCATTGTCACATTTCTATTTTAACAAGTTTTTTTTTTTAAAGACTTATTTCTTTCTAATATTATGACTGTTCCATGAAATGTTTTACCCCTTCTTACTTGCTGATTCTGCATCTCCTTTAATGTTTGTTACCTTGTAGGAGGAGGGTTGGATGCACAGATTGATTAAAAATATTGTTATTCCCTCCTGAAAGCGTCCAGTTTTTCCTTATAGCCCTGGCGCTGGGTTTCCCGCTGCTGGCCCATGGATTTTGAGGGTCTCTGTGTGCACCACGCTTGAGCCTTGATTCTTTCGGTCGGGTCTGCTGCGGGTTTATACACCGTTAACGGGAGCCCTCTTCTCGCCATATCCCTGGTTGCTTCTTCCGCCAAGTTGTAGAGACACGTCTCTTCCCCGTAAAAAACCCGCAGCTTCGCCAGAAATGGAGTTTGAAAGCACAGTTTCTTCTCTCTTAGTACCTTTTTAGCATTGTTGTATTCCCAACGCTTTTTAAGGACCTCCGGGGCGTAGTCATGCTCCACAAAAACTTTTCTTTCTTGGTGCATAAATCCTTTTTTCTGCCAAGCCAGTCTCAAAACCGCGGGGGGGGGGGGGGCTTCCGCCGACGGCCTTGGGGCTAATGAACAGTGCGCCCTTTCCATTTTCAAATCGGTGGATTGGGGAATTTCCAACTTCTCTCTCAGTATGGTTTCCACGCATGCAGCCATTGTGGTGAAACCGTCCTCGACTCCTTCTTTCAGACCACAAATTCTTATGTTCTCCCTTCTTAGTCTTCCTTCATGGTCCGTTAGCTTAGCCTCCAGTCTTGTCTGTCGTTTGAGTAATTCCAGCGTGGTTTCTTCCAGGCCTTTTATTCTTTCCTCTGCTTCCATGTTTCGGGCCTCAGCCTGGTCCACTCTGTTGTTTGTCCTTTTTATTTCGTCTTTAATTTCAGGAAATTCGGCCCAACACTCTCGGCGAAATTCTCTTAATTCTTGAAGTACCATTTTTAAGCTAACCGTGTTGCTAGTCTCATTCTGCTCCTCTATTTCCGAGTGGTGGTTGTCCTCCAGGTCAGATTCTCCGGCCGATGCGCATCTTAGCCTGGTAAATGTCGATCTCTTCTGTTTTCCTTTAGGCATAATGACTTTGTCTTTTGATTTTCACTCTTCCATAAATCCGTTAAATCTGATTTTCATGGTATTTTCACAAATGGGGTCTGGGAGCTTCAGTGTTAAGCTGCTATCACCATGGTGTCCAGACCGGAAGTCGAGATTTTTTTTGAGAGGAAACGGCACCTGGTGCTTTCAAGGAGACACAGGGATATCAGAAAATTCTTTGAACGGGCAGGTAGTGATTTATTCAGAACCACTGAAGCATCATTCGACTGCACTGCTCATTGTGAAGGAAAAAAAACGCACAGTATTGGTGAGCAGCTGATCAAGACTGCATGCCTAAAAATTGTGGAGAAAATGTGTGGAGCACAACCAGTTGATAAAGTCAAGACTGTGCCCCCATCTGACATTGCTATCAAAGACAGAATCAATAAAATGGCTACAGATTGCTAAAACCAGCTGCACAAGAAACTTAGGAGGATTCCCTTTTCCATTCAACTGGATGAGATGACCACAGTGGCAGACAAGGCTCTGTTAATTGTGTATTGTCAGCATATTATACCCCATATATACCCCATAGGAGAGAGAAGGACGGTGGCTAAACTGTCATCTCTGCTGGAGTCCGAGTTCCACCCTATGCAGGACATACTGGATGCACTGAGGAGCTCATTTAGCAGCAGACTACATCATCCCAGGTGCACAACCGAGAGGTTTCGTAGGTCCTTCCTACCAACGGCTGTCAGACTGTACAACCTAAGCAGGGCTGCTCGCAGAGATAGCAAAAAGACGTAACAAACTAATAGTTTTTGAATGCAAAAGATGCAATAGACTTACACAATGGTCCTCTCCGGCATACAACTAGGAACATACCGGTCGCTATGGAGGGTGAGAATATGTATGGGCACATAATCATACCATGTAGGATAACTAAATAGACGGTTATGCTGTTTCATCCCACCTAGCAACAATGCTCTGCACTGTGTGTGTTTATATATTTACATACTTATTCCATCTAGCTACAATGCTCTGCACTGGGTGTGTTTATATTTATATATCTATATTTTTATTCCATCTAGCTACAATGCTCCGCACTGTGTGTGTTTATATACTTGCATATTTATTCCACCTAGCTGCAATGCTCCATACTGTGGGTGTTTATATATTTACATATTTATTCCATCTAGCTACAATGCTCTGCACTGTGTGTTCATATATTCATATATTTATTCCATCCAGCTACAATGCTCTGCACTGTGTGTCTGTGTGTGTGTGTGTGTATATATATATTTTATAGTAATATGTACATATGTATATTAGCTGCTCTTGCTTGCTTTTTTTGCCTTCTGATTGTTGCTCTGAGTGTTGCTATCCCTGTGCTGTTGCAATCCTGGAATTTCCCCGTTGTGGGACTAATAAAGGCTTATCTTATCTTATATTGATGATGGCGACTTAAAACAAGACATTTTTTTGCCAACAAATCTAGCAACAACGACAGCAGGTGTGGATATTTTCACAACTGTGGATTCATATTTCACATCCCACAATTTGCCCTATGACAACCTGGTGGCGTGCTCCACTGATGGAGCCGCAGCAATGATGGGAAAAAATAAAGGATTCAACACACGGCTGAAAGAAATGGCTCCGGAATGCGTCATTGTTCATTGCATTCTCCACCACCAAGCATTGGAAGGTAAAAAACTTTCAGAAGACCTCAGTAACATCTTGTCAACTGTTGCCAAAATTGTGAACTTTATTAAAGCATGCCCTGCTAATAAGCGGCTTTTTGCACTACTGTGCGAGGACGAGGCGCACCAAACATTACTGCTCCACACTGGAGTACGATGGTTATCAACGGGACAGGTGCTTGTCCGTTTTATTGAATTGCAAGACAAAGTTAAAGAATTCTTGCATGACCACAATCAGCCACTTTATGAGCAGCTGACAGACGCGTTTTGGATCCAAGCGGCATACTTGGCAAACACATTCGCTCTTTTCAACGAAACAAACAATAGAGTGCAGGGACCTGAATCAATTGTCCTACAATGCAAAGACACAGAACTGGAGTACAGGGTAGTTAAAATGTCAAAAGGGGAATTTGATTTTTTTTTTTGGATTTTTTTATACTTTATTGATCCCCAGCGGGGAAATTGAGGGCATCCATCTGGATGGATGAAGCAGCCATGGTACGGCACTATCCCTTTACCATTCACACACACATTCACACCTAGGGCCACTTTAGAGTCTCCAATTAACCTAACCTGCATGTTTTTGGCCTGTGGGAGGAAACCGGAGAAATCTCGGAGTAAACTCACGCAGATACGGGGAGAACATGCAAACTCCACACAGATAAGATAAGATAAGATAAGATAAGCCTTTATTAGTCCCACAATGGGGAAATTCCAGGATTGCAACAGCACAGGGATAGCAACACTCAGAGCAACAATCAGAAGGCAAGAGAAAAAAACAAGAGCAGCAAGTATATATATATATATATATATATAATACGTATATACTGTATATATATGTATATATATATATACACACACAGTGCGGAGCATTGTAGCTAGATGTGATAGATATATAAAAATATAAACACAGTGCGAAGCATTGTAGCTGGATGGAATAAATATATGAGTATATAAACACACAGTGAGGAGCATTGTAGCTAGATGGAATAAATATGTAAATATATAAACACACACAGTGCGGAGCATTGTAGCTAGATGGAATGAAACAGCACAACCGTCTACTTAGTTATCCTACATGGTATGATTATGTACCCATACATATTCTCACCCTCCATAGCGAGCGGTATTTTCCTAGTTGTATACTGGAGGGGACCATTGTGTAAGTCTATTGCGTCTTTTGCATTCAATACTATTAGGTCGTCACGTCTTTTCGCTATCTCTGCGAGCAGCCCTACTTTGGTTGTACAGTCTGACAGCCGTAGGTAGGAAGGACCTGCGAAACCTCTCAGTTGTGCACCTAGGATGATGTAGTCTGCTGCTAAATGAGCTCCTCAGTGCATTCAGTATGTCCTGCATAGGGTGGAACTCAGACTCCAGCAGAGATGACAGTTTAGCCACCATCCTTCTCTCTCCTATCTCCTCCACTGGGTCAAGGCGCTGCCCCAGGACAGAGCTAGCTTTCTTGATCAGTTTGTTCAGTCTCTTCCTATCGGCTGCTGTAATGCCACTGCCCCAGCAGACCACTCCAAAAGTGATGGCTGATGCCACCACCGTGTCATAGAATGTCTTCAGCAGCGCCCCTTGTACACCAAAAGACCTGAGTCTCCTCAGTAGGAACAGCCTGCGCTGTCCCTTCTTGTATAGTGCGTCAGTATTGTGTGACCAGTCTAGTTTATTGTTCAGATGAACACCCAGGTACTTATAGGATGTCACCATCTCAATGTCTGTTCCCTGTATATTTACTGGTGCTGTGAGGGATTGTCCTTGCCTGCGGCAGTCCACCACCAGCTCCTTAGTTTTCCTCGCGTTGATCTGGAGGAAGTTCCGATGGCACCAGTCCACGAAGTCCTGGATAAGCCCTCTGTACTCAGCTTCATCTCCGTTGGAGATGAGGCCAACGATCGCAGAGTCGTCAGAGAACTTCTGTAGATAGCAGTGTGTTGTGTTGTGTGAGAAGTCCGCAGTATAAAGGGTGAACAGGAAGGGAGCTAAAACCGTGATTGCTGTTGGTTAGGGGCTGGGATCGAACCAGGGATCCCATGGCCAAGGGTGAATTGCAGCAATTTCCACCTCTGCAGAAGCAGTCCGGTGGCACCGTGCGTGCGTCTTTATGCATGGACTTCACACGCCAGAGGGGTTTTTAGGCCTACTGCCATTAGGCCCATACTGACTGACTTTTAGGCCTTTACTGATTTTTACTGTCATATGTGTGCCATCATCATCATCATAGCAGTCTGTTGTGGGTGACAATGACTGTTTCATTTAGGTCTGATCAGATTCCTCCACACACCTCTGTCTTTAGCCTTCCGCTGTCAGGAACTCCTATGTCCAGCTTCTTCAAGTTTCTTTTTACAGTGTCTTTAAATCTGAGCCTTGGTCTACCCTGATTGTGGTTGCCCTCGCATAACTGTGAGTAGAGTAACTGCCGAGAGAGACGCTGGTGGTCCATCCTCTCAACATGTCCGAGCCATCTCAGGATTATCTGTATTAGCATGTCCTCCATTGATGGTAGACCAGCTCGTTTCAACACTTCTATGTTGGTTATCTTGTCTTTCCATGAGATGTTCATTAAGGCTCGAAGGTGTCTCATCATGTACGTGTGGAGTTTCTTCATCTTCACTCTGTAGACAGTCCAAGTTTCAGCACTGTACAATAGAGTAGCCAGTACTGTCGCTCAATACACTTTGCATTTCACACGGATAGACACATGTCGATTGTTCCACAGTCTCTCCCTCAGGTTTCTAAACACAGGACTCGCTCTTCCCATTCTGAGAGATAGTGTATCCTCCAGCCTAGCATTCTCTGAAACAGTACGCCCTAGATACTTGAAAGTCTTGCACTTGACTAGTGGCTCTGTACCAGTGCTGATCTCTTCTGGTAGTGATGTTGATAATTGGAACTTTGGTGGTTGATAAAGGCACTCTGTCTTCTTGATGTTGATTTGGAGGCTGAATTGGCTAGCTGCTCTTGCAAATTTCTCCACTAAAGATTGCATATCTTCAACACTGTGTGCAACTAGAGCACTGTCGTCGGCAAAGAACATTTGTCTTACTACCTTTATCAATGTCTTACTCTTGGCTTTAAACTGTGCCACAATGAACAAGTCTCCTTCTTTCCTTGTTTGAATGTGTTCCTTTTCTGAAGTGTCTTTAAAGGCCACCTCAAGCATGGCTGCCAGATATAGCGAGAAGAGTGTAGGTGCCAGCACACACCCTTGTTTCACCCCGTTGCTTACTGAAAAGTCTTTAGATACTGAACCACTCACTGCCATGCTTGCTTGCATACCTGTATGGAGTGCCTCAATCAGGCTGACAAACTTCTCTGTACAGCCATATTTCTTGAGTACCTGCCAAAGTCCTTATCGCGAAACAGTATCAAAGGCTTTACTGAAGTCTATGAAGACTACATAAAGCGGCATATTCTGTTTGATACACTTTTCTTGAACCTGCTTCAAGCAGAAAATCATGTCCATTGTGCTTCTTCCACTTCTAAAGCCGCACTGGGTTTCTGGTAGTACATTCTGCGAGATGTGTTCATTGGGTCTGTTCAGTAGTACATGTGAGAGAATCTTACCAACAGTGGCTAGCAGTGATATATCTCGGTAATTTCCAAAATCTTTCCTGTCACCTTTCTTGAACAAAGGCACAATACTTACATCCTTCCAGTCTTGAGGTACTTTCTGGGCATCCCATATCTCTTGGATGAGCTTGTGCAGACAGTTGGTCAGCTGAGCACCACCAAATTTCCACACTTGTGCTGGAATTCCATCCCTTCTTGGAGCTTTACCATCCTGTGTTGTCCTGATAGCTGCCATTAGTTCATCAAAATTTGGTGGTTCATCTAGACTTGATACAGCTGGTCGCTGCACTAGAGCTTCTTTAGCCTCTTCAGTGAGATCTCAAGGGTTGTTTAGTAGTTGGTCAAAGTGGTCTGCAAATCTGTCCAGGATCTTGCCTTTCTCCTGCAAAACTGTTTCACCATCCATAGCCTTTAGTTGGATCAGTCCTCTTGGTTTAGGGCCGTAGATGTGTGATGTGTCTACCTGTCTATCTCTCAAACCTGTGAAGAATGTTTTCATGTCCTTCCTGTCTGCTGCAGTTTGAAGTTCCTCCGCTTTTTCATCCCACCAGTTTGGCTTCATCTCTCTGGTGTACCTCTGTAGCTCACTCTGAGCCTTTGAGTATTTCTTCTTCTTTGACCTTGTGTTACACTGTAGGTTTTCCTGCCTAGCTGTATTCCTCGCTTCTAGTAGTTTCTTCAGGTGTTCATCATGCTCATCAAACCAATCTTAATGTTTCCTCTCAGGGTGGCCTAATACATCACTCGCAGTCTGATACACCGTATCCTTCAGTGTTACCCATTTCTCTTCTACATCATTCACAGGAAATGGATGAAAACTTGAAAGATTGGGACAGCAACAACTCTGAGAATAACATTGAAGAGAAATGGGCAACAATGAAGGATACGGTGTATCAGACTGTGAGTGATGTATTAGGCCACCCTGAGAGGAAACATTAAGATTGGTTTGATGAGCATGATGAACACCTGAAGAAACTCAGAGTTGTTGCTGTCCCAATCTTTCAAGTTTTCATCCATTTCCTGTATAAGTTCTTCCTGCTTCTTTTGGCCTTTCAGTGCACTTGTGTTTAGCTTCTGTGGTGGCTTCGCATTCGTCTTGCAGTGCTGTTTTCGTCTCCGAATCCTTAATCTAGATCTCAGCATAACATGATCAGTACCACAGTCGGTGCCTCTCATTGCTCTGGTCTCCAATGCATCCCTTATGTCTCTCTGCCTGACTATGATGTAGTCTAATAAGTGCCAGTGCTTGGATCTTGGTTGCATCCATTTCTTCTTGTGTGTGTCCTTGTGCTTAAATAGAGTGTTGGTTATCACAAGGTTGTACTCTGAACATAGTGCAAGTAGAAGTTCTCCATTAGCATTGCACTTGCCTACTCCATGACTGCCTAGCACTCCTTTTCATTTCTCAGTGTCTGAAACAACTCTGGCATTAAAATCTCCAAAGAGTATCAGCCTGTCATCAGTTGGTACACGCCTGATAGTCTCACATAAATCACTGTAGAACTCTTCCTTCACCTCCTCTGTGTTTGTCATTGTTGGGGCATATACACTGATGAGTGTGGCATACATCTTCCGCTGTAGTGGGAGTCTCATAGTCATTATCCTGTCGTTGATTGGCACCAGTTCCTCATCAAGCATTGCTGCTACTTCTTTTCTAACTGCAAAGCCCACTCCTGCTTCTCTCCTTTCTTGAGTTGATTTCCCACTCCAAAAGAAGATGTACCCATGGTCTTCCACGCTGTCATATCCAGACAATCTTGTTTCACTAAGTGCAGCTATGTCTACATTGTACCTGTTCATTTCCAGGGCCACAAGCGTGGTCTGTCTTTCTGGGAGCTGTGATGTTGTTCTGTCCAACAGAGTGCATACATTCCATTCTGCTACACACAAGGCTGCTGTTTTCCTCTTCTTTTGTCTTCCTGCTCCTAGCTTACTTTTTGCTGCCTGTCAGACTGTGAACAGATCAGATCAGCGCGGACCTTGTAAGCTCGGGCAACGTCCGAGCTGGTATGAGTTGCTTTCTGATTGACCATTTCATGAAACTGCTTGCAAAGTATTTGAGTACTGCTAGCTTTTGCTGGACTAGCAGCACATTCTTGGCAGATAACGGTATTATCAGTGGCAAGGACAAGCCAAGACAAACTGACTCCAGTATCTGTTGCAGTGACTGACCAGATGATAGGTTTGTTTATCTCTGCTCTTTGCGTAGTGCATGTCACAATGCACCAACTGGCACAGTCCACCACAGACCTTGCCACAGATGTGTTTATCTGCCAGGATGTCCAGTCTCACCCGTGTAACTGGGAGTGGTTCACCACAGACCTGTGGCAGATATTGTTTATAGTTCTGCCTTGATGCCCCGTTTCACCCTCCATGCCCTCGGAAGGGCAGGCATGCCGGTTGAGTCGCCGACGGCCAGACCCATGAGACAGGTAGTACCGGTTTTCATGGTTATCCGGTAGCAAACAAGCCAATGCCTGACCTGACAAAAAAAAAAAAAAAAAAGGAGGGATGTAGGTCTCAGTTAAAAGCTGCCAATTTCTGACCAAAAAAGGTGGAATTTTATGGGTAAGAAGCTGTAACTTTAGCAAAAAGACAAAAAAGGTATAAATTTCCAACTGTTTACACCCTAAAATGCTGCAAATATAAGATTTGAGTAAAATGCTGCAAGTTTAAGTTTTTTCTTTAAAACTGCAAATTGAAGAGTAAGAAAATTTCTAAATTCATGAGGAAAAAGCGGCAAAATTATGAATAATAAAAAGCTGCAAATTTTCAAGTAAGAAGCTGCACATTTCTGAGTAAAATGGCTCTAACTCTGCAAGAAAATCCTGCAAATTTTTGAGAAAAATCCTCACACTTACAAAAGAATGTTTCTAATTTATTTGAAAAAAAAAGGATGTGATAAATTGGCGTGTGTTGGCAATTTTTTAAAATGACAGCCATGAGGAGGAACTAAGTGATGGTGTTCGGAGGTGTTAATTCCTGCAGATCTTCCCTAATCAGCAGGGAAAAGGAGAAGAAGAGGAATAGGTGATCCCCAGCAGCAGAAATAATCCAGTTAACCCATCCATCCATCCATCCATCTTCTTCTGCTTAATCCTTTTCGGGTCGCAGGGGGGCTGGAGCCTATCCCAACATCTTTGGGCGAGAGGCAGGGTACACCCTGGACAGATTGCTAGTCCATCGCAGGGCCAACACAGAGAGACAGACAACCATTCATTCTCACAGTCATACCTAAGGACAATTTAGAATCCCCACTTTGATGCCAATTAACCTAACTTGCATGTTTTTCGCATGTGGGAGGAAACCAGAGAAATCCCGGAGTAAACCCATGCAGACATGGGGAGAACATGCAAACTCCACACAGATCACTGTTGGTTGGGGGCTGGGATTGAACCCAGGATCCCCCGGCCAAGGGTGAGTTGCTGTGCTGCCGCAGTGCTAACCACTCCGCCACCGCGCTGCCCACCAGTTAACCCAGGAAGAGTAAACACATGACACCCCATGACACCCAACAGATCACCCCCCATGACATCAGTGGGAATAGGTGGGCCAAACTTCACACCTCTGTCGATTTACATGTTCCCTTCTGAGGACAATTCAAACAGAGCTGCTGCTGAGATGGACACCAAAGGGTTAAAGGGTGTCGTGGCTTTATCAGCAGCACTGATCCCCTCCCCCCACCCCCAGCTGACCTGCTGGACAGGAACTAACAACTCCTCAGACCTGTTAACACAATTTTAACAACAAAAGGACATGCAAAAGAATGAAGATTCCCTTTGATTTAATAGGATAACAGCGTGAATTTTCTGGTCTGTGAATGAACAGAGCAGCCATGAGTGTTTCACGGAGTCACTTATTGAATTATGTTGGTTAATCTAAGTCACAATTTCAGGAAACATAAACTTCAGGGGAAATTTAAACCCATGACACATTGCTTTAAATTTTGATGATTTTTTTCTTTTTTTTTCTGCTTCTCTTCCAGTCCTTATGGCCACTTTCTGATTGCTTTGAGTTTATTTTACTGTTCTGAAATGCCGCTCCAGATTGCCCTTCCCTGGCACGGCCACGCCGACACCGCAAATGAGACAAATAACAATAAAGTCAAAAACGGTGGGTTTAAAGAAAGTTTAACAGGAAGAAAAAAAAATAGAAACAGACGTCTAGGAACGGGAGTTTGACTCTGAATTAAGATGTGAGCTCAGGAAGGAAGAAAATTCCGAGACGGGTCTGCCTTCAGAAGACTCTCAAGAAGTCCATCGATCAATGTATGTATGGTATGGGATTATTTGTGTATTTTAGAGACGTGACCCAATTTTTGTGTTATTCTTTTGGATGAATGTGACAAGATGTGTTATTAGAGTTAGTTATTCCCTGTTCTTAGTGCGTGATTTGGGTCCCAAATTTGGGAGGTTTTCATTTATGTGTGTGGTTTTGGATTTTTCTAAAGGGGGGAGAATGGTGTGTGTGTGTGATGCCGTACCCGCCCACAGGGTGACATCACGTGGGCATGGCCCACTGTGTATATAGTTCTGTGATCTGTGTAATAAAGGTTAGTTGTTGGATGCATGAATGGTGACTCAGACTCCTGTTATTCATAGATAACATTGCCCACTAGTCTTTTAAACAAAAACTAAACATTACACGACAACCAACAACTTTATTTACGTGGAAAATTATTTTTTAAATTGGCAACCATCAGACAGTATCTCACAAAAGGGAGTACACCCCTAACATTGTTGTAAATATTTTATTGTTTCTTTTCATGGGACAACACTGAAGATATGACACTTTGATACAATGTAAAGTAGTCAGTGTACAGCCAGTGTTTTCTGTCCCCTCAAAATTGCTTAACACACAGCCATTAATGTCTAAACCGCTGGCAACAAAAATGAGTATACCCACAAGTGAAAATGTCCAAATTGTGCCCAATTAGCCATTTTCCCTCCCTGGTGTCATGTGACTCGTTAGTGTTACAAGGTCCAGGTGTGAATGGGGAGCATCCATCCATCCATCTTCTTCCTCTTAATCCTTTTCGGTTCACGGGGGGGGGGGGGGTGGCTGGAGCCTATCCCACAGCATCTTTGGGTGAGAGGCAGGGTACATCCTGGACAGATCGCCAGTCCATCGCAGGGCTAACAAGGAGAGACAGACAACCATTCACTCTCACAGTCATACCTAAGGACAATTTAGAATCCCCAATGTGATGCCAATTAACCTAACTTGCTCATTTCATTACACAGAGAGTGATATATTTCAAGTGTTTATTTATTTTAATTTTGATGATTATGGCTTACAGCCCATGAAAACCCTAAATTCAGTTTCTCAAAAGATTAGAATATTACATAAAATTAATTTTAAAAAATAGTTTTTTAATACAAATGTAGACCGACTGAAAAGTATGTCCATGTACACACTCAGTACTTGGTCGGGGCTCCTTTTGGATTAATTACTGTATCAATGTGGCGTGGCATGGAGGTGATCAGCCTGTAGCACTGCCGAGGTGTTATGAAGGTCCAGGTTGCTTTGATAGTGACCTTTAGCTTGTCTGCATTGTTGGGTCTGGTGTCTCTCATCTTCCTCTTGACAATCCTCCATAGATTCTCTATGGGGTTTAGGTCAGGAGAGTTTGCCGGCCAGTCAAACACAGTGATGCCATGGCCATTAAACCAGGTTTTGATACTTTTGGCAGTGTGTGTGTGTGTGTGTGTGTGTGTGTGTGTGTGTGTGTGTGTGTGTGTGTGTGTGTGTGTGAGTGCGTGTGTGTGTGTGTGAGGGTGCCAAGTCCTGCTGGAAAGTGAAATCAGCTTCTCCACAAAGCTTGTCAGCAGAGGGAAGCATGAAGTGCTCTAAAATTTCCTGGTAGAAGACTGTGCTGACTTTGATCTTGATAAAACACAGTGGACCAACACCAGCAGATGACCTCTGTTCAGATAAAGGTAAATTTTGCATTTCATTTGGAAATCAAAGTCCCAGAGTCTGGAGAAAGAGTGGAGAGGCACAGAATTTGGACGGTGCGGTGGCGCAGTGGTTAGTACTGCACCAGCACAGCAACTCACCCTTGGCCATGGGATCCCTGGTTCAATCCCAGCCCCTGACCAACAGTGATCTGTGTGGAGTTTGCATGTTCTCCCCTTATCTGCGTGGGTTTACTCCGGGATTTCTCCGGTTTCCTCCCACAGGCCAAAAACATGCAGGTTAGGTTAATTGGAGACTTTAAAGTGGCCCTAGGTGTGAATGTGTGTGTGAATGGTTAAGGGATAGTGTCGTACCGTGGCTGCTTCATCCATCCAGGTGGATGCCCTCAATTTCCACTCTGGGGATCAATAAAGTGTAAAAAAAAAAAGAATCTAAGTTGCTTGAGGTTTGGTGTGAAGTTTCCACAGTCAGTGATGATTTGAGGAACCATGTCATCTGCTGGCTGTAGAAACATCTCAAGGATGATCAGTGGAAACAGGACTCACCTGAGCTCAATTTTGAGCTTCATGGCAAAGGCTGTGAATACTTATGTACATGTGATTTCTTCCATCCATCCATATTCTTCCGCTTAATCCTTTTTGGGTCGCGGGGGGGCTGAAGCCTATCCCAGCATCTTTGGGCGAGAGGCAGGGTACACCCTGGACTGATCGCCAGTCCATCGCAGGGCCAACACAGAGAGACAGACAACCATTCACTCTCACAGTCATACCTAAGGACAATTTAGAATCCCCAGTTTGATGCCAATTAACCTAACTTGCATGTTTTTTGGCATGTGGGAGGAAACTGGAGAAATCCCAGAGTAAACCCACGCAGACATGGGGAGAACATGCAAACTCCAGACAGATCAAAGCCAAGGTCATTAACATCCATAATATTATGGAACTGGACAAATATCAATGAATATTATGTACTGGAGTCGACAGCAACAAGAGACAACTGTAGGACACCGAAGGATTATACTCATTTGCAACAGGACATTTAATAACATGAAACAAAAGATTAACAAACAGGAACAACAGGAACTGAAAGTTTTTGAATATACGGATCACAACCCACAGGACGTAGAATATAACATAGACCCTGATAATAATTTATTTAGCTCCATCAATAATGACTGTAGTTACTACACGGATGAACAGTTTAACACAATGGTCACATCTGATTTCAATATTTCTATGATCCTCTTCAACAGCAGATGTCTCTATGCCAACTTTAATAACATTAAAGATTATTTACATCAGCTTAAAGAGTCATTCAATATTGTGGCAATATCAGAGACGTGGCTCAGTGAAGAGAAAGGAGTGGATTTTATCATGGATGGCTATGAATTAAATTATATAAATAGAAAAGTGAAAAAGGAGGAGGAGTTGCAATTTATGTTGACAAGAGCTTGCAATACAAGGTTGCTGAAAATTTGTCAGTAACTGTGGATGATTTATTTGAATGTATTACAATAGAAATCTGTCTGGATAATGTGAAGAATATAGTAGTGAGCTGTGTATATAGAACACCTGGATCAATCATTGACTTATTTAAGGACTGGATGGAAAAAATGTAAGCAAAACTAACTCATAAAGTTATGTTCATCTGTGGGGATTTTAATATAGATCTTATGAATTCAAAACAACATAGTTTGACAGAAGAATTTATCAACACAATGCATAGTATGGGCTTACATCCAACAATTACCGGACCTAGCAGAATCACGTCACACAGTGCCACACTAATAGATAACATATTCACAAACATTATGGAAAATAATATCAGGAGTGGGCTTTTATTGAATGATATCAGTGACCACCTGCCGATTTTTGTTGTCTATCAATGCGATTATAGGAAGAAAAAGTATACCAAAAATATTAAATATAAAAGAATAAGAACTGAAGAATCTATGTATTTACTGGCAAAGGAATTATTAATACAAGACTGGAAGATAGTTTATGATGAAAATGATATAAATAAAGCGCATGATAAATTTTTACAAATATTTCAATCATTGTACAATAAAAACTGTCCTATAAAACAATACAGTGACAGACAACAAAACAAAAATAATCCTTGGGTCACCAAGGGTTTACTAAATGCATGTAAAAAGAAGAATACATTATATAAACAATTCATTAAGTGCAGAACGGTGGAGGCTGAGATCAAATATAAAAAATGTAAAAATAAGCTTACTAATATAATGAGGACTTGTAAGAAAGAATACTACAACAGAATATTAGAAGATAATAAAAATAACTTAAGAGGAATATGGCAAGTACTCAATGGGATTATTACTAATCGACCAAAGAATGCTAATTATCCAGATTATTTTACTGAAAATGGCAATTTGATTAATAATATGGAGGATGTGGTTAGTGGTTTCAATAATTTTTTTGTAAACGTTGGTCCTGAATTAGCAAAATCAATAGTGACACCAGAAACAAACAACAGTGGTTCTGTAAATGAAATAGAAGATAGAAATCCAAACACAATCTTTTTGGGTGCAGTTACTGAAAAGGAAATTATCGAGACTGTGAGTAAATTTAAGAACAAAAAATCAACGGACTGGAATGAAATTGACATGACAATAGTGAAAAAAGTAATTGAAGGAATTATTAAACCACTCGCCCACATCTGTAACCTATCATTTCAAACTGGTAAATTTCCAAAAAAAATGAAAATAGCAAAAGTAATACCACTATACAAAACAGGAGACAGTCATTATTTCACAAATTACAGGCCAGTCTCTTTACTCTCACAATTCTCCAAAATACTTGAAAAAATCTTCACTAAGAGACTGGATGATTTCATTGAAAAACACAATCTCCTTATGGACAGCCAGTATGGTTTTAGAGCAGATAAATCTACATCTTTGGCACTGATCAAACTTATTGAAGAAATTACTAGTTGTATAGATTAAAAAAAGTTTGCTGTAGGAGTATTTATAGATTTAAAGAAAGCTTTTGACACCACTGACCACAGAATTCTACTAAGGAAACTGGAAAGGTATAGGATAAGAGGGGTCGGACTGAGTTGGGTGGAAAGTTATTTAAGTAACAGACAACAATTTGTACAAATTGGTGAGCACAAATCACCCTTCATGGACATCACTTGTGGTGTGCCCCAGGGGTCAGTTTTGGGACCCAAACTCTTTATCTTGTATATAAATGACATATGCCAAGTATCAAAAAATCTGAAATTTATTTTGTTTGCGGATGACACAAATATCCTTTGCACTGGTGAGAATTTGCAGCAGGTTTTAGAGGTGGTCACAACTGAAATGAAAAGGTTAACGCAGTGGTTCAACAAAAATAAATTATCTCTAAATCTGAAAAAAACAAAGATTATGTTGTTTGGAAATCATAAAATAAATCATGAAATAATGGTAACGATAGATGATACCAGAATAGAAACAGTACAGGAAAATAAGTTTCTGGGGGTGACGCTAGACAATAAAATCTGCTGGAAACCTCACATCAGTCACATCCGGGCCAAGTTGGCAAAATGTATAGGGATACTGGGGAAGACAAGACACATCTTGGACTATAAATCATTGTTCTTACTGTACAATTCACTGTTTGTACCTTATCTTAACTACTGTGTAGAAGTCTGGGGAAACACCTACAAGACCAACCTACAGTCAATATGCACATTACAAAAAAGAGCTATAAGGATAATAAATAATGTAGGATATAGACACCATACCAATTTGTTGTTTTTAAAGTCACATGTCATAAAGTTCATCGATTTAATTAAATTTAAGATAGCACAAGTCATGTACAGGGCAATCAATAATCAACTCCCAACTAATATGCCAAAAATATTTAAAAAAAGAGACAATGATTATAATTTGAGAGGAGACTTAAACTTTACAAAACCCAAGATACGAACAACTAAGAAAAGTATGTGCATATCTGTCTGTGGGGTGGATTTGTGGAACAGTCTGGAGCCGGAACTGAAACTATGTACAAACAGAAATCAATTCAAAAGAGGTATAAACATTATTTGCTGAAAGAATATATGTTAGAAGGGTAGTATTCATATGTACGATTCACTATGCTCACTTTGGGACACTATGGAATTGTAGGTGGGACAGCACTGTGTATATCTGTGTTGTTTGGAGCTGGTTTTGATGTATGGATGATATGTATGTTGGAATGGATGGGTGTTAATGTTGATATGTACAAAATATAGTTAATTGTTTACTTGGGGTCTTAAATGTGGTAATTTGTATAGATTTCACATGGGTTGTATTTATGGAAAAGAGGAGTTGGAATTAATAAGTGTTCACTTTGTCCTTTCGAACACTGTATACTGTTACTTTATTGCACTTGACATTTGTTTTGTTTTTGATTTACTTTTTTGTTTGAAATAAAGTATCTATCTATCTATCTATCTATCACTGTTGGTCAGGGGCTGGGATCGAACCCAGGATCCCCAGGCCAAGGGTAAGTTGCTGTGCTGCCGCAGTGCTAACCACTCCGCCACCGTGCTGCCCCATGTGATTTCTTAGTTTTTTTATTTTTAATAAATTTGCAAAAATCTCAAAAAAAAAAATCACATTGTCATTATGGGGTATTGTGTGTAGAATTTTTAGGGTAAAAATGAGTTTAATCCCTTTTGGAATAAGGCTGTAACTTAACAAAATGTGGAAAAAGTGAAGCGCTGTGAATAGTTTCCGGATGCACTGTAACATGGAACAGTCCAACAGCCTGAGGAGAAGGGGGGAGGACGTTATGTTTGTGTTTTGATTTGGCATTTTTATAAATACCCGTGTTTCTATATTTTGTCAGACTGACATGTTTCAGGACCCAGGAGACAGACACAGACACGGGCAGATACAAACAATTATCCTTTATTAAGAGTAAGAGAGTGTAGTGCGTGTGTGAGTGCAGATATGGCAGTCTGGTCACTGGAGCTGAGCAATTCAGATGACGACCTGGCAACCCTGGAACACACAAGCAGAGACAGTTAAGGCTGTTCAGCGATAACAGACAATTGCAGGTGTGAAGCTTACTTGAGGAAACCACAGGTTGTATCTTGCTGACTCCAAGTGTCCGTGTGATGTGGTGGTGCTTGTGCTCGTGGCTGTGGTGGTGGTAGCTCCTGTAGCCGTGGTGATGGTTTTGGCGAAGGTGGTAATTGTACCTGCAGCTGTGACGGTGATTGCTCCCGTAGCCGTGTAGGTGATACTGTTCGTAGCTGTGGTGATGATGGCTCCTGTAGCTGAGAAGGTAACAGTACCTGCAGCTGTGGTGATGGTTGTACCCGTAGCTGTGGTGGTAAGGAGGAGCTCCGAGAAGGAGAGGGAGATTCCCCGTTGGTCGGGGAAGCTGGTCCGCCGCCTGGGAGGTCCACCTGTGCACAGGGGTTAAGATTTGGCGTAGAATAGCAAAGGGTATTCTTACGTGGCTGGTCTTGTCGTGACGTTCTTGGCTTGGCTGTAGAACGAAGCTCTGGCTCATACTCAGACGAGGAAGACAGACGACTCCGTGCCGGGCTGTCAGCGACGCTGGCTTTTAACAGCCGCTGATTGGCACCTGCTGGACTGTGCGCAGCTGGAGCTGATGAGACAGATGACGGCCCAGCGGCCGTCATGACACAGACATCATGTTAAATATGCTAAACATTAAAAAAAAAATATATATGGGGCTTCTAGTAGATCAGGGCCCCTAGCAGGTCTGGGCCTAAGGTAACCGTCTACCTTTGCCTCATGGTAAGTCCGCCTCTGAGTGTCCCCCTCAATCTTTACTCTGGAGAAAATGTTCAGTTTATTGTTTCCCCCAGCAGTGACATGAAATATTCACCCATGCCAGAGAGCTGGTGGCTAACCTCTGTACAGAGGCAAGTCCTGGACCTGGCAGTCTTTAATAAATATGCTACAGTTATGTTGTGAATTTTAGCATTTAGAGTGAATTTGCATTGTTTTCACAGTTAATATGCAACAT
This sequence comes from Pholidichthys leucotaenia, assembly GCA_020510985.1. Lineage (NCBI taxonomy): Eukaryota > Metazoa > Chordata > Actinopteri > Cichliformes > Pholidichthyidae > Pholidichthys > Pholidichthys leucotaenia. The sequence continues at coordinate 101,101,028 of CM035836.1, forward strand.
TTTTCATGGAATTTTAAACCATTCATCTAAATTTGCTCCCCTTTTAAAAAAAAAAAAAATCTGAACTCTCTTGATGTGTTTGTGTCTTGCTTATATTTTATCACATTCTTGTCTGTTATATAAATCTGTAATTACATCTAAATAAATGTAGAAACAAAATAAAGCATAATTTTATGATCAGTTAGAATATAAATCTTTAAATCTTCCAGATTTTTTTTGATTTAATAAAAACAACAAGAACAAATCAATCCAGTTAATGCATTCAGTATTTTAGGGTTTGAGATCGAACTGCAAAGTTAAAAACCAAGCAAGCAAACTTTGATCTCAGTTCTGAATATTTGTTAATGTTGACACAAGTGTTTGCATCAGTTTATTTATTTTTGTTTTGTTTTTTAATCATTATAGCTTTCATGGATTCATTCTGTACCTGTAGTGACTACTGGCATTTCGACACTCGTGGGGTGACGGGAGGAGACCTGTTTTTGATGCGCTTCCAAAGAAACTCTAAGCATCGCATTTACTTTTAGGTGATGTTCCCATTTATTCAATGATCCAGTCTACCACATCAGTTCCCGCACTCCCATCTCAGATCCTGGTTCCTCCAGAACAGGAGTGTTCCTGGATCACAGAGCAGGTGTTCTGTCTTTCTACAGCGTCTCTGAAACCATGACTCTCCTCCACAGAGTCCAGACCACATTCACTCAGCCCCTCTATTCTGGACTTTACCTTGATGGTGATGGAACCACTGCAGAGTTCATCAAACTCAAATAAGACAGAAGTCTCCAGCTTTGTTGCTCAGAGTTCATCGTTGTGTGATTTCTTCACAGATCAGAGATCAGCTGTCAGTCACACTTCATGGCTGCTGCTTTGATCAGTTTTGTTGGATTTGCTGAACGTTTATCCTGTGTGAGCTTGTAGTTTTCACTTTATCACATTTAGCTTCTGTTGCATAAATTAAGATAGATAAATTGGTAAATAACCATCTTTGTTCTTATTGTTTGTGACTGTTATGAATTTATGTTTTTTGGAGTAATTTCTTTTTCCTGAAATTTCTGATATATTTTTTCTTTCAGTTTCAGTTTCTTGTGATTTTGCTTATTTGACAGTTAATATGCAAGATTTTTCATGAAATTTGTTAACCTTTAATGTACCCCATTTGTGTACCGACTCACTGGTGTGCAAGTTTTTTCTTCCTTTTTAAAAAGATAGAATATGCAGTATTTTTTACTTTCAAATACTCCACAAATACCTAAAAAATGTAATTATAGTGTGAAGAAACGTCTCTTTTGCTGTCATGCAAAATATGATAATTTATGATATTGCACAGATCCTGGCAGAATTAAAAACAATATCTGTCACAGGCCTGTGGTTTACCATTCCCAGTTACACGGGGTGAGACTGGACATCCTGGCAGATAAGCACATCTGTCGCAAGGTCTTTGGTGGACTTTTGCCAGTTGGTGCATCGTGACATGCACTACACAAAGAGCAGAGATAAACAAATCTATCATCTGGTCAGTCACTGCAACAGATACTGGAGTCAGTTTGTCTTGGCCTGTCCTTGCCACTGATAATACCTCTTTCTGCCAAGAATGTGCCGCTAGTCAAGCAAAAACTAGCAGTACTCAAATACTTTGCAAGCAGTTTCATGAAATGGTCAGTTATAAAGCAGGAATCTGATCAGACCTAAATGAAACAGTCATTGTCGCCCGTGACAGACTGCAATGATGATGATGATGATGACGATGATGAATGAAGTGATAATACCACAGTGCACCACCAGGGGGAGTATCAAAAATTCTATTTTAACTTAACTGCATTAATTTCTAGAGTAGGGTGGAACATGTAATGACACCAGGTAATTACTGGTTCACGTGGAGTAGAAAAACTTGAAGTTATCAAGGGTCATCAGTAAAAACAAACTTTATCAAATTCATTTCAGCCTAGTGGATGAAGGTTTGTTGCTGCCATCATGGTGTTGCCAATAATTACCTGCAATTTCTACACAGTCCACCTTTAAAAATCTGAACTTTCATTGATGCACATTTTGTTTGTATTTGATCACACTTTACTCTCAGTTATATACATCTATAATTACATTTAAATGAATTTAAATTAATTTAAATGAATCTCCCGAGGGAATACTCACACGTGATCTGCATTGTTGTTTATGCAAATCCGACGGCGAACGCTGGGACAGCACGTGACGTCATCCATTCAGTAACCGGCAGGCTGCAGACAGAACACCCAATGCTCTTCTCCTCATCTCAGGCGATTTAAACCATGTTTCACTGTCTCCCATTCTACCCACGTTTACCCAGTATGTCACATGCCACACTAGAGACAATAAAACACTGGACTTATTCTACGCAAACACTAAGGAGGCGTACACCTCATTACAACTCCCCCCACTCGGGAGATCGGATCACCACTTGGTTCATTTCCGGCCGGTGTACAAACCCCTAGTGCTCAGACAACCTCCGGCCATGCGCACAGTGAAATTATGGTCTGAGGAGGCAATGGACACTCTAAAGGGCTGTTCTGAAACCACCGCCTGGGAGCAGCTCTGCGATCCACATGGTGAGGACATCGATGGCCTCACTCACACCATCACGGACTACCTCAGCTTCTGTGTGGACGACACCGTTCCCACCAAGACCATACGGTGTTGCTCAAACAACAAACTCTGGATCAACCCTGGGATAAAAACACTTCTGAGAGAAAAGAAGAGGATCTTCAGGTCGGGGAACAGGGAGATGCTGAAGTCCGTACAGAGGGAGCTGAGGAGAAAGATCAGAGAAGGCAAGGACAGCTTCAGGAAGAAGATGGAGGACAAGCTGCAACAGAGCGACATCAGCGGGGTCTGGAGAAACCTTAAAACCATCTCTGGGCTCCAGAATACCTCCCCCCAGGCCACGGGGGGCAGGGAGTGGGCGAACAATCTGAATCTGTTTTTCAATAGGTTTGACCAACCGCCCTTCCCCCGACTGCACAACAACCACTGCTGCTTCTTAAGACATCAAGTCCTGCTGCCCACTCCCATCTCCACCAACACCCCCCCCACTCCCAACACACAGCCCCCCAACCTGACCCTGACCAAGACCCAGGTGAGGATGGAGCTGAGGAAGATCAAGGCGAGGAAGGCGTCGGGACCGGACGGCATCAGCGCAATGCTCCTCAAGTCCTGTGCAGACCAGTTGTGTGGGATTGTGGCGTACATCTCCAACCTGAGCCTGAAGCTGGGGAGGGTACCACAGCTGTGGAAAACATCTTGTGTGGTACCTGTACCAAAAACTTCCCACCCCAAAGACCTGAACAGCTACAGACCGGTGGCCTTGACGTCCCACATGATGAAGACCCTGGAGAGACTGCTCCTTGCTCACCTCCGCCCCCTGGTGGGACCAGCGATGGATCCACTCCAGTTCGCCTACCAGCATGGCATTGGGGTGGAGGATGCGGTGATCTTCCTCCTTCACCGTTCTCTGTCCCACCTGGAGAAGCCCGGGAATACGGTGAGGATCATGTTCTTTGACTTCTTCCAGTGCTTTCAACACCATCCAACCGATGATCCTGAAGGACAAGCTGCTGTGCGCAGGGGTGGACCAGCACCTGTCATCATGGATCCTGGACTACCTCACGAACCGGCCTCAGTTTGTGAGAACCCGGGACTGTGTGTCCGACACGATCATCGGTAGCACGGGGGACCCCCAGGGATCGGTTTTGGCTCCCTTCCTGTTCACCCTTTATACTGCAGACTTCTCACACAACACAACACACTGCCATCTACAGAAGTTCTCTGACGACTCTGCGATCGTTGGCCTCATCTCCAATGGAGATGAAGCTGAGTACAGAGGGCTTATCCAGGACTTCGTGGACTGGTGCCATCGGAACTGCCTCCAGATCAACGCGAGGAAAACTAAGGAGCTGGTGGTGGACTGCCGCAGGCAAGGACAACCCCTCACAGCACCAGTAAATATACAGGGAACAGACATCGAGATGGTGACATCCTACAAGTACCTGGGTGTTCATCTGAACAATAAACTAGACTGGTCACACAATACTGACGCACTCTACAAGAAGGAACAGCGCAGGCTGTTCCTACTGAGGAGACTCAGGTCTTTTGGTGTACAAGGGGTGCTGCTGAAGACATTCTATGACACGGTGGTGGCATCAGCCATCATTTTTGGAGTGGTCTGCTGGGGCAGTGGCATTACCGCAGCCGATAGGAAGAGACTGAACAAACTGATCAAGAAAGCTAGCTCTGTCCTGGGGCAGCGCCTTGACCCAGTGGAGGAGATAGGAGAGAGAAGGACGGTGGCCAAACTGTCATCTCTGATGGAGTCAGAGTTCCGCCCTATGCAGGACATACTGAATGCACTGAGGAGCTCATTTAGCAGCAGACTACATCATCCCAGGTGCACAACCGAGAGGTTTCGCAGGTCATTCCTACCAACGGCTGTCAGACTGTACAACCTAAGCAGGGCTGCTCGCAGAGATAGCAAAAAGACGTGACAACCTAATAGTTTTGAATGCAAAAGATGCAATAGACTTACACAATGGTCCCCTCCGGCATACAACTAGGAAAATACCGGTCGCTATGGAGGGTGAAAATATGTATGGGTACATATTCATACCATGTAGGATAACTAAGTAGACGGTTGTGCTGTTTCATTCCATCTAGCAACAATGCTCTGCACTGTGTGTGTTTATATATTTACATATTTATTCCATCTAGCTACAATGCTCCGCACTGTGTGTGTTTATATATTTACATATTTATTCCATCTAGCTACAATGCTCCGCACTGGGTGTGTTTATATATCTATATATTTATTCCATCTAGCTACAATGCTCCGCACTGTGTGTTTATATACTCATATATTTATTCCATCCAGCTACAGTGCTCTGCACTGTTTGTCTGTGTATATATATATATATATATATATATATATATATATATATATATATTTATAGTAATATGTACATATGTATACTAGCTGCTCTTGTATTTTTTTTTCTTGCCTTCTGATTGTTGCTCTGAGTGTTGCTATCCCTGTGCTGTTGCAGTCCTGGAATTTCCCCATTGTGGGACTAATAAAGGCTTATCTTGTCTTATCTTATGTAAGAATGAGATTGTAAAATTTATAATTTGAATAAATGTTAATCAGAACATCTGTCTTTTTTAATCTTTTAGACTGTTGATTTATTAACCCCTTGCACTCTGGTCAATTTCCCTAAAAACGCCTAAAAATAACGTACCCAAAGTAAATCAAAAGCTGTTCTTCAACCCTTTGGAGCATCTTCATGGGGATGGTCTCATTTAAAAGAAAACACTTTGAATTTTTGGGCAAAACAGTCATAATCTCTCTAAGTGCTCATGCCACTGAGTATCGAGTCATCTAAACATACTGAACTTGAAGAAAATAAAGTTCGCCTTGGTGTTTTTTTAGATTCAAATGCTTGCAAATAACACGCAGCTGTCAGATACTGGCTGGAACATGCAACAGAAATGTAGAACCAAGTGTTATCAAGCTGAGGTCAAAATTTTGTAACAATACCACAAAAAATGAATATATTACACAACTTTTTTGTCAGGTTGTTCCCAGGCGTTTTTGAACTGTGCCAAATTGTGCCAAATGGCACAGTTTGGAAAAACGTCTGTAACTTTTGAATGATTCACTATAGAAGCTTGATCTTGGGCTCTAATGAAAGGTGACACTCAGGGATGTGTGTGTGTGGGGGGGGGGTTGTTTATTCATTCATGAATGAATGAATGAACAAACAAGTCCCCACACACAAAGAAGCATGCCACGTAAAAAATGTGTGGCTTTTTTTTACAAGAAAAAATAACCTACAGTGCAATAAAAATTATACTAAAATATCTGTAATGTAGAGGATAACCACTCCCACCCCCCCAGCTACAGAGGACGGACATCGTCCATCGCCACGTGACGGACCGTGGCGCATGGACCGGACCGTGCGTTGCGGTCTACTACACACAGTTGTACTAAAATATCTGCAATATATCTGCGATCTGCTACAGAGGAGTAGTGGGGGGGGGGGGTCTCGGCACACGGTCTGGTCCGTGCACCGCGGTCCGTCATGTGGCGATGACGCACAGTTGTAATTTACCGATCGGTCAAAAGTCATTTTGATTACAATTTTTATGGATAAAGAATAATTTAGCTTATAAAACTTACCTGTCCACAACAGCAGTGTCGCTGGCAAACATCTTTTCCTCATTGTCAGACGAACATGATGCTGGTCCGCTTATTATGACTCGTGGTTCTGGTCACGTGACCTGGTCAAACCATGATTCCATTATTGCAGTTTTGCGCTTCCATGATTGCGGTTTTGGCGAACGATTTTTCAAAATAAATAAGAACAATAGTAAGAAAAAAAGACTGGCGAACGCTACCATTACACACAGTGGCTTACACAAAACAGATTTTATGCACGGGACGCACGCTTTCAATCATCGAACTTCTCTGCTTCAATTGGCTCGCTGTATTCGCAACAGTTGGTAGGCGGGTCCTTCTTGCTATGTTTTCAGTCATTGGTTCTTCAAGGTTTCAGAAACCCAATTCAAGGCTCTTATTAGTCGAATGAGAGGTCAATCAAATCTAAACCAATCAAAGCACTCCTTTGGCTTTCTGTTCGCGGCTGTGTCTGTAGTGGAAGAATGCACAATGTGGAAGAACCACAATCCAGCTTTTTTTTTCAGCGCGCACTAGGACGCACAGTGTGCATCCTAGTGCGCACGAGGGTGCACTAGGACGCAGAGACGTGACTGCCCGTGGTATCCCGGAGTGCAAGAGGTTAAAAACCATGTGGTGTCAGTGTGAAAACTTCTCTGCATAATCACGTTCATGAAGTCCTGAATTTCATATGGGATCATTATTCTGGTGTCTTTGGTGAAGCTCTATTTAAATAAAGTCAAACTCATCAATATTTTCTGCGTCCAACAGTTTGTTGTCTATTCTTGTTATCATTCCACTGAAATTGAGTTAAAAAAAAAATAAAACAAATCTCTAACTGTTGTGAAAATAACTGAAGTGATTTGCTGAAGGAAGAAAGGTGTAATGTTGGTGAGAGGTTTACATTTGCAATCAAAATTATTCAACCCCCAATGTGTTATTGGCAAAATTAATTAATTTAAATTTTCAGATGTTTGCAATAAATAAATTACACAGAACAACATTATGCCGACATCTAGGCTAGATCTTTCTGATGTGCAAACAACCTCTATAGGATGTATTCCAGATGTAACCTTGGTACATCAGAGCTGCTAAAGCTTCAGTAAATTAAGGTTTTATTTTAATTCCCTGAAGGTTATCAGATTAAATCTAAAACACTGATGTACAACACAAGAAGGCGCCATCACCCAGCTAATGAGAGAGACGTGTTGGAGGTTGGAGCTCCTTCAAGTGTGACTGTGTTTATATTTTATATAGAAGATTAAAATATTCTGATTCATGATAAAACAGGTGATGTAACAGAGTTTTGTTGGTGCCGTCAAAGTGCTCTAAGTCATCAGTGATACTTTAGACAGAAATAAATAATTAAACTGTTGTGGCGCACACAAGACCCAGTGCACGTGGACACTGGACACAGCTGGGGGATTTCTAACTCACACCCAGAAAGAAGAACAATGGACTGTTAAGTGATGCACCCCCGAGGGAAGAGAGAATAACCTGGAGCCGCTGAGGCCAGAGGACAGCTGTGGAAGTGTGAACATGTGTATGGTTATGATAATGTGTTGCCCAAGTCTTTTGTTACACACCAATGCATAATCACAACACCTGTCTGTAGATAAGGTATTGTGACGTATTAGGGGTTCACACAAGAAAGGAGAAGATGGCTGTGACGAAACAGGCTTTATTGAAACACACCCTTGAACACAGACAGGAGAGGAGGTCATTCCCACAGACCTCTGTTTCACTTAGGGTTGCACAAACACATAATCAGTCTTGTGTGGTGATGTGAAAATGACGAGGCAGAGTTCTCTCTCAAGTCAGCTTTATTCACAACACCATCATCTCAAAGCAGAAAAAAAGATCCACACAGTAAACTCTCGTCCTTAAATATCTGGACTCTTACACTTCGCAGGTCACATGTCTGACAAACCACCTTGCATTATAAAGAAAGTCACAATGCATTTTCTCTCCATGATATCACTTCCATTGTCTACAATGCATCCCCTCTTTAATCCTTTAATTAAACCCCCCACAGTCTCAAGCCTTGCATACCAAAGCTAAGATTCTTGAAGCTTCCTGTAATCACTAAGGGAGCTGCCCTGCCTTTGTTCTGACCTAAAATGTGAGTCACAAAACAGTCACATCTGTGTGTCCACCACACAAAGCCCCCCCAGCATTTTAGAATAAACAGAACAACAAGAGAATAACCACATGCATGCCGTGATAATATCAATACACATCAGTTCACATGCCGTATAGGCTTCAGCCTCCTGCCGTATCTGCTGTAGCTGGGATTCAATGTCTCTGCGGCACTGTCCTGGGGGTTTGCCGTCTGGGGGTGGAAACCTTTTGTCAGCACCTGTGGGTGTTCTGGGGAAACATTACTCTGCGAAGCCCCCCGCGGTGGTCTACCTCGCCGCGGGGCCCTCGCCAACAGCACCTGCTCATCTGCCACCACAAAAGCGGGTTTGAGTCTGTTTATGCCAATTTTCTCTTTTCTACCCCCCAAATCTAGCAAAAACTGCTTGTCCCCTGTTTCTAGCACTCTGAATGGTCCGTCATAAGGCGGTCGCAGCGGGGTTCGATGCGCATCGTGTCTAACAAAAATAAACTCTGCGTTCTTCAAAGTTTTAGGCACAAAACCGCGCGGAAAACTGTGGTGTGCAGGGCCGGGCAGCGTGGTTGATTCTATGTTGCTCTGCAACAGCTGAGACGGGGAGGCGTCTGGCACAGGGTTATCTGGAAGAAACTCCCCAGGCAGCCGGAGTGGCTGCGCAAACACGAGCTCCGCTGGGGAGGCTTCTAAGTCCTCTTTAGGCGCAGAACGCAACCCCAATAACACCCACGGTAACTTGTCAACCCAATTTGCATCCGTCAGTGACGCCCTGAGAGCCGCTTTCAATGACCTATGAAAACGTTCGCATAACCCGTTAGCCTGCGGATTGTACGCGGTTGTGCAGTGAATTGTGACACCTAGGCTGTGGGCCATTGTCGACCAAAGCTCGGACACAAATTGAGGGCCTCTGTTGGACGTAATGTCCGACGGAACGCTGAAGCGCGCCACCCAAGCTGTTAAAAACGCGTGCGCCACTTCCTCGGCTGTGGTTGATGCCAGCGGGACCACTTCAGGCCAGCGCGTTGTGCGGTCCACCATTGTCAGAAGGTGTGTGCACCCTTGTGACAGCGGGAGGTGGCCCACGAGGTCCACATGAATGTGATCGAACCTATTGGCCGCAATGTGAAACAGCTCCAAAGGAGCCCTCATGTGCCTGTGTACTTTGGCTCGTTGACACGCCGTGCAGGCTGCTGCCCACTCCTTAACTTGTTTGCGGAGGCTCGGGCCACACAAATTTCTCTCCTACCATTTTGACCGACGCGTGCACTCCAGGGTGCGCCAAGGAATGATCCGAGTCAAAAACGCGGCGGCGCCACGCGGCCGGTACTACTGGACGCGGCCGTCCCATGGAGACATCGCAGATTAGGGGGGGCATACCGTCTAACAGCACCCTGCTCTCCAGCCTTAACCCTGTTGGTCCAGACTGAAGTGCGCGCACATCCGCGTCACCAACCTGCTCCGCGGCCATGGCTGCATAATCTATCCCTACGCTGACTGGGGCCGCCACGGCGCGCGAGAGGCAATCTGCCACTACATTGAGTTTGCCCGCCACATGCTGAATATCAGTGGTAAACTCTGATATCGCGGCCAGCTGTCTCTGCTGCCGGCCTGACCATGGTTCAGAAACCTTGGCCATCGCGAATGTTAGTGGTTTGTGGTCAACGAACGCGGTGAAAGAGCGTCCTTCTAGCCAGAACTGAAAGTGGCGGATGGCCAAATGGAGAGCCAGCAGCTCTTGTGTCGAACACGCTGTATTTACGCTTGCTATCACGCAAGGTCCTGCTGAAAAATGCGAGGGGCTGCCAAGCCCCGGCTACATGTTGCTCCAAGACCGCCCCTATGGCCACCTCTGATGCGTCAGTGGTGAGCGCTATGTGGGCCGTTGGGTCTGGGTGTGCCAACAATGCAGCCTTTGCCAAGACTGCTTTCACCTCCGAGAACGCTTGGTCCCGCTCCGGGGGCCACTCGATCTTATCCACGGGTTTCTTTTTTTTGAGCGCGGCATACAGCGGCTGCATGAGTTGCGCTGCGCGGGGGAGAAAACGGTTATAAAAATTCACCATTCCCAAAAACTCCTGCAACGCCCTGACCGTCTGCGGCCGGGGAAAATCTGCTACCACGCGCACTTTGTCAGGAAGCGGAACTGCTCCTTCGGGGGAGACGCGGTGTCCCAAAAAATCGATCTGCGCCACCCCGAACTGACACTTCGCCGGGTTGATTATTAGCCCATGATCTCCCAACCTTCGGAAAACTGTGGCCAGGTGTTTTTCGTGTTCGTCTTCGGACGCGCTGGCTACTAAAATATCGTCCAAGTAAACGAACACGAAAGGGAGATCGCGAAGCACCGCGTCCATTATGCGTTGGAACGTCTGAGCAGCCCCTTTAAGTCCGAATGGCATGTGTAAAAACTCGAATAGGCCAAAGGGAGTTATTACCGCTGTTTTGGGTATGTCCTCAGCGCGCACTGGGACTTGGTGGTAACCGCGGACCAAGTCTATTTTAGAAAAAACGCGCGCCCCCGCCAAATGAACGGAAAAATCTTGGATATGTGGGATTGGGTAGCGGTCGTGCGCTGTAGCGTTGTTTAACCGGCGGAAATCCCCGCAAGGCCGCCATGCTTTGTCAGCTTTCGGGACCATGTGTAGCGGGGAAGCCCAAGGACTGTTTGAACGTCGGATAATGCCCAACCTCTCCAGGTTCGCAAACTCCTCGCGCGCTATGGCCAGTTTAACTGTGTCCAAGCGCCGAGCTTTTGCAAAAACGGGCAGTCCGGTAGTGGTAATATATAAATATAATATAATATAATATATAATATAATATATAATATAATATAAAATGCTCCACCCCGTGTTTAGCGACTGTTGCCGAAAATGTGGGGACCGTGAGTGCTGGGAACTGAGTGAGCAGTGTGTGGAACTTACCGCTTGCAGCTGTGACGTTGGCTTGTGCTGTTGGCGGGGTCACTCACGCTGTACAGGGGATAGAATTAAAAGAAAGTGCATTAACCAGGCGCCTGTTAGCAAGATCAACCAACAAACCATGTGAGCACAAAAAATCAGCCCACAACATATTGAAATTTACTGCTGCTACAACAAAAGTCCACTCAAATGCACGGCCGTGTAGAGACAGAAGCAGAGTCTTCTCACCAAAGGTCTTAATCTCCGAGCCGTTCACAGCCGTCTCCCGGGGACCTCCGGAACCAGCTAGTCTGTCCGCGTAGGAAGGTGTGATGAAACTCAACTGGGAGCCTGTGTCGATGAGGAACTGCCTCCCGGATCGTGCGTCCGACAAGTAGAGCAGCTTGTTCTCTTCCTCGAGGGCCGCAGCTGTTACCGACCCCTGGTCTTGGCGTTTCCCGAACGCCTGAACTGGCACAGTGGTACACATTTGCGTGCCCTCTCTGTGAAACGGCGATGATAGAAACAAAGGGCGTCCGATCCGCGTTCCCTGGCCCCTGCCGCCGCCGTCGTCGGTGAGTCTGGCACCGCTGCCTCTGGCCCCCTGTCGTCTCCGGTTGTCGCACCGAGTTCCGCTGCTGCGGCCATGGCTGCACGCCGCTTGGTGGCGTTGACAATCCGCTGCGCCTCTCGGCCCAGCGCGCGGTAGTCCCGTTGGACCAACAGTGGCGAACTGGCCAGGGTCGCTCTCGCTGCTGATGGTAGAGTCCAGAGGAAAAGGTGGGTGAAAATGAAGTGATCGTTGTCAGAGTCTTTCAACCTCAACAACTTCTCCATCAGGTTCGCGGGCATGTCATTTTCCAACTCCGTCAGTGCCAGGAGCCAGGAGCTCTCTCCTCCGCCGAGGGGGTGAATTGCTGGATGAGTGCAGCCTTCAGCGTGCCGTATTTGTCACTGTCCAGCGGCTGGTCGATCAGGCTGTCCACATGCTGGACCGTGTTGTTGTCCAGCTTTGCGACTACGTGGTAGAATTTTGTGGCGTCTACCGATATCCCCCGGAGGTTGAACTGCGCCTCAACCGCGTTGAACCAGGAGAGCGGCTTGCTCTGCCAGAAGTCAGGTAGCTGGACTGTGGCGGCATTCGCTTGGCTAGGGGCTCCTGACGAGGCTGGCCTGGGGGAATTCTCCTCTTGCATGATACGTCTCGGGTCACCAGTGTGGTGATGTGAAAATGACGAGGCAGAGTTCTCTCTCAAGTCAGCTTTATTCACAACACCATCATCTCAAAGCAGAAAAAAAGATCCACACAGTAAACTCTCGTCCTTAAATATCTGGACTCTTACACTTCACAGGTCACATGTCTCACAAACCACCTTGCATTATAAAGAAAGTCACAATGCATTTTCTCTACATGATATCACTTCCACTGTCTCCAATGCATCCCCTTTTTAATCCTTTAATTAAACCCCCCACAGTCTCAAGCCTTGCATACCAAAGCTAAGATTCTTGCAGCTTCCTGTAATCACTAAAGGAGCTGCCCTGCCTTTGTTCTGACCTAAAATGTGAGTCACAAAACAGTCACATATGTGTGTCCACCACACTTGTTCTGATTCTACCTATAACACTGCTGGGTCATTATAACGCAGTTATAATGACACAGCAATATAATGACACAGTAATAACACTTCAACACACACGAAAATAACGTCCTCTGCTGGCAAAGCATGCTGGGAAAATCCCGCCCCCTTAACACAGCCCCGACGTTACACTGTCCCCCCCCAGACTGGTTTCTGTCCCCAGAATAATAAAAGTCCAACTCAAAAGTCCAACACAAATCCGTCCAGGTGTCGGGGCAGCCTCCGTTGTCGACGACTAGCACTCACAGGCCCGCTAGTGTTCATCTGTGCTTCGGTTGGAGATCTGGTTGGAGTGAAGGCTCTGGCTTGACCACCAGCGGGGCGGATGGCTGGTACGGGGTGAGACGGTCACGGTGGAGTACCACGACCCGGTCCCTTTTCTTTAGCCTCACCCTGTACACCACATCCGACAGTCTCTGTAGGACCATGCACGGTCCCGACCAATGGCTTGCCAGTTTTGGTGACCGCCCTGTTTTTCTCTCTGGGCAGAAAACCCAGACTTGATCTCCTGGTGCGAAGTCCCTCCTCTGGCAGCGGGAGTCATATGACTGCTTCTGCCGACTCCCCGCCACTGCCAGGGCCTCCCGAGCCAGTCCGTGCACCATGTGGAGGCGTTCCTTCAAACAAAACAAATAATCCAACCCTGGTTTGACCTCCACCTCCGGCTCGGGGGGAGGGGGGGATACCAAATCCACCGGTGCGCGCAGCTCGCGTCCAAACATCAGCGCCGCAGGGGTGCACCGAGTGGATTCCTGAGCTGCCGTCCGGTATGCCCACAGAACAAAGGGCAGATGCAGGTCCCAGTCTCGCTGTCGCTGGTCCACTAGGACAGCGAGCTGGGTGGTGAGGTTCAGGTTGAACCGTTCAACCAGGCCGTCGCTCTGTGGATGCAGCGGGGTGGTCCGGGTCTTCCGGATACCCAGCCACTTGCAGACCTCTCCGAAGACCTCTGCCTCGAAGTTGAGACCTTGATCGCTGTGCAGCTCCTCCGGTGCGCCAAACCGACAGAACATCTCGTCCACCAACTTTATTGCCGTCGTGGTGGCGCTCTGATCAGGGACCGCGTACGCCTCTGGCCATTTGGTGAAATAATCCATTGCGACCAGCACGTAGCAGTTCCCTCGGTCCTTGGTCCGTGGAAAAGGGCCCAGAATGTCCACCCCCACCCGCTCCATCGGTGCTCCCACCCGGTACTGCTGCAAGGGGGTGTGGGATCGCTGAGTCGGCCCTTTCTGAGCTGTGCAGGTGTCACAGTGATGGATGTGGAGCTCTACATCCTGGTGACATCTGGGCCAGTAGAACCGGGCTCGAAGACGCTGCAAAGTCTTTGTCACCCCGAAGTGGCCCGCTCCTACCGCCCCGTGGACCAGCTGGAGTACATTGGGTCGGAGCCGACGGGGAACCAGCAGCTGCCAGATGTGAAGCTGCCCGGCTGGAGTCTGCCACTGCCGACACACCACACCCTCGTGACAGCAGGGGTTGGCCCACTGGGAGTGTAGGGCCTTGGTCTCTGGGTCCAGCGCCAACACAGCCTCCCAGGCGGGCTGCTGCCCTGTGTCCAGCCACTGCCGAACCCGAGAAATGACCGGGTCTCTGTCCTGCTCGCTCTGCAGCTGCTGTGTGCCAAGGACCTCTGTGACATCATCGCTGGGTGAAGCTGCCTGATTATCCGATGAGGAGCTGTGCGCCAGTGCATTATTCCTGCTCGCAGCGGTCCGGAGAGCAGCAGCCCATGGGACGGCTTGGTCTCAATCCTCTGCCAGCTGGTGGTGATGACAATCCTCTGCCACACAGGGACGCTGAGACAGCGCGTCAGCTTTGGCATGGAGGCGGCCTGCCCGATGCACAATCTGAAAATCATAATCCTGCAGTGCCTCCAGCCATCTCACCAACTGTCCATCCGGCTCCTTAAAGTTCAGTAGCCAGGTCAGGGAAGCATGATCCGTCCTGAGCTGGAACATCCCCCCGTACACATACGGGCGAAAATGGCGCAGCCCTTGGATGACAGCCAACAGCTCTCTGTGAGTAACGCAGTAATTCCTCTCGGCTCTGCTGAGAGTGCAGCTGAAAAAAGCAACTGCCTGCTCTCCGTGTTCTCCCTTCTGGGATAGCACCACCCCGATGCCCTGGTTGCTGGCGTCCATGTCCACGATGAAAGGGCTGTTCGGGTCGGGATACTGCGGGATGGGAGCTCTGATGAGCGCTGAACGAAGCTGGGAAAAAGCAGCAGCACAATTCTCACTCCACTGAAATGTGCGTCCTTTCTGCATCAGCTGATGCAGCGGGCTGGCGATGGTGGTGAAGTCTTTCACAAACCTCCTATGATAGGAGGCCAGTCCAAGAAAACTCCTCAGCTCTCCCACATTCCGCGGCACTGGCCAGTCTCGCACCGCTGCCACTTTTTCTGGATCGGTTGCGATTCCCGCTGCGCTGACGACGTGGCCGAGGAAGGTGGTCTCCCACCGAAATAGGTGGCATTTCCTCAGGTGTAGCTGCAGCCTGGCCTGTCAGATGGCGTCCAATAATTCCCGGAGATTGGACAGGGTACTGTCAAAATCAGCTGCGTGCACCAGCAGGTCATCCATGTAGACAATGCAGCGGCTCCGGGGCACATGAGCCAACACTCGCTCCATCAAGCGTTCAAAGGTGGCCGGGGAGTTGCAAAGTCCAAACGGCATCACTTTGAACTGATACAGTCCCTGCCCATTGGAGAAGGCTGTTTTTTGGCGGGCCTCAGATGACAGCTCTACCTGCCAATAGCCGCTGCGGAGATCCAGCAAGCTGAACCAGCTGGAGCCAGCGATGTGGTCCAGCGCGTCATCGATGCGGGGCAGGAGGTAGGAGTCCTTATGGGTGACATCATTCAGGCGCCAGTAATCCACACAGAACTGCCACGAACCATCCTTCTTCCTGACCAGCACCACCGGCGCTGCCCAGGGGCTGCCGGAGGGCTCAATAATGTCTGCCTCCAGCATTTCTCGTACTTTTTGTTCTGCTGCTGCCCGCCTTGAAAAAGGCAGATGGCATGGGCGGAGCCGAAACGGCCTGGTCTCACCGGTGTCGATCTCGTGCTGCACCAAACCGGTTCGGGTGCATTCCTTGACCTTCGCAGCGAAGACGCCCATATAGCAGTCCAACAGCTCCCACAGCTGACATCTCTGTCCCAGCCCCAGCCCGCTGCAGCTTTGCTGGAATAATTCCTCGACCGCCTGCTGTCTCTGCTGACATGTTGACCCGCTCCGCTGTGACCCCCCACCCCTTGCTTTCCCTGTCTGTGCTCATGCTCCCTCTGCTCGTGCTGGTGGCGCCGTTGTGTCCAGTGCTCGCGGTGACCCGCCTGGTCCAGTCCGTCCTGGCGGTCCCTCGATCGCACAGGCCTCCGGGTTCCTTCCCTGGGTCCCGCTGCAGAGTGTAATGGTCCGGGTTCCCAGCTGGAGGGACGGTCTGGCGGTGTCAATCTTGGCGCTCCACGCTATGAGCAGATCGAGTCTAATAATGCAGGGGTCTTGGATGTCAGCCAGCCAGAACGGGTGGATTGTGTTCTGGCCGGCCACCCCCACCACGAGAACTCTCCGCCCTCCCAATCTGGTGCGCTCACCGGTAGCTGTGGGAATGTAGCGCCCGGTGGTTTCTCACCCCTGCTGTGCCATCTCGTCCATGCCCGGCAGCACACTGAGTCGGACCAAGGAGATGGTAGGGCCCGGATCTGCGTTTTGTTCAGGCTGCACTGTAGATACATCCCTGGCGAGTGTCCAATTCGGCCCACGTGCGGTGACTGCTCATCGGGGGAAACATCTGTGGGAGGCGGCCTGTCCCCATTCATGCCATCTTGCTCTAGTTTAACATCGGCGAGGGGCCAGTTTGTCGTGGGGTGGGTGCGGGGCAGTACCGGGCGATGTGTCCTGGCTCCCCGTAGCGGAAGCACCCTTCCTCGCGCCACCGCGGCTGTCTTCTCAGTGGGCGTGTCGCCGTGGTCTGCCATAATTCCTCCTCCTCCTCCTCCTCCTCCTTGCTCTCAGCTGTGGCCTGAAAGGTTCTGTGTCTTGGTGCCAATGTCTCGGCCATACAATTTATCAGGGGCTCCACCCGCTCCGTTTCTGCCACCGCAGTCTTCCAGTTGCTCATGGCGTTAATCTGGACGTGGCTCTGGAGCTGAGCCGGGCGGAGATCCCAGATGAAGTTCCGGAGGGTGAGTTTCTCCACTACCTCCAGTTCGAAATCCGTATAGCTGCGCCGTGTCAGCAGCCGTATGTCTGCTGCATAGGCTCCTAGGCTCTCTCGGCTGCCTCGACAGCGGTTGGACAGCTGTTCCTGGGCGTGCTCAGCATCGGCCGTTCTCCCAAACCGTCTCTGGAGCACTCCTTGCAGTGCTGGCCAGCTGTGGTGCTCCTTTTTTGCAGGGGAGTTGGGGCAAGAAAACTGTTAACTGTAGCAAATTTCATGCATTTTAGTCTTTCCACTGTAAAGATAGCAGTGGGTACCATTTCTGGCAACTGCAAATTAATCCTGCCAAATGATGTAGCATTTCAATAAAAGGAAAGTCAGTTTATAAATAGGCTATACTTAAATTATGCTATTTTGTCATCAGAAGAAAGCCATTAAACATATAGAAAGGCATATTATATTTGTAATAAAATATATATTTGTTATAAATTAACCTTTTTTGATAAATTAATTATGTACATTTGACTATTTTTTACTTTTTGTATTTTATTTCTGCAAAAATAAATATGGCTAAATGGAATAAGAAGTGCATGACTGCTGTCTTTTAGGCATTACAATAATAATAGGAGGTCAAGTCAATTGCAAAGCAAATGGTTGTCAGCAGGCTACAATACAGAACCTTTAAACAAAAACTCTGAAGGCTTTGGTCTCTAGCAATATGGAAGTGATTTTAATCATATTTTATGGCAAATATAGGCAGGCATGGTCTTGGTCTTTGGGCCCCTAGGAGACTTTATAGCTATAATAGTACATGTTTAGTGTGGCCTAACCACTTGAATTAATGTAGAAAGAATTGTGGGTGTGACAGAAGAATTGATATGGATTTATTTGTATATTAATATCTGAAATTCTGAAGGAAAGTGCAAAACAAAGACACATGACATTGACAAAGGTAGTGTTGGAAATGAAGGGATAAAGAGGACATAAAGCACACAAGCCTATTTAAAGCTACACCTGCACTTTGGAATACTGACACCAAAAAAATTATGGAAAACCGGAAGTGAAAGGGTTTTACCAGTTTGTTACATTTTAGCGGCACACTGTGAAGATAACACACGTAGCAATATCAGTCCAACACAGAAATAAGCTAGCTACAGCGCAAATCTTGTCCGAGCATAAAATATTTCTTACAGTTAGAGGAATGATACTAATAAATGGAGAAATTAAATGCATTTCAGTCTTTACACTGTGGAGATGAAAATATATGCAATTTCTGGGGGAGGAAATGCAGGAAAATGCATCTGCCCCAAAGGTGGGTCATCTCCACAGTCCTGCCCTGACTCTCCTGCAAAAAATGTTTGATGATTGGACCAACAGAAGGTGACTTTTAGGATGGAGGGATTTTCCATAGGAGTAGTTGTCAGGAAATGCAGAGTATGCACAAACTCACTTTTCTTAAATTAAAAGCTCTCAAGTTGAAAGATCTGGTTGACTTTAAAACTGCAGTAATAATGTTTAAAGTGAAAAATCTATGGCTGCCCGCAAATATCCAAAAGCTGTTCCAAATAAGGGAGAAACAATATCATTTCAGAGGAACATGTTTATTTCAAAAACCTTCAGTGAGAACTACCACCAAGCAACACTGTGTTTCAGTGCAAGGAGTCAAATTACGGAACGACTTTGGACCTGAATTAAAATCATGTACAACGCTTGGACAATTTAAACAAAAACTAAAGGAAGAAATACTCCAAACATATATACAAGATGACATGTAAAATCACATAAGGATTGTCATATCCAGTCTGTCTTGTGTCGTTGCTTAGTTTTTAGATTTTTTTTCTTCATGTTTTGTCTTAGCTTTGTTCTGAATTGTAATCGCTCTTGTTTTGTTTCTCTTTTGAATTCTTGGATGGAATATGGGTGGGCAATATAAGCTGCGGCTTCAGCCATCACCCACTTTGGATAACTTATGTTGAACTGTATAATCAAAGGAGTTATTGTTTAATTTGACCTTGTTAGATTTTTTTCCCTCCTTTGTTATTTTATTCTGTCCCTTTCTTTTAATCTTTACTTTTAATCTATCTGAAAAAATAAAGATTTATTCATTCATTATGATTGAAGAAATTTACTACATTTATTAGCTTCAATCATCATAATTTCATTCTGATTGCAACAGAATTTTACACCAGGGCAAATTCAGGTAAGTTTATGTGTGTGTGTGTGTGTGGGGGGGGGGGGTTCTTTCCTTGGCATGTATGACTTTACTTCCTCTAAAAGTACATGTCTAAAAGTACTATACTGAATACTGTCTCAGATTTTTTTTAGCAGTGATCTGAAGGTTGACTTTTATTTTGTCAGATCACACTGTGGTTGAGCTACTGTAAGTTTTGATTATAATTCCAACCTTTTTACTTTATAGTGCTTAATAAATATCAGCTGTCTCATGTTTGTGTGTTAAGTCTTTATAAAAGTTCTCCTGTTTGTGTACAGCTGCACACAGTCTCCGTTCTGCTCCATCTGCAAAATGTCAAAAATGTCATCAGTTCAATTAATGCATAAATAAATGCATGCACACTGGATCATGTAGGTTCATGATTAAAAGTGAAGCTATTGGGCATCTTATGTGAAAATTAAACTGACAGGTAAAAATAATATGCCAGAATTTTTACAAACCTAAGTGGCTGATAATGGGAAAAATATGATAATAAATTTAATGTCTCATCCAACACACACACACACACACACACACACACACACACACACACACACACACACACCAAGACGAATCCCCCTTACAAAGAAGTTCATCTAGCTGAATAAATCCACACTCAGACACCAGCTGGAATTAACACATTTTATTGGAAAGCTGACTCAGCAATGAACAATACATGAAAAACAATTTCTGTCATCATCAAAATTGTAACGAGAACATCATTACAACATTAACTGAAAATAAATGATCAAAAAATAAAATAATGCATATGTTATAATAATGTAAAAATAATGCATATGTTATAATAATATGTAAATAAATTATGCTCAAAAACAAGTTTGCACCAGCTTGACACATTCAAAATAAACTTACCCTCAAACTTGAAACATGTGGATGTACTAAAGAATCCAAGAGTCTCAAAGAGTCTGCAACAAACCTTTTAGGTCTTGGGTAACAGAAAACTATTTCCTGGGGCCAAATTCCCCAGGTGGCGCTGTCATGCTTTTTGTTAAAACCCAGCGCCCTGCCACAGTAACATACTGCACAGATGCTCACATCTGCTGTCTATTACTGACGACCACGATACGGTCGATTTCAACCATCATCTCCGTCTGTATTTTCCTTCCTTTAGGTCGCTCATCCTTCCATCCGCTCCCAGCTGCTCGGCTACATCTACAACGGTTTCCTCCTGTCTGTACTTGCTCTCGCTCTCCACAAGGTGTTGCACTTTATTACCGTTGGCTGCTACTTCCTGTAGGTCAGGGGTCGTCGTCTCTGCTGAGCAAAATCCGCAGAGAACTGTGAAACAAATTACTGATAAATTTGCTCTTTATTTCTTATGAATTTGAAGGTTATTACTGGCCTGTGAATGTTAGTAATAGGAGAGGTTTTATATCTTAAATATTGTGGTGACCCAGCACACTGCGGACGGACACTACCTCACACTCATCAGGGCTGGAGGAAACGGAGGACAATTTACATATGGACAGAGAGCCCCAGGGGGCAATCAGACAGGACTGTTACGTATGCATCCTCAGAGATCCATCCAGGCTGGGCGCTAGCTGATGTCATGCTAATGATGTGTATTGACTGATCTGTATTAGATGACAATCACTATGCTAATGTGCCACGCATTCTCTCTGTCTGTATAACGTGTATAAAAGAGCTTGTGACACATGCCTGGGCAACGCAGTAGCTCACCGAGCTACAAAGCGCGTTTCAATATGTTGGAGGAAATAAAACCTTGTACCCTTCGAGCTCGTTACATCTCGCCTGATCTATTACCTCCACAATATGCAGATTTTTTTTGTCAAAAACTTCCTAGTTTTCCAGTGAATTTACAGCTGTTTCTTTGTACATTCATGGGATTTTTTTAATATCTGCTATAATCAGGCCTGACAACATGCAACTTCACCTTTTTCTTGTAAATTTGCTGCTGTTTATGCAAAGCTTTTGTGACTTTATGTGTAAGTGTGCAAAGTAAATTTATTTTTACAAATTTTTGATTTTTTTAAAATAAAATTTCTATTTTGTCACAAATGGGCTTTTTTCTCTCTTAAATTTTCAACTTTTTCATATAAATGTGTGACCAATTGCTATTTTTTGAGTTATTCATAATTAAAGGCTTTTTTCCTGTAAATTTGTAGATTTATTTTAGTAAAAACATTTATTTTTCTTTTCTAAAGTTTGCAGCTTTTTCATTTTAGATGAGATTTGTCTTTTAGTTTTTAACTTTTCCTGTAAATTTGTGTTTTTTTGTCATGCAGATTTGCAAGTTTTTACATTTCATATTTTTGAGCTTAAAAACTTTTAATGTAAATTAGCAATGTTACAGTAAATTTAGCATCTCAAATTTGCCAACTTTTTCCTTGTAATGTGGTGGATTTCCTCATAAAATTGTAACTTCATTCTTGTAAATGTGTGACTTCATTTTCCTAAGTTTCCTCCACTGATCGCCACCTTGCAAATTATAATTTAATTATACAGAATAAAAATTTAAACAGCATCCCGATCAATGTTCTAGATTTATTAAAAAAAAGGTTGCACATTTTTCAGGAAAAAGTTGGAAATTTACAGGAAAAAAAGTTGCAGATTTTTAAGAAAAAAGTCACAATTTTGCACATAAGTTGCAAATGTATGAAAAAAGACACATTTATGAGAAAAACGTTGCAAATTTTCAGGAAAAAGCTGCAAATATACAAGAAGAAAGTTGCAGATTTACAAGAGAAAAAAGTTGCAGATTTTTGAAAAGTTGCAAATCAACAAGAAAAAAGTAGAAAATTTACAAGGAAAAATTGCAAACTTAAAAGAGAAAAATCACAAACTAATGAGAAAAAGTTGGAAATTTTTGAGAAGAATTTAAAAGAATTTTTGAGTAAAAATGGCAAACTTATAAGGGAAAAAACAAATGTATGTGAAAAAAAAATTGCTAATTTTTCAGGAAAAAGTTGCAAATTTATGAGGAAAAACAAATTGCAGATTCATGAGAAAAAAGTTAGACATGTACAGGACAAAAATAATAAATTCATGAGAAAAAAGTTGTAAATTTATGAGAAAAAAAGTCACATTTAAAAGAAAGAAGTAGCAAATTTTCAGGAAAAAGCTGCAAATATACAAGAAGAAAGTTGCAGATTTACAAGCGAAAAATCACAAATTAATGAGAAAAAAGTTGAAAATTAATGAGAAAAAGTTGCTAATTTACAAGAGAAAAAAGTCAAATTTTTGAGAAGATCCAAATCTGCAAGAAAAAAGTTGAAAATTTGCAAGAAAAATTTGCAAACTTAAAAGAGAAAAATCACAAATTAATGAGAAAAAAGTTGGAAATTTTTTTAGAAAAAAGTTGCAAATCTACGAGAAAAACAGCTGAAAATTTACAGAGAAAAAATGGCAAATTTATAAGGAAAAAAAATAATTTAGGAGAAAAAAGTTGCAAATATATCAGGAAAAAGTTGCAATTTTACAAGAAGAAAGTGTCAGATTTCTGAGGAAAAAGTTGCATGAGAAATTGCTGCTCCTAGCATCCTCAGAGCTTCGCTGATCTGCGTTTCTAAACATTCATGTGTCTGTGTGCAGCTGACGGTGGAGGAGGTGACGACCACCACGGCGTACCTGGACCTGTTCCTGCGCTCCGTCTCTGAGCCGGCCCTCCTCCACACCTTCCTGTCCTTCATCCTGCTGCACACGCACGACAACGTGCACATCCTGGACACACTGGTCAGCAGGGTCAGCACACCCTTCCAGGTATCATACCCCGCTCCACTTTGTTATTCACCCAAGCTTAGACTGCAGTGTGGATAACTATCTGCTCATGGTCTAGGGAGGCCAGCATATGGGGCCAGCATTTGTCGCTCATGAGGACATCAGCAGGCCGTCGCTGTAGACGGAGTCACTGGAGTTCTCTACCATCAACTCAGGACCTCAGTCTGGCGGGTTGACCAGCTCCAGGAACAGTAGTCCTCATAGTTGGACAATTCACATTTAATGTGATTTTTCTCTGTGTTTCTGTCAGTTGGGTACGGTGTCTTTGGCTCCGTTCAGGACTCTGATTGGCCTCTTCTGTGAAGACGTCATGCTGCAGCTGGTCTTCAGGTCAGTTTTTACAGCTTCACATTTCAACATGCAGGACAGAAGGAGTTCAGGAGGCTTGATTCACACCTGAGCAGCTTGAAATTTTTTCTCATTAATCTGCAACGTTTTCTTATAAATTTGCAACTTTTTTCTCATTAATCTGCAATTTTTTCTTGCAAATTTAAAAAAAAAAAATTCTCATTAATTTGAACCTTTTTCTCAATCTCAACTTTGTTCTTGTAAATGTGAAATTTTTTTTAAGTTTGCAACTTTTTCCTCATTAATTTGGAACTTTTTTCCTTTTAAATTTGTAACTTTTCTTGAAGAAAGGTGCCGATTTATCAGAAAAAAGTTGGATATTTACATGACAAAAATCACATAGTCATGAGAAAAAAGTTGCAAATTTAGAGGAAAAAGAGCCAAAGTTCGAGAGACCGAGAAATAAACATTGTCATTAAATCAAATCAACATTGTCATTAAAACTTTGTAAAACAGCAAAGTTACTGGTAGCCTAAGAATGGTGCACCATACTGAATAAAAAAGTGGGAAATCTGGAGAGAAATGTTACAAATACAGATTTTTTTTTGGCCAAAAATTGCATGAAATTGCTCTTTATTGTTCCTAGAGGTTGTCAACACACACATGAAGTAGTGTCTGCTTTCCTAGCTTTCTAGTGTTTGGTGAAAATGTCTGAAATATTCTAAATCACAAATTAATGAGGAAAAAGTTGCAAATTTGCAAGAGAAAAAAGTCACAAAATTTTGAGAAGACGTTGCAAATCGACAAGAAAAAAGTTTAAATTTACAAGAAAAATGTGCAGGTTTGCAAGAGAAAAATCACAAATTAATAAGAAAACGTTAAAAATGTTTGACAAAAAAGTTGCAAATCTATGACAGAGTTGAAAATTTACAGAGGAAAAAAATAACAAATTTAGGAGAAAAAATTGCAGATTTATGATAAAAGTTGGATATTTCCAGGACAAAAAAATCATAAATTAATGAGAAAATAGTTGCAATTTTTCTCAGTCTGAAAGTTACGCCATTGTGGTTTCATCCATCGCTTTCCCTGCGGTCTGTATCCCCCCCCCTCCTCCTCCTCCTCCTCCTCCTCCTCAGGTTCTGATTCCTTGCAGCCACCTGAGCAGGAAGCAGCGCTGCTTCTTAACGCAGAAGGACTGCTGCTCCTCCAGCGCCTCCTCTTTCCTGCTCCTCCTGCCTTCCTGGTGCCCCGGAGATCTCCACAACACTGAGTCGGAGCACATCCACTGGCCCAAAGGAGCAGGTGGGTGTAACAAACAGATACAGTAGTAAATACCCTGCACGGTGGCGCAGTGGTTTAGCACTGTGGCAGCACAGTTTTACCCTCGGCCGGGGGATCGCGGGGATCATGAGATCGTGGGTTCGATCCCAGCCCCCGACCAACAGTGAGCTGTGTGGAGTTTGCATGTTCTCCCCGTGTTGCGCGGGTTTACTCCGGGATTTCTCCGGTTTCCTCCCGCACACCAAAAACATGTAGGTTTAGGGCGCTCGCGCACGCAGCGACCAGCAGCCGATGGCTTGTCACCAGACTGCAAACCAAATCTACCTACGGGTACAAATAAGTAACAAAAAAAAAAAAATACCCTGTAAAAGAGACAATCAGTAGAATTCTCTCTCTCGTGTGTCAGATGTGTCAGTGTCAGACAGCGTTGGTTACTGTCGCGGTTCAGACTTTCTGATGAGATGAGAGATGAGATGAGATTCAACTTTATTGTCATTACACATGTATGAATACAAGGTAACGAAACGTGACTTGGCATTTGGGCACGCTCTGCAGAGCGCATCCAAGGCCGGGGCAGCCGCTAGGCGCCAGTCATGTATTGTTTCACTTCTTGCCAGAACCTTTGTATTTCTGTACATTGCCAAATGCAATGGAAAAATGTACCCTTTTCTCTCTCACATTTGATACAAATATCAGGAATAACACTATTATATTTGTTTAACTTTTCTGGAGTTACATAAGATCGCATCAACCAATTATATTGCACTAATTTCAGGCGGGTGTTAGTGGTTCTTGATTGTGCTTTAGTGCATGCTTTTTCCCACTCTACCATTGAGATGTCCTCTTGTAGATCCTCTCTTCAGATGTTTCTGTACATTCATCCACCAGGCATTTATACATTTTGGAAATTAAACCCCTCCCTAAACAATTCGTGTTCATTAGTTTCTCTATAACAGACATTTCAGGGATTTCTGATGGATGTAAACTACCTCCATTACCTCTGGGATGGCCGCCAAGCCATCTCCGTCTCCACCAGGTGAGTTTCTGACCGTTGCTCAGCCTCTTCACCATTGCTGACCTGGAGGACAGGTCATGGTAGGGGAAGGAGTTGAGGGTCCAAAACTGTAACACTGTAAACCACTGTGGGAATGAGTGTTGAAAATGGTTGTATTGTGTAGTAGTGCCATCTTCTGGCCAACAGGCAGTACTGCATATATAATCAGGGGAAGAACGCATGATAATTTCTCCATCTTCTTCACAAATAGTCCTATATGTTATCATGAGATATCTCATTTCACTGCTGGGGGGACAGTAAACAGACTACATCTCTAGAGTAAATATTTATGGGCACACTGTAAGTTTTACTGCAGAAGAAACCTGTATTTCCCTTGTATTAACTGCATAATGTGTGAGGAAATAACTTCAGTAAATATTGTGCCAGTGTGTCCTACACTCCATAGATCACAGATACAACTCTGATTATTGGAACAAACAAAACTGCATGAAAATTTATTTTTTTCCTGTAAATTTTTCAACTTTTCTCCTCATAAATTTGCAACTTTTTTCTTGTAAATTTGAAACTTTTTTCCACATATTTATGATTTTTTTTCTCACAAATTTGCCATTTTTTACTTGTAAATTTGTAACTTTTTTCCTGTAAATTTACAGCTATTGTAATCATAAATTTGAATTTTTTCCTCCTAAATTTACATTTTTTTCTCCAAAATTTGCATTTTTTTCCATAAATTTGTAATTTTTGCTTCTAAATTTGCAGTTTTTTTCCTGCTGTTGTTAATTTTTCTATTGAGAGATTAAAGGAGTGATCCATGGTTGAATGCAGCAGAACTCTCATATTTTTGTTTCTACAACCAGAACAGAACAGTGTCTCTGTATAAAGAAATAACTAAAATATACAAGAAAAGGGAAAAGAAAATTGGTTCTAAATAAACAGACTCATATACAAGCACATGGAAGCCTACTTATTTTATATACCCATATATATGTACCCATATGTAAACAGAGGGCCAATAGAAGAAATGTCACAAAAGGGGTGGGGGTGAAATGGGGGAGGGAATTAGATAGTAAATGAAAAAATATTTGGAAATAGAGCTCAATCAAAAGATTTTTTTTTAAGGTTTTATTAAGTTTTCTTTGGAAGGCCCTGTACATGATGCATAAAAAAAGGATAATACCAGACAGTTTGTCGTACATATGGTGAATACACAAAGTACTAATATATAAACTAGGACATGGTTATCTCTTGGCAAATCATTAAAATTGTTCCTAAACCATTAGTCAGAGGTTGTTTTCATCTATATCCAAAGACAATCCCAAGCTGAGGTCTCGTCCCCCATCTCTCACTTCAGTCTATTGAGCATTTGTTTATATGATGCTGTCTCCATCGCATCTGTCCATTCTCTCACTGTTGGAACTTCCGTTGTTCTCCAGTGTCTCAATATAATCCTTGATGCCGTGATTAAACCAACCATGATAACTGAAAAGTCCCATTTTGAAATATTTATAATTTGTGATCTGTCCTCCAGCAAACAGAGCAGGAATCATAGGAATTCTTGAACCATATCATCCAGGCATAATTGATAGTATTCTAACTGTCACGGCGGCCGCTGGGCTGTCATCAGCTCCAGCTGTGCATACACCTGCCGCCAATAATCAGCAGGCTTTAAAAGCCGGTGTCTCTGACTGCTCTGCACGGAGTCATCTGTCGTCTTCGCCACGCATTGCGTCAAGGACACGACCTCAAGTCAGAGCTAATACCAAGCCTCCTCGTTAAGCCACGTCACGTAAGCAACAGCAAATCTTACCCTGTCAAAGTATTCTCCCCTGTGCACAGGTGGACCTCCCTGGCGGCGGACTTATCTCCCCAGATAACGGGACGTCACCTCCTCCTCCTCGGATCTCCTCCTCACCTTCACAGTGCCAAGCGCCACTCTCACCAAGCCACGCCAAGTCACGGAGCAGACAGAAGTCTTGCAGCGGCACCTGCAAGTAAGCAGCACAAGTCTCAGTTCCCCGTTCCTATGAGATGCATTAATCTCTTGTGCTTGTGTGTTCCAGGGTTGCCAGGTCGCAGCAAGACCTGCTCAGCTCCAGCTGTCTGACAGGCTCTGCCGTTCCAGAAGTCACCCCAGGGTGGTGATCGTCACTTCCTTGTGGTAACGTATCGTCACTTCCTGTTTTGCTGTCTGCCTGTGTGGTTTGCTCTCCAGCCACTAGCTATGGCTACTACCTCTCTTTCCTCTCCTCCTCTGGTGTGCTCTCTCTGTCAGATGTTTAGCTACACCTCTGCCTCCTTTAGTGATAACGGTAAATGTAATAAATGTTGTCTTTTTGAGGCGCTCAAGGCGAGGTTGTCTGATTTGGAATCCCGGCTCCGCTGCATTGAAACACCGTCTGCGCCAGTTAATCTCGACGGACGCCCATTAGCTGCAGCGGAGCTAGCTAGCTTAGGTCGAACTGTCACCGGTTCCCCGGCTCTCCTCAGCAGCGAGGAGACTGGGTGGGTGACGGTGAGAAGGAAGCCTAGTCGCAAAGCCCCGGTTCACCACCAACCTGTTCACGTTTCTAATCGTTTTTCCCCACTCAGCGACACACCCGCTGAGGAAAAAACTCTGATCATTGGCGAGACTGTAGTCAGAAACGTGAACCTAGAGACTCCATCGGCCATAGTCAAATGCATTCCTGGGGCCAGAGCAGGCGACATCGAGTCAAATTTGAAAATGCTGGCTAAAAGTAACTGTAAATACTCCACAATTGTTATTCACGCCGGCATTAATGACATCCGTCTCCGGCAGTCGGAAGTCACGAAACTTAATATAGAATCGGTGTGTGACTTTGCAAAAACGATGTCTGCCACTGTAGTATTCTCTGGGCCCCTCCCCAATCTGACCAGTGATGACATGTTTAGTCGCTCGTCATCCTTGAACCGCTGGCTGTCTGTGTGGTGTCCTAAAAATGACGTGGGCTACATTGACAATTGGAGCTCATTTTGGGGAAACCTGGTCTTATGAGACGAGACAGCATTCATCCCACTTTGGATGGTGCTTCTCTTTTATCCAAATTTCCAAAACCATGACTACTCAGAGTTGGGACCAGGAAGCAGAGTCAGTCTTACACGCCTCTCTGCAGCTCCTCTTCATCCGCCACCCCTCAGCTTAGCCCCTGTCTTCCCCATCAGAGAATCGTTGTCTGCTCCCTCCAAAGTAAATAAAAAAATGTATAAGCATCCCAAAGTGATAAAGCAAAATATTGGTAAAACTCAAATTAAACATAAAGCCTCTAAATTGAATGATTTGGCCTCTGTTCCTCCTCATAATTTAAAAATTAAATGTGGTTTATTAAATATTAGGTCTCTAACTCCCAAGTCTCTGTTAGTCCATGATCTGTTAATTGATCATCAGATTGATTTAATTTCCCTTACAGAGACTTGGTTAGGGCAAGAGGATTATGTTGGTTTAAATGAATCAACTCCCTCTGGTTATTTAAACTGTCAAAATCCCAGAAGTTCTGGTCGTGGAGGAGGAGTAGCAACAATTTACCATTCCAAATTACTAGTTAATGTAAAGCAAAAAACATGTTATAATTCCTTTGAGGGCCTGGTCCTCAGTGTTGGGCACTTTAGCAATTCCAGGTTAAACCCAATTTTATTTGCCATAGTTTATCGTCCCCCATCAACCTATTCAGAATTTTTATCCAAATTTGCTGATTTCTTAGCTGATTTAGTGCTGAAATCTGATAGAATAATTATAGTAGGGGACTTTAATATACATGTGGATATAGATAGTGACTGCCTTAATGTGGCTTTTAATTCAATATTAGACTTGATTGGGTTTTCTCAGAAAGTAGGAAATTCTACTCATTACCTCCACCATACATTGGACCTTGTTCTGACATATGGCATAGAAATAGAAAATCTTGTAGTGTCTCCTCATAACCCTGTACTGTCAGACCATTGTCTGTTAACCTTTGATTTTACTATTTCTGACTATTTGGCTCCTAAAGAAAAATATTATCACAGTAGATGCCTCTCAGATGATGCTGTTTCCAAATTTATGCAGATTGTTTCCTCTATGCCATGTGTCAACACAACGGAAATAAGCTATAGACGGCTTGCTCCTTCTGTAATTGATAACATGGTGGATAGTGTTTCAGCTTCTCTGCATCAGGCTCTAGACTTGGTGGCCCCCTTAAAAAAGAAAAAGTCTAATCAGAGATTTTTAACTCCTTGGTTCAACACAGAAACTCGTAGCTTAAAACAGAAGACTCGTCAATTAGAAAGAAAATGGCGCTCTACTAATTTAGATGAAATCTATTTAGCTTGGAGAAATCATCTTTTAATTTATAAAAAATCTCTTAGAAAAGCTAGAACGAGTTATTACTCTGCATTAATAGAAGAGAACAAGAATAATCCCAGGTTTCTTTAGTACTGTAGCCAGGTTGACAAAGAGTCAGGACTCTGTCAATCCTAGCATCCCCTTAGAGCTTACTAGTCAGGACTTTATGAACTTTTTCAATAATAAAATTTCATCCATCAGAGATAATCAGATTCTTCCCACAGTTAACTTAAATACTGTAACTACTACAACTCCTTCTATTGATGTCTGTCTTGATGAGTTTACTCCAATCGACCTTTGTGAGTTGGACAAAATAGTTTCCTCATCCAAACCTTCAACTTGTCTTTTAGACCCTATTCCTACCAGGTTATTTAAAGAAGTCTTCCCACTTATTGGTAGCTTTATTCTTCATATAATCAATTCTTCATTAACTTTAGGCCATGTACCGCAGGCTTTTAAAACGGCTGTAATTAAACCCTTACTCAAAAAGCCAACGCTAGATCCAGGAGCTTTAGCTAACTATAGACCAATCTCTAATCTCCCTTTCATTTCAAAAATCTTAGAGTTGTTGCTATGCAATTATTTGACCACCTGCAGGGAAATGATTTACTTGAGGAGTTTCAGTCTGGGTTTAGAATCCATCATAGTACTGAAACAGCCTTAGCGAAGGTCACTAACGACCTCCTCATTGCATCTGATAATGGACTAGTTTCTGTACTTGTCCTTTTAGATCTTAGTGCAGCTTTTGATACTATTGATCATAATATTCTACTTGATAGATTAGAACACTATGTTGGACTTAATGGAACTTCATTGCAGTTGTTTAGATCTTATTTATCTGATAGGTTCCAGTTTGTTCATGTAAATGATGAGTTTTCTCTCAGCTCAAAGCTTAGTCATGGAGTTCCACAGGGATCTGTGCTTGGCCCTACTCTTTTTAGTTTATATATGCTTCCGTTAGGCAACATTATTAGAAAGCACTGTATGCATTTTCACTGTTATGCAGATGACACACAATTATACCTGTCAATGAAGCCAGATGATACTAATCAATTAGCCAAGTTAGAAGCCTGTCTTAAGGAAATCAAAGCTTGGATGACTTGTAATTTCCTGCTATTAAATTCAGATAAGACTGAAGTCATTCTTGTTGGTCCAAAAAACCTTAGAAATTCCTTTCCAAATCAAACTTTCAGTTTGGATGCAGTTACTCTTTCTCTTAATAGCTCTGTGAGGAACCTTAGTTATTTTTGATCAGGATTTGTCCTTCAATTCACATATTAAATTTGTTTCTAAGACTGCCTTCTATCATTTGTGTAATATTGCCAAGATTAGGAGCATCTTGTCTCAGAGTGATGCTGATCCACGCTTTTGTTAGCTTGAGATTAGATTATTGTAATTCTTTATTATCAGGCTGTCCTAAAACATCTTTAAAGTCTTCAGCTGATCCAAAATGCTGCAGCAAGAGTTTTAACAGGTACTAGAAAGAGATCATATCTCTCCGGTTCTGGCCTCCCTTCATTGGCTTCCCATAGAGTTTAGAATTAAGTTTAAAATCCTTCTTCTTACTTACAAAGCTCTAAACAATCAGGCTCCTTTTTATTTAAAAGATCTGATACTACCGTATCATCCTAACAGAGCACTACGCTCCCAAAATGCAGGTTTACTTGTAATACCTAGAATCTCCAAAAGTACAATGGGAGGCAGAGCCTTCAGTTATCAAGCTCCTCTCCTGTGGAATCAGCTGCCAATCTGGATTCGGGAGTCAGACTCGATCTCTGTTTTTAAGAATAGGGCTAAAACTTACCTTTTTGATATAGCCTACAATTAGGGAGGGATCATGTGTTTCTGAACCCTCCCTTAGTTATGCTGCTAATAGGTTTAGTCAGCCGGGGGACCTCCAGTAATGCACTGGGCCTCACTCCTTTTCTCACTCTCTATGAAATATTTTTTTTTTTTTTTTGCTGGTCATTAACATTTGTTTGTTCTCTCCCATAGATTGAGTCCCCATCGTGCTGTTTGCTCTCTACATGTCTGTTCTTTTCTTCTTCTCTGTCCCCTCACCCCCCAGCCAGTTGCAGCAGATGACTGCCCCTCCCTGAGCCTGGTTCTGCTGGAGGTTTCTTCCTGTTAAAAGGGAGTTTTTCCTCTCCACCGTCGCCAAGTGCTTGCTCACAGGGGATCGCCTGATTGCTGGGGTCTTTCTGCAACTGTGGGGGTCCCCCCTACAGTTGATAGTGCTATGAGATGACTGTTGTTGTGAAATAGCACTATATAAATAAAGTTGAATTGAATGCAACACACTCACCCACACATTCACACACCCACCAAACATCACTGAGTTAATAAATTGTCAAATCACTCGTGTCAGCTTCTGTCTCCTGGGTTAAGCAATCATGTCAGTACGACTCCGTCAAGACGACCCAGCAGACGGCGCGCCGTATTAACACCCTTAGTGCACGAGTAGATTTAATTGTCCATCAACAGTTATTCTCAATTAACTCAGATTAACAGCCGGCTGGATCACCTGGAAGGACGCCAGGCGTTCCCCCCCGGTTGCTGGGGCTTCATCAGCCCCTGTAAACCCACCTGCTAGTCAAACACACCAGCCTTCTTCACCTCGCCTCACTCCCGTGCCTACCCCCGCCCGCTTTAGCGGAAAACTCGGAGAGGCACGAGGTTTTCTGCTACAATGTGAGACAGTTTTTCACCGCGTCCTGGGAGATTTTCCCACGGACCATAGCAAGATTGGGTACATCTCAAACTTGCTCAAAGGAAAGGCGTTAGCTTGGGCATACACAGTTATGGCTAAACCCAGCTACTCC
Source organism: Pholidichthys leucotaenia (assembly GCA_020510985.1). Taxonomy (NCBI): domain Eukaryota; kingdom Metazoa; phylum Chordata; class Actinopteri; order Cichliformes; family Pholidichthyidae; genus Pholidichthys; species Pholidichthys leucotaenia. The sequence continues at coordinate 101,133,751 of CM035836.1, forward strand.
CACTTAACTAACCAGCAATTCGTGGCAGAGTTTCTAGAGGTTTTTGACCATACTGATCGGGGCGCGGTGTTAACTGACCGGTTGCTTAGCCTTCGGCAGGGCAGCAAATCTGCCGTCGATTTCGCCGTAGACTTCCGGGTGCTAGCTGCATAGGTTGGGTGGGGGGAGTTAGCTCTTTGCAGTATTTTTAGCTCGGAGCTAGCTGCTAGTGGGTAGTAACTAGTTGCAACTCGGAGCTAAGAGATGAACTAGCAACACGGGATAAGCCAGACAAATTAGGTGAACTAGTTTCTCTCACAATTAGTTTGGACAGTAGGCTGAAGGAGCGGGTGGCCGAACGTAGGGCTGCCAGCCGTTTGGGTAAACCATGCCCCCGCTCCTCCCGGCCGCCTCTCCCGGCTCTGCCCCCGCCAGAGGAACTTCCGGGGCAGGAGGAAATGATTATTGGCCAATCGGGTGTTTCGGCGGCTGAAAGACAGCGCCGGAGGGATCTGGGCCTGTGTTTTTACTGTGGCAATGAGTCTCACGGGGTAGCTGAGTGTCCCAACCAGTTAATAAGGGGAGGTCTGTGGGTTATTGTAGGGGGATTCACGGACGTTAAGCAGAAGAAACCTCTCACTAGTTGCCGTATCCCCATCAGACTAATTTATAAACACAGGGAACACACAACACATGCCCTTATTGATTCTGGAGCTGAGCAAAGCTTCATTTCCGGAGACCTGGCAATCCATCTGGGCCTCAGCTGTCAATCCCTTCGCCCATCTGTCAACCTCATTACACTGTCAAAGGCTTCACTGACAACTGTCTCCTACCAGACGGCCCCCGTGTCGGTGATTGTTTCTGGAAATCATAGGGAGGAGATCCGGTTCTTGGTGTTGCCCATCTCCTCCTCGCATGTGATCCAGGGTTACCTGTGGCTACGTCTCCACAACCCCACGTTCGACTGGCAAGCCGGAAATATCACTGCGTGGATCACCTTTTGTCTCAGTGCCTGCCTCCAGTCTGCAGCGTGTGCCCCCTCGGTATCGATGACGCCGCCCCCGGACCTGTCCAAGGTACCAGAGGTCTACCACGATCTGGGAGCGGTTTTCAGCAAGTCACGGGCGCTGTCCCTTCCCCCCCACCGCCCCTACGACTGTGCGATCAACCTCAGGGCAGGGCCCCTCTCCCGGCAAGTCGTTTGTATAGCCTGTCTGCCCCGGAGTGTGAGGCCATGAACACATATATTAAGGAGTCCCTCAGCTCTGGAATTATTCGACCGTCTTCCTCGGTGGTGGGGGCAGGTTTCTTCTTTGTGGGGAAGAAGGATGGCTCGCTACGTCCCTGTATCGACTTCCGGGGGCTCAGTGAAATTACCATCAAGGACAAGTGCACGCTGCCACTAATGAACTCGGCCTTTGACTCTCTCCAGGGGGCATCATGGTTTACGAAGCTGGACCTCCGTAATGCTTACCACCTGGTGCGCATTAAGGAGGGCGATGAGTGGAAGACGGCATTCCGGACCCCAAGCAGCCACTTTGAGTATTTGGTGATGCCGTTTGGGTTAACCAACTCTCCGGCCGTCTTCCAGCGCTTAATTAACGACGTCCTCCGGGACTTCCTGAACTCCTTCGTGCTTGTTTATTTGGATGACATCCTGATCTTTTCACGCACATTGGAGGAACACCAGGTGCACGTGAGACGGGTCCTGCAGCTCCACCTGGAGAACCAGCTGTTCGTCAAAGCCGAGAAGTGTGAGTTTCACACCAGCTCGACGTCCTTTTTGGGGTTCATTATCGCACACAATCAGGTGCTCCCCGACCACGCCAAGGTCAAGGCGGTGGTGGATTGGCCCACGCCCACGTCCAGGAAACAGTTGCAGGGTTTCTTGGGATTCGCCAACTTCTATCGCCGTTTTGTGCCGAATTTTGGGGTCATCGCCCGGCCCCTGACCGACCTCACGTCCCCCAAGATCCCCTTTCGTTGGAGCGAGGAAGCGGCTGCGGTGTTCGGGAAGTTGAAGGAAGAGTTTGTCTCTGCCCGCGTCCTGACCCAGGTGGACCCGGCCCTGCGGTGCTTCATGGAGGTGGACGCCTCGGATTCTGGAGTTGGGGCGGTCCTCTCCCAATGCTCCCCAGTGGATGGAAGGATCCGGCCGTGCGCCTTCTTCTCACACCGCCTAACACCTGCTGAGAAGAACTACTGCATCGATGACAGGGAGCTGCTGGCTGTGAAGCTCGCCTTGGAGGAATGGAGGCACTGGCTGGAGGGGGCTGCCCAGCCATTTGTCGTCTGGACGGATCATAAAAACCTAGAGTATCTTCAGACGGCTAAACGGCTGAACGCCCGCCAGGCCTGCTGGTCTCTTTTTTCCGGCCGGTTTAACTTCACGATCACCTACCGGCCAGGGAGCAAGAACGTTAAGTCAGACGCCCTCTCCAGGCAGTTCGAGGCAAAGACTGTCGGGGATCAGGAGGAGACCATCCTGCGGTCATCCTGTGTGGTGGGCGCCCTCGCGTGGGAGATCCAGGACAGAGTCAGGACAGCGCAGGAGACTGAGCCCGACCCGGGTGGGGGTCCCCCGGGCCATTTGTTCGTTCCCCCTTCGGTCAGGAGCGAGGTCATCCAGTGGGGTTATGTTTCTAAGTTGGCGTGCCATCCTGGAATCACCCGCACGGTCAACCTGCTTCAGAGAGCCTTCTAGTGGCCAGGGTTGAGGAAGGACATTACCAGCTATGTCCGGGCCTGCGCCCAGTGCGCCACCGAGAAATCGTCATCTTCCCCCCTGGCAGGTCTTCTCCATCCTCTGCCGGTTCCTTCCCGCCCCTGGTCCCCCCTTCTGACCACTTCACCTCAGTCCTGACGATAGTGGACCGCTTCTCCAAGGCAGCCCATTTTGTGCCCCTCCGGTGGTTGCCTTCAGTGTGGGAGACGGCGGATCTCCTGGTGCAGCATGTGGTCCGCCTTCATGGCATCCTGGCGGATACTGTCTCAGATCGAGGCCCGCAGTTTGTGTCCCAGGTTTGGAAGGCGTTTTTCACGGTGTTGGGGGCCACGGCAAGTCTCTCATCTGGGTATCATCCGCAGAGTAATGGCCAGTGTGAGCGGGCCAATTAGGAGCTGGAGGCTGCGCTCCGCTGTGTCATATCCTCTTGTTCCTCTTCCTGGAGTACGTTCCTGCCCTGGATCGAGTACGCGCACAACGCCACGGTGTCTTCAGCGACTGGGATGTCCCTGTTCAAAGCGTCTCTGGGGTATGATCCACCACTGTTCCCGGAGGAGGAGAAGGAGGTGGCTATCCCTTCGATACAGGCTCATGCCAGGCGTTGCCGTCGATCTGGACCATCACCTGGAGAGCCCTCCTCAGGACCACGGAACGCAATATCCAGGTGGCCAACCATCACAGGAGGCCCGCCCCGGACTATAAGGTGGGTCAACAGGTTTGGCTGTCTACCAAAAATATCAATGTGCCGGCCGAGAAGCGTAAGTTGACGAAGCACTTCATCGGCCCATATATGATTTCACGTGTCATTAACCCGGTGTCTGTGCGCCTAGCTCTTCCCCCTTCCATGCGCATCTGCCCTACTTTTCATGTCTCCCAGGTCAAGCCCTATATCTCCGACCCTCTGTGCCCGCCCCCCGCGGCTCCTTCCCCCCCCCCCCCCCCCCGAGGATGATCGACGGCCACACAGCTTGGGGGGTGACTGTCATCTTGGATATCCTCCGGCGGGGCCGGGGTCTTCAGTATTTGGTGGACTGGGAGGGATTCAGCCCTGAGCACCGCTCCTGGATTAGCCCAGCGTTGATCCTTGACAAGCAGCTCATCCGCGATTTCCATCGGGCGCATCCAGGTAGGATAGGGCAGGTGCCTAGAGGCACCTCTAGAGGGGGGAGTACTGTCATGGCGGCCGCTGGGCCGTCATCAGCTCCAGCTGTGCATACACCTGCCGCCAATAATCAGCAGGCTTTAAAAGCCTGTGTCTCTGACTGCTCTGCACGGAGTCATCTGTCGTCTTCGCCACGCATCGCGTCAAGGACACGACCTCAAGTCAGAGCTAATACCAAGCCTCCTCGTCAAGCCACGTCACGTAAGCAACAGCAAATCTTACCCTGTCAAAGTATTCTCCCCTGTGCACAGGTGGACCTCCCTGGAGGCGGACTCGTCTCCCCAGATAACGAGACGTCACCTCCTCCTCCTCGGATCTCATCCTCACCTTCACAGTGCCAAGCGCCACTCTCACCAAGCCACGCCAAGGCACGGAGCAGACAGACACTGAGTTAATAAATAATTGTCAAATCACTCTACTCATGTCAGCGTCTGTCTCCTGGGTTAAGCAATCACGTCACTAACCCATAATGGCCTTATCCGAGAACAATCCCAAACAGAGTGCAAAAATGTTCCCATTGTCGTCTGACAATTCCAACATAAATTATTTCCATCCATCCATCCATCTTCTACCGCTTTTCCAGAGGTCCGGGTTGGGGAGGCAGCAATTCAAGCAGAGAAGCTCAGACTTCCCTCTCCCCAGCCACCTGCTCCAGCTCTTCAGAGGGGATACCAAGGTGTTCCCAGACCAGCTGGGAGACATAGTCTCTCCACTGAGTCCTGGGTCTGCCCCGGGGTCTCCTCCCAGTGGGACGTGCCTGAAACACCTCAAGTGGGAGGCGTCCAGGAGGCATCCTAATCAGATGCCCATACCACCTCACCTGACTCCTTTCAATGTGGAGGAGCAGCAGTTCTACTCTGAGCCTCTCCCGGATGACTGAGCTCCTCACCCTATCTGAGGGTGAGTCCAGCAATCCTACGGAGAAAGCTCATTTCAGCCGCTTGTGTCCACGATCTCGTTCTTTCGGTCATTACCCAAAGCTCGTGACCATAGGTGAGAGTAGGAACGTAGATTGACTGGTAAATCGACAGCTTTGCCTTAGAACTAAGCTCCCTCTTCACCACAACAGACCGGTACAACGTCCGCGTCACTGCAGATGCTGCTCCAATCCGTCTGTCAATCTCTCGCTCCATTTTCCCCTCACTCGTGAACAAGACCCCAAGATACTTAAACTCCTGCACTTGGGGCAGGAGCCTGTCCCCAACCCGGAGAGGACAATCCACCTTTTTCCAGCTGAGGACCATGGACTCGGACTTGGAGGTGCTGATTCTCATCCCAGCTTCTTCACACTCAGCGGCAAACCGTCCCAGCAAGAGCTGTAGGTCATTGCTGGATGAAGCCAACAGGACAACATCATCTGCAAACAACAGAGATGAGATCCTGTGGTCACCAAGCCTGACACCCTCCATTCCCTGGCTGCGCCTAGAAATCCTGTCCATAAAAATTATGAACAGGATCGGTGACAAAGGGCAGCCCTGGCGGAGTCCAACTCTCACTGGGAATGACTCCGACCGAGTGTTGGCAATACGAACCAAACTCTCACAACGGTCGTACAGAGACCGAATAGCTCGTAACAACAGGCCCGATACCCCATACTCCCGAAGCACCCCCCACAAAAATCCACGAGGGACGCGGTCAAATGCCTTCTCCAAGTCCACAAAAGACATGTAAACTGGTTGGGCAAACTCCCACGAACCCTCAAGAATTCTCGAGAGGGTAAAGAGCTGGTCCGATGTGCCACGGCCAGGACGAAAATCACATTGCTCCTCCTGAATCCGAGGTTCGACCAACGGCCGGACTTTCCTCTCCAGTACCTTGGCATAGACCCTCCCAGGGAGGCTGAGGAGTGTGATCCCTCTAAAGTTGGAGCACACCCTCCGGTCCCCTTTTTTGAAGAGAGGAACCACCACCCCGATTTGCCATGTCAAAGGCACTGCCCCCCGACCTCCACGCAATGTTGCAGAGGCGTGTCAACCATGACAACGCAACAACATCCAGGGCCTTGAGGTACTCATGGCGAATCTCGTCCACCCCCGGGGCCCGGCCACCAAGGAAGTTTTTAACCACCTTGGCGACCTCAGCCCCTGTGATAGCGATAAATTATTTATGGTATTTTAATTGATAACATTGTGACAATATAGTTAAACTGAGGGGCGATCACCATCTTTGTAATATTTATTTTGCCCTACATCATTCCTTCTGGAATCCACTTGAAGTTAAATTTCTTTAACATATTTGAGGAACAACTTTTTGAAATTGGCATAGCCTCTGACTTATTCCAGTTAAATGAACCTGATAATTTTGAAAAAGATTGTATAGTGTCCATTAAATGTGGCAGAGAGGTCAATGGGTTTGTTATTGTAGCCGTAATATCATCTGCATAAAGCAGTAGTTTATGTTCTGTGCCACCTCCCTCAGCCCCTTGAATATGTGGATTAGTCCTAATGGCTATTGCTAATATTTCCAAAAAATTATAAACAGCAGAGGGCTTAAAGAACAGCCTTGTCGTGTCCCTCTAGAAAGCGCAAAAAAAGGAAGATGTTACTCCATGTGTCATTACTGCAGCTTTTGGCTCTTTATTCAATGCTCTCACCCATTTAATAAAACCAGGTCCTATTCCAAAGTGTGACAAAACTGAAAAAAGAAATTCACATTCCACCTTATCGAAAGCCTTCTCAGCGTCTAAAGAAACAGCAGCTATAGGGACATCATATCATAGTAGTGTCCTTATGTTGTCAGAAGATGATCTATTTTTCACAAAACCCACTTGGTTAGGATGAATAATACTTGGTAATACCTTTTGTAATCTTAAAGCTAAATTTCTGTCAGTATTTTACAATCCACATTTAGCAAACTTATAGGTCTACAGTTTGAAGGATCTGTTACATCCCGATCCACTTTAGGAATTAACGTTATTAAAGCCTCATTAAATGTTGGAGGCAGCCTTCCCTTGAAAAATATTTCTTCAAACACTTTCTTTAATATTGGGGAGAGAATATCTATGAATTCCTTATAGTATTCTACTGGAAGGCCATCATTTCCAGGTGATTTCCCTTTCTTCATATGTAAAATTGCCATTTTTATCTCCTTCTCTGTAATTGGGGATTCCAACCCTTCAGTCATCTCAGCCTGCAACTTAGGTTCCTCTACATTATTCAAAAACTTTATTAATTCCTCCTGCTCTACATTTATATATACAGTTGAACTGTACAAAATTTAATATTTTTACTGATGAAATAAGTTCATCCACCTGTTTAATTATTGGAATCATATTAGAATTATATTTTTCTGGTGGTACAACGCATACTCTGCCTCCATATTATAAAAATCATATAGCTGGAATTTAAGATTACAAAGTTCTTGATACATTAAGTCTGAAAAAACTTCTGATAATTTAATTTGCTTTATTTTAATTTCTTTTTTCCAATTCTTGAATTTTGTTTAACTTCTCCCTCTTCTTTTTAAAAGGAACTCCGATTATATTGGCATGTTAGCTCTATATGCTTTATTTTGATGTTAGTAACATAACTATAATATAATTTTTTTGAAAATAATTCCCAGTTTTATATATTTTTTAAAAACTTTATTACGATGTAAAGCGCCATTTTTGTTTACGTCACAATGCATTCTGGGTAGTGACGTAGATTGGTTGTAGCAGCAGCGGTCTGTAAACAGCCTTTTCAGTTCGAACCAGTGCAAAGCCAAAGCAATAAAGACGATGATGAAGACAGACAAAGTGAAAATGGACGTGAGAATGAAGACAGCAGCCGCGAGGAAGCTAGAGCTGGTCATGTTGGATGGTGTTTTTGTGAGCATCTGTTACAAAGAGCTCCACTTCATTTCTGCCGCTGTCCATGATACCTGATGCTATAAATGTATCTTGTTCAGTCACTTGTTAAAGTGGTATAACAGGATGCATGCCTGCTTTACAGATCTGTCCTGTATCACAGCACATCAAAGCTTTGATGCCGTTTGCATTAAGCCGTCGTTTGTAGCCAGACACACCTGTGAGCTCTTGCATGAGCTGGGGGTGATGAAAATCCTCAAAATCCTCAGGGCTAAAGTGATTAGAGCACAGCCGCGAGTCTTTGGGAAGTTGGACTCTTCCAACCGCATCCTCCCACTTTTAATAATAATAATGCATCAGATTTATATAGCGCTTTATCATAGACACTCAAAGCACACGCTCAAGCGTGTGCTTTGAGCGATATAGCGCTTTATCATAGACACTCAAAGAGTGACGGAAACGGGGCGGCCAATCCATGCCAATGGCCTCTCCGGCCACCACTGAACATTTAAACATTTTTACACATTCATACCCAGTGTTATGGGCACTGGAGGCAATGCGGGTGAAGTGTCTTGCCCAGGGACACAACGGCAGGATATCTGGGGAGAGCGGGATTCGAACCGCCAACCATCGGGTTATTAGACGACCTGCTCTACCTCCTGAGCCGCTGCCGCCCCACTTTTTCCTCAACTTTCCCTCTTTAGGAAAGCTATGGAGGCTTACCCCGCTCTCTTTATTTCCCTTTGATTGGAAATTACATCCAAAAGCTGCGCAATGTGGCATTTTCACTGACAAATGGCAGTAGTTCGCAGCTTCGCTTCTTGGCTTGTATAAGACAGAAAAACGGCTGCAACCATTATACGTCATCACCCCCAGAATGCATTGCGCACCTGAAAACATGGCGGCCGCCATGTATCGATTTACATTGCAAACAAAAACGATTTTTATAACTACAATAAATGTTTATATAGTTCTAACAATGTATTTTAATAGTGGAGGCCAGTGTTTGTATTTTTAAATCTATAAGTCGTTATAATCGGAGTTCCTTTTAACTGCTTGTGCAATCAGTTTCTCTCTCACATATGCCTTGGAGGCTTCCCACACCACTGAAATGTCTTCTATGCTACCCACACTGACCTCAAAAAATGACTTAAGGTCCTCTTCTAACCTTTTTGTTAAAAAAAAAAACTTAATCTTGTAATAAAATGTATTCATTCTCCATCTTCCTTTCCTTTTAACATCACAATCTACCTTGATACTCAGTTCAACTGTGGCATGATCTGTGAGGGCAACTGTATTGATGTTACAGTTTACAACCTTATTTAACCCCTTGCACTCTGGTCAATTTCCCTAAAAACGCCAAAAAATAACGTGCCCAAAGTAAATCAAAAGCTGTTCTTCAACCCTTAGCAGCATCTTCATGGGGTTGGTCTCATTTAAAAGAAAACACTTTGAATTTTTTGGCAAAACAGTCATAATCTCTCTAAGTGCTCCTGCCACTGAGTAACGGTCATCTAAACATACTGAACTTGAAGAAAATAAATTTGGCCTGGGTGTTTTTTTTGGATACAAATGCTTGCAAATAACACACAGCTTCAGATCCGGGTTGGAAAATGCAACAGAAATGTAGAACCAAGTGTTATCCAGCTGAGGTCCAAATTTTGTAACAATACCACAAAAAATGAATATATTACACAGCTTTGTTCTCAGGTTGTTCCCAGGTGTTTTTGAACTGTGCCAAATTGTGCCAAATGGCACAGTTTGGAAAAACGTCTAACTTTTGAATGATTCAATATAGAAGCTTGATCTTGGGCTGTAATGAAAGGTGACACTCAGGGCTGTGTGTGTGTGTGTGGGGGGGGGTTGTTTATTCATTCATTTATGAATGAATGAACAAACAAGCCCCCACACACAAAGAAGCATGCCACGTAAAAAATGTGTGGCTTTTTTTTTTACAAGAAAAAATAACCTACAGTGCAATAAAAATTATACAAAAATATTTGTAATGTAGAAGATAACAACTCCCCCCCCACCCCCCGCTACAGAGGACGGACACCGACCATCGCTACATGACGGAGTAGTCATGTGGCGATGTGGCGACCGCGGCGCACAGTCCCCGCGGTCACCGCCCCCCCCCCCTCGCTACAGAAGAGTAGTGGGGGGGGGGCGTTCACGGTCCGGACGCAGCGCACGAACTGTGTACCGCGGCGCACGGACTTCGGACTTCGTGCGCCGCACAGTTGTAATTTACCAATCGGTCAAAAGTCATTTTTGATTACAATTTTCAGGGATAAAGAATAATTTAGCCTATAACACTTAACCTGTTCACAACAGCATGTGGACGGTCTATGATGACCATGGAAGAGAATCCTAAACGTCTACTCTGCTGGGACAGCACCGCCTGTGGCTGAACAGGCCGATGCACGAATGGCAGTCCCTGTCACACAGGTCGCACTTGTGGGTGGTCTCCGAGCTGCTGGGTCTGTGGCGATTCTTCCTGCGGGTCCTTTTTTCATCTGCTGCAGCAGTCAGTCTCTCTTCACCCAGCCTTACACAAAACAGCTTTCGAACTTCTGTGCTTCAATTGGCTCGCTGCATTCGCAGCCGTTGGTAGGCGGGTCCTTCTTGCTAGGTTTTCAGTCATTGGTTCTTCAAGGCTTCAGAAACCCAATTCAAGGCTCTTATTAGTCGAATGAGAGGTCAATCATATCTAATCTGTTCGTGGCTGTGTCTGTGGTGGAAGAACGGAAATGCAGCTTTTTTTTTCAGTGCACTCTAGGACGCAGCACCCTCGTGCGCTCTAGGACGCAGAGACGCGCCCGCCCACGGTACACCACAGTGCAAGGATGCCATAAAAAAATAAAATCAATTCTAGAGTGGGATTTATGACGATGTGAGAAAAAAGTGTATTCTCTATTATTAGGATTAGTCAACCTCCATATATCTATAAGGCTCATATCTCTAATTAACATATGAATTGCCTCTCTGTCTGGGGTCATTATAGGACCACTAAATTTACTTCTATCAACCACTGGGTCCATCACTTAGTTAAAATCCCCCGCCAAAATAATCTGACCTTCCATATCCCCTAATATACTATTTACCTGATGAAAAAACTGAGGGTTTGACATATTGGGGGAATAAATATTACATAGCACCATCTGATAAGATAAGATAAGATAAGCCTTTATTAGTCCCACAATGGGGAAATTCCAGGATTGCAACAGCAAAGGGATAGCAACACTCAGAGCAACAATCAGAAGGCAAGAGAAAAAAACAAGAGCAGCGAGTATATATATATACAGTATATATATATATATATATATATATATATATATATATATACTATATTACCGTTCAAAAGTTTGGGGTCACTTAGAAATGTCCTTATTCTTGAAAGAAAAGTACAGTTTTTTTCAATGAAGATAACTTTAAACTAATCAGAAATACACTCTAATATTTAATATATATTGCTAATGTGGTAAATGACTATTCTAGCTGCAAATGTCTGGTTTTTGGTGCAATATCTACATAGGTGTATAGAGGCCCATTTCCAGCAACTATCACTCCAGTGTTCTAATGGTACAGTGTGTTTGCTCATTGCATCAGAAGGCTAATGGATGATTAGAAAACCCTTGTGCAATCATGTTAGCACAGCTGAAAACAGTTTAGCTGGTTAGAGAAGCTATAAAACTGACCTTCCTTTGAGCAGGTTGAATATCTGGAAAAAATTATTATTTCAAATACAAATCATTATTTCTAACCTTGTCAATGTCTTGACTATATTTTCTATTCATTTTACAACTCATGGTGGTAAATAAGTGTGACTTTTCATGGAAAACACAAAATAATTGTCTGGGTGACCCCAAACTTTTGAACGGTAGTGTATATATAAATATATAAACACACAGTGCGGAGCATTGTAGCTAGATGGAATGAAACAGCACAACCGTCTACTTAGTTATCCTACATGGTATGATTATGTACCCATACATATTCTCACCCTCCATAGCGACCGGTATTTTCCTAGTTGTATACCGGAGGGGACCATTGTGTAAGTCTATTGTGTCTTTTGCATTCAGCACTATTAGGTTGTCACGTCTTTTTGCTATCTCTGCGAGCAGCCCTGCTTAGGTTGTACAGTCTGACAGCCATAGGTAGGGAGGACCTGCGAAACCTCTTGGTTGTGCACCTAGGATGATGTAGTCTGCTGCTAAATGAGCTCCTCAGTGCATTCAGTATGTCTTGCATAGGGTGGAACTCGGACTCCAGCAGAAATGACAGTTTAGCCACCATCCTTCTCTCTCCCATCTCCTCCACTGGGTCAAGGCGCTGCCCCAGGACAGATCTGGTAGCCTTCTATCATTGCCTGCGTACAGATTATCCTCCTTTATCTTTTGTCTGTTTTTGTTAGAGAAAACTTATATTTTTATTAACTAATATCATAACTCCATTACATTTACTATTGAATGAACTATAGAAAATATGACCCACCCATCCTTTTTTTTAAATTTTATAACTTCCTCCCCCTCCAAATGTGTTTCCTGAATAAAATTATATCTGCCTGATTATGTTTTAAATAGGAAAATATTCTTCTCCTCTTAATTGGATTTCCACATCCATTAATATTCCATGTCATAAATTTAACACATTTTTCCACCATATTTAAATTATATTCATATAACACTGCAATCCCCTGTCCAGTATATCCTAATTATAATTATTTTGGGGATTCCCCCGAACGCTTTTAACAACCAGTACAAATGCCTTCCTGATAAAACACTGAACTCTAAACACAGACACATCCTAATAAACTCCCAAAACAAAGGAAGAGAAAAAAAAGAAAAACAAACTTAAAGAAAGAAATTTCAGGCTGGACCGTCACAGCCATTGTAACAACTTAAAAAAAAAAAAAATTGTTCCGTCCGTGGGTTCCGCAGACACTCTGCCCGCTACTGTCCTTCCTTCCGTCGGCTCTGTAGCCCAGGTCCAAACCAACAAGTTTACAGTTCTTGATGCATTTTGGTTCCTGCATTTAATGTTCACAAAGCTCACCTTACTCCATAGTGAATTATGCTTCAGCTCCAGCCCGACATCTCTCGTCGATAAACTTCTCTGCGGCTGCTGCTGCAGTGAAGTTCTCATTCTTCCCATCCCATCTGAGATGCAGTGTTGCCGGAAACGCCAGCGTGTAGCTCACACTGAGCTCCATAAGTTTCCCCTTCACAGATGTAAATGTCTTCCTCCTCTCTGCCAGCTCCTTGGTCATGTCCGGAAACAAGGAGAGTCGGCATCCCTCCCATTCAATGCCACGTTTTGCCTCAGCAGCGTTTATCACTTTCTCTCTTGCCGACTGCCTCAGGAAGCTGATCAGCACTGCTCTAGGTGGCCTGTCTGCAATAGGCACAGGTACCGGAGTCCGATAAACCTGTTCAATCTCCAGTTCCTCGCCGTTTTCAATACCTAGACATTGTGATATGATTTTTTGCACACAACTCTGCAACTACCTATTCTTCCCATGCATTTCTTTTAGCCCCATTAAACATATGTTATTCCTCTTGCTGTAATTTTCCAGAGCTTGTATTCGTCTATGTCCTCCATCTGTTTGGTTACTCCCATCAGTCACCAACTTGTCAGAGGTTTCACCACATGGGCAATGCGCACCTCGGCTTCATCCAGTCTTGCCTGCAAGGCCGCTACTGCCATCTTCAACTCCGACACTGTTTCTTTAATGGTCAATATGTCCGTCGCTATGCCTCACAAAGTAACATTAATTTTAGTAATTTCTTCAAATACTTTGTTGAGGCTGGCCATCTGCGTTGGTGGATTTGATGGGGGGCCATCATTCAATGCATCCTCCTCCTCCTGTGCAGGGTTTCTCCTGCTTGCGGCGCGGCCTGTAGTCTTGAAGTATTTTGACGTAGCCATTGAATTTAAATTGTCCTTTTCACCGCTCTGAGAAGAGAAATACGTCTAACTGCAGAGCCGGAGCTTAAAATTATTGAAGTAGGAACTGTAAAATTATCCCATTAAATGCGTTTACTTTGTGGGCTTGTTGGAGATCAGCTAGAGAACCGCCATTACGTCCAGTGCCCCACGTGACTCAACCATAAAATGTTTTTTTTAAAGAGTAAAAGTAATTGATGAAAGGGTTCCACTTTTCAGAAAACTTAGCTGTGGAGCCTTTTACTGTCAGATTTATTTTTAACAACCAACTGAGTATCAAATGTCATAAGTGCATCATAAATTTTAGAAATAAGCGATTTTTGATTAAGTTCAAGGGTCAAAAGGTCATGCCAAGGTTGATTAGCCGGGAGGAGAGGATAGCAGGAAAAAGAGTTGAGACATAGTGTCTAATGTGGAAATAGAGGAATAAGTGGGATGGAGGTAAATTGAAATTGGAAGCTAAATCAGAAAAGCTGGCAAATAAACCATCCTTGTAAAGATCTCTGAAGGTTTTAATACCATGATTGTGCCACTGATGAAAAGAGAAGATGGTAAGTGAGGGTAAAAATAGATGATTTTTAAGTATGGGCATCATACTAGAGGGTGATAAAACCTTGAAATGATGTCTAAATTGGAACCAAATCCTCAGAGTAGACAGTACCACTGTTTTTTTGTGAAATTGTAGAGGTTGATGGTTCACCTACCCATGAGCATTGAAGTCTCCAATGATCTTGGTCACGGAGATGAGTTTCCTGAAGAAACATTATATTGTGATGACCCAGCACACTGCATTTTGATTCTAATTCACGCTCAGCAGGGCTGGAGGAAACGGAGGACAATTTGCATATGGACAGAGAGCCCCTGGGGGCAATCAGAACTAGAAAAGCACTCGGAGAGCGCAGACCTCCGCCAAGCGCCACAGTTCCCCCCCCATATAGTGTTTGTGTGTACGTTTTCAGATTCCTTGACCATGAAAACATATGACTAGCAATTGGATTCACAATGATAGGATTAGTGGTTCAGTAGTAAAAGCATTACCTCCTTGGCGGAGGTAATAAACTGAAGTGTTGCTGTTGTATCCATCTCCTCCATCTGCAAACTCCCAGGCTGCGGGCGTTGCAATTCATAGCACAACCGCGTACAACCCACAGGCCAATGGGTTATGCGAGCGTTTTCATAGATCACTGAAAGCAGCACTCAGGGCTTCACTGACGGATGCAAATTGGGTAGACAGGTTGCCGTGGGTTTTATATTGGGGTTGCGCTCCGTGGCAAAAGAGGATTTGGAAGCTTCCCCTGCAGAGAGCTCGTTTTTGCGTAGCCCCTATGGCTGCCCGGGGAATTTCTGCCAAATAATCCCGCTCCGGACAGCTACCCGTCTCAGCTTTTGCAGTGTAGCGCAAACACAGGCACGCTGCCGGGGCCGGCCCACCACTGTTTTCCGCGTGCTTTTGTGCCTAAAACGTTGAAGAACGCGGAGTTCATGTTCGTCAGACACGACGACCAGCACCCTCCATTGCGCCTGCACACATGTTGAAAATGGCCGTATCTCACAATGTTAAAGAATCCTTTAAAAAATTCCTGTATCCAGACGGTGATCTGGATCATCCCCAAAATTTAATCAGTTCTTCTGTGTACCATTTCCAACAACGCCTGAAAGTTTCATGGAAATCCGTCCAAAACTTTTTGAGTTATCTTGCTAACCAACAGACAGACAGACAGACAAACAGACAAACACTGGCAAAAATATTACCTCCTGCGGCCTGGCGGAGGTAATAAACACATTTTTGAGGCAAAAAGGTTGTAGAAGAAATGACCAGTTTCAACAGGAAAAAAGAGCATGTCCTTTTAGCTTTATAGTGAGGCTGAAATATGTTTGAAGCGATAAAAAGACTGACTTCACTGAATGTTTCCAGTTTTGATTTCATGTAAAATCAGTTTTCTACTAACTGTGATTGATGGGAGTGATCACTAGAGCAGCAGAGTTTTTACCTCCATGATTCAGATCAGGACTGAAGAATGGGAGGAGTTTGTGGTTGAAGGAGCAGCCAGTGAAGGAGTAGATCAGAGCTGCAGCATCTACATCATAAAAGGAGACCAGACCCTCCTCATTGTCCACAAACACCCCCACCTTCTCAGGACCAGACTGGAGATGGAGACGGACTGGAGGGGAATCAGCAGCTACGTACTGTATTCCATTTCTCAACACTACAGTCCAGTATCCATTCTGAGGATTTGCTGTGATTTGTCCCTTTCTGTTGATCAACTCTCTGGCCACTCCTAAATCCCAGTCAGTCTTTCCTTTAACCTAAACCTCAAAGTAAAATTTGCCTGAAGAGAAACTCTGATTTCCTAAAACACAGGAACACTGAGAAAATCTCTCTGGATTGTCTGGTAGTTTCTTCTTCACATCACTATCATGAACTTGTTTTCCATCCTCAGACAGGACGAGTTTAGGATGTGCTGTATCAGGATCCAGAGTCACATCCACTGCAGACTGCTGGACCCTCTTCAGCTCAGCCTCCATCAGCTTCTTCATCTGTTTTCTGATTGTCTCCTCCAGCTGAGCCACAGCTCTCGCCACAATCCCCTCATATGATGGTGGACAGACTCTGACCTCTATCCAGTCCTTGGTGGGTGGAGCAGCTTTCAGGGAGGAGCAGCTTTGGAGGAGGTGGAAGTGGTCTTCAGACTTTAGGAGCTGATACCATGCCACAGGCACGAGGCATCAGCACCTTGGTGCTTTCATTGTACATAGTTTTTCAATAAAAGACCTGAAAGGAGAGAAGAGTTTCTTTATTTTTGGAAATAACACACCGCAGAAGTATGACTGCAACGCTTGCCTCCCTTTTTCATTTAATTCCTGAACTTTTTTCATATAAATTTTCAACTTTTTTCCTCATACACTTAAAACTTCTATAAATGCACAGGAGGTTTTTGGCTTGTAAATTTGCAGCTTGTTTCTTTTAAATCTGCAACTTTTTTCTTGTAAATTTGCAACATTTGGGCACATGCGCATGCAGCGACCGGCAGCTGGTGAAAAAAGTTCGACGTGTGTGTTTCTGTTTTTATGCATTTTAATGTGTTTTAACACAATTCTCTGTCGTTTTTGTCCTTGAATGTTTGTGGACTATGTAACAAAGAGCTCCCTGGTTCCATCAGTATGGATTTCCTCCTTATTTTTGCACTGTTGTTTTTTTTCCCACCGGCTCTTTGTCTCTGAGGTAAGTGCAATCGCAATAATGCCGGGAAGAATACTGTATTCCAGAGACATGTTACTGCATTTAAACATGGATAATGCAGCGTCTGTGTTTGAGTCTGTGCCGCAACTGCCGGACTTTATTTTAAGAGATTTTGATGGACACAGCGATGAAAAGAGAGACAAGATGAGGAAACGTGGAAAGCGTGGAGGCGTAAAACTAAATCTGAGAAGGCGTCAGCTTAACCGCATTCCTCTTCCTTCCATCATCATGGGGAACATACAATCCCTGAGAAATAAAGTGGATGAAATTCAAGGGAATGTAAGGTATCAGAAGGACTTCAAGAACTGCTGTGTCATGACTTACACAGAGACGTGGCTTACGGCGCAAGACCAGGATGCGGACCTGTGTATTGACGGCTTTGGAGCCCCACTTTGCTCGGATCGGCAGGAAGAGGTAACGGGGAAACGTCAGGGAGGCGGCGTATGTTTATATATTAATAAACAGTACTGCACATCTGTCACGGTCAGACAGCGCATCTGTACACCCGATGTGGAGCTGCTGTCCATATCGCTACGCCCCTTTTATCTGCCCCGCGAGTTCCCCCAACTTTTCATAATGACTGTGTACATTCACCCGAGAGCGGATGCTGACTCCACCTCCAGCACCGTCTTTGATGTGGTACAGCGGTCGCAGTCAATTTCCCCAGAGGCTCCAAACTTTATTCTTGGGGATTTTAACCATGTTTCTTTAAAGAAGACACTTAAAAACTTTTATCAGTATGTCTCCTGCCCAACCAGGCGAAAAAAGACATTGGACCTGTGCTATGGATCCATAGAGAGGGCCGATAAATCACTTCCCCTTCCTCCTTTAGGATCTCTCAGATCACAACTGTGTACATTTGCTGCCCACATATAAAACTGCTCTCAAAAGAGACGAGGCGAAGACCAGAGACATAGATGTGTGGACAGAGGATTCAGTGCACTGCCTCCAGGAATGTTTTAACTGTACGGACTGGGAGGTGTTCACACTGGCCTGCGGGGATGATTTGGACTCTTTGGTGGACGTCACATGCTCATACATGGCTTTCTGTAGAGACATGATCGTTCCACGTAAACGTGTCAAAATATATCCCAACAACAAGCCATGGGTTACAAAATCAGTTAAATCCTGCTTACAGAGGAAAGCACTTGCCTTTAAACAGGGGTCTGTTTCTGAGCTACAGGTTGCCACAAAAGAGCTGAAGTCTGAAATTTTAAGAGCAAAACAGAATTATAAATCAGAGTTGGAAAAAAAGATGGCAACAAAGAAGCTTGGTTCAGCCTGGGCCAGTATGAAAACTATTGCAGGCCTTCAGAGCACAGAGCACAGTAATCATGTGTTTTTAGATGGTTTTAATTCAGACACAGCGTTGGTTAATGGTCTTAATTGTTTTTATGGTGGTTTTGATCCCTTTGACTTTAGCACAGAAACCCAAGATTTGAAACAGAAACTCAAAGACAATCAGCACTTTAATATTGAGGTGCAGGATATTAAAAGGGTGTTCTGTGCTGTAAAAGTGAACAAAAGTCAGGGCCCTGATAATATATGTGGGCAATTGGTAAAGTCCTGTGCACATGAATTGAGTCCTGCATTTCACTACATTTTCAATAAGTCCTTACAGACACAACATGTGCCTAAGATCTGGAAAGATGCCGTGGTTGTCCCCGTTCCAAAATCCAGCTGTCCTAAAATGGTAAACGACTTTAGACCAGCTGCTTTGACTTCAATTTTAATGAAAATTTTTGAAAAACTGGTCAGATTTGAGGTCCTAAAGCAGACTGAGCATTCATTGGATCCTCTGCAGTTTGCCTACAGGCCTCACAGAGGAGTGGAGGATGCCACTGTCACTCTGTTTAACATGCTTTTTAAACATCTGGATTTTAATGGGACACATGCCAGGCTTTTATTTGTGGACTTTTCTTCCGCCTTTAATACAATCCAACCTCATATTTTAGTTGAAAGACTCCTGCAACAATTTGATTTGAGCAATAATCTGGTGGGTTGGATTCTGATTTTTTTAACCAACAGGACACAGAGAGTAAGGGTCAATGGTACATTGTCTGACCAAAAGTGTTCTTCTACTGGCTCTCCTCAGGGGTGTGTGTTGTCACCACTACTCTTCATCCTGTACACAAACATGTATCGGAGCAGACATGACAACAGACACATTATAAAGTATGCTGATGATTCAGTTGTTGTCAGTCTTCTCCAGGATGGTGAGAGTGGCCACAGCCCAGTAGTTGATGATTTTGTTCACTGGTGTGAGGATTCCTACCTCCAGCTGAATACGACAAAAACTCAAGATATGATTATTGAGTTTAGGAGGAAAACTCCCTGGCACGAAGTCACTGTACTAAAAGGCCAGACCTTTGAATGAGTGCAATCCTACAAATATCTTGGGACGATTATTGATAGTAATTTAAACTTTAAACTGAAAGGGTGCGCAAAAAGGGTCAGCAACATTTGCATTGTTTAAGGAAACTTGCACACTTCCAAATTGACCGAACCATAATGACAGTGTTTTATCTGGCTTTTATTGAATCTGTTTTATCCTTTTCTTTAGTGTCATGGTTTGGTCAGATAAAACTGAAAGAGGAAATCCTTGGATCAGGTAGTTAGATGGTCCAGTCGTTTTCTTGGTGAGTCACAGCCGAGCCTGACAAAATTTGTAATGTTTTTATTGTCAATTTGAACATTTTCTCTCTTTTTCTCAGATATTTTTCAGGTTTTTTTGTTGTAAATCTGCAATGTTTTATCATTAATTTGTGACATTTTTCTTGTAAATTTATTTATGAAAAAATTTATGAAAACTTTTTTCATACATTTGCAGTGTTTTATTGTAAATTTTTTATATTGTAAATTTGAAATTTCTCAAAAATGTAAAACTTTCTCAAAATCTTCCAACTTTATTATAAATCTGCAATTTATATAAAAATTTGCAACATTTTTCCTGTAAATTTGCAACTTTTTTCTCATGCATTCCAAACTTTGTTTCATAAGTTTGGTCTTTTTATTGTAAATTTGCAACTTTAAATGCAAGGCCACACGTACAGAAGCCACCCGTCTTCATGGGCTTCATCAGGAACATCACTGTACTTGAAAATATTTTGAAGATGTTAAATGACGGTTTCAAACTAAACATAAAAGATTTCCCAAAGTTTAAAAAGTGTTAAATGTATCATAATTATCTAGAAAAGCACCATAGCTAGTCGTAGCACCTAACACCGATACAAAGGAGGGACTCTGTACCCGGCTTGTCTCACTGACCCGGCATCGGCCCGGTAGATGACGGCTGAGCCTCTCGCGCAGATTCTTAGAATCTTGTGATTGGAGCTCACCGGAGGAACTAACCGAGGCAACAGTTCAACAGGAGCCAGATCGGAGTTCAAGTACAGCGGCGGTAGGAGACGGGGACCAGTGGAGGAGCAGCTGGGGCCCCAGCTGGATAAAAGGTGGAATCGGAGCCCAGTTACAGCGGCGGAGCTCGGTGGAGAAACTACTGAGGAAGACGGCGGTAGGTGGCAGGGCTTAGCGGAGGAACTACCGAGACCCCAGCTGGACAGGAGCAGGATCGGAGCTCAACTACAGTGGCGGTGGGAGGCGGGGCTTGGTGGAGGAGCTGCAGGCACCCCAGCTGGACAGGAGCTCAATTGCAGCGGTGGTAAGCAGCGGGACTAGCAGCAGAGGGGGCTAGCTGAGGCCCCAGCTGGATTCAAGGTCGGTCGAATCAGATACCGGCGACACCAGCAGAAATTGTTTTACTATCAACAGGTCAGTAAAAATGCCACCAAAGAAGGAGGAAATGGAAGAGATAAAAAAAATCTCTGAACTTCTTGTCAGAAGAACTGACCAAAGTGGCTAGTCAGCAGCTTAATCTATTAGGGCTAATGGAAGAAGATTGAGAATTAAAATTAACAATTAAGGAAAAAGACAAAAAAATTGCAGACTTGGAGCAACGTGTCGAAGATCTTGAACAATATTCTCGTATGGATGATCTAATTATAAGTGGACTAGACATTAAATATCAATCATATGCTGATGTTACAGCAGGAATGAGAGGTGAGGAGGCTCCCCTGAGTGAATCAGTCTCTCTGGAAAACCAGGTGCTTCAGTTCCTTGAAAGCAGAAATATAAAGGTTGAAGTAAATGCAATTTCAGCCTGTCACATTTTACCTAGAAAAGATAATAAAACAAAGAAATCAATTGTGATGCACTTTGTGAACAGACAGGTAAAGAATGATATACTGAGGCAGGCCAGAAAGCTACGGGAAACAGAAGTTTCCTAAATGAACATTTAACACAGACTAATGCTGAAATAGCACGGCAAGCACGGATGCTGAAAAGACAAAATAAGATACAGGCAACATGGACAAGAAATTGTAGAGTTTGGATCAAACTAAATGGAACACCTGAGGAAGCAAAGACCATAATAATCAGAGATCTTACTGACTTAAATAAATATAGATCAACACTGATTAAGAAAATTAAGAGACTATGATAATCCATATCCACACACACGGCAAGAATAGTTCTTTTGTGACATACCATGTCAATGTACTTAAAAACAAAATAAAACAAAACAAACAAACAAACAAACAAAAACTTATGACTGACTTGAGTAGACATCAATTATCCCCAGTTGGAGGAAGTCATTTGACACAGAGAGAGGAAATTCAAACTCTGAAAATATGCCATTATGCTGAACATAAACTACAAGAGATGGAGAATGATATTGATCCTGATAACCACTTTTTCAATAATATTCATAATCATTGTGAATATTACACTGAAAAGCAATTCAAAAAGTCAAGTGCAACTAGATGGTAAACTATCAATAATACACTTCAACAGCAGAAGTCTTAAAAACTTTCCACAGATTCAGGACTATTTAAAACAGCTAGACAGAAAATTTACAGCTATCGCAGTCTCTGAAACTTGGCTTAATGAAGAGTAGGCTCCTCTGATGGCAATAGAGGGATATCAAATGTTTCATATTAACAGATCTCAAAAAAAGGGTGGTGGTGTTGCACTGTATATTGATGATCTGTATAGGTGTAAGCTTGTAAATGGAATGTCCTTTGCACTACCAGGGATTTTGGAATGTGTTGCTGTTGAGATTGACCAAGATAAAACAAAAAGTCTAGTTATAAGTTGTATATATAGAATGCCGGGAACTTGTATTGAGACATTCAGAGATAAATTAGTCATGCTATACAATAATATTACGAGTAAGAAAATGGTTGTAATTTGTGGAGATTTCAATGTTGATTTACTAAATCCATTTCAACAAAATGTAATTACAGAGTTCATGAATTCTATGTACAGTATAAGTCTATATCCCACAATAACAAATCCCAGTAGAATCACAGTTCACACTGTTACACTTATTGATAACCTGTTTGTTAATATTATTGATAAGAAAATAGAAAGTGGATTATTGATAAATGATATAAGTGACCATTTGCCAGTCTTTGCACTTATCCATGGCCACACGGGGGCCAACACAGAAAAAACTTTAAAATCTTTCCGATACAAATCACAAAATGCAATCAGTTCTTTTAAAGAAGACTTGCTGAAGCAAGACTGGACAAAAGTCTTTGTATCAGATGTAAATGAAGCCTATGACACATTTATGAACATTGTAACTGCTCTTTATGAAAAAAATTGTCCATTAGTAAAGAAAAAGCTAAAACATAAATTTGTCAACAAGCCATGGTTAACCAAAGGATTACAAAAGGCAGGGCAGCGGTATAAAACATACAAAAATAAGTTAACATATATAATGAGATGTAGTACAAGAGACTAATACAGTAAAGAACTGGAGAAAAACAGAGACAATATTAAAAATACATGGACAATACTTAACAATATTCTTGGAAATAAAAATAGAAATACAAGCTACCCAACCAATTTTTCAAAAAAAAATAAATTATAAAACGACTCAGAGTGTGAATGCAGTCTCACCTGCAGATGAACTTAATAACTTTTTTGTTAACGTTGGTCCTAATTTGGACTTCCAGTTATGGCGGCCACGTAGGAAGACATGTTTCACACTGCTCTTCTCTTGAAAATAAAAAAAAAAATTACTAAAACTCTCTTAATTGGAACAAAAACCCATCCTAGCATTTTGGCGCGGATATGGTAAAGACTAAGGTTGGAAAATTAGGTGGAGGAAAAGGTAACTCGACAAAACAACCCAAGCTAACAGACTTCCATGCTCGAGGCGAAACAGAGAAAACTCCAGAGGCAATGGCGGAGGAGGGAGCCAGTGGTGGAGCGGGAACTGCTGAAGAGGGGACAAACGTAGTGCTCACTGCCATCAACTCCATGAGAACAAAGTTTTCGTCTAAATTTGACGGGATTATAGCAGCGATAGAAGGTATGAGAAAAGAAATAAACGACTGCATGGAGCGAGTATTGCAGCTCCGAATTTCAAGCGCTGAAGATGACGTCACCAGCCTGCAAACTAAACTGCAAACATTGGAATTAAAATGCAAACGTCTGGAAGATAACGTCCTAGACTTGGAATCCCGCTTGTGACGGAATAATTTGAGGCTGGTGGGCCTCTCGGAGAGAGCGGAGGGATGGGACCCATGTTCCTTTTTGGAAAACTGGATTCCAGAAGCTCTGAATAATGCGGATCTGCAGTCATCGGTCGTTTTAGAGATAGCTCACCAAATCGGCCCACCGAGAGATAATAAGACACCACCGAGGACGCTGATTATGAAGTTCCTCAACTACAGAGACAAGATGACAGTCACCAATGCGGCGGGAGCCAAAGGGGAAATTAAATACCAGGACCAACAGGTGCGGTTCTACCCAGATTTGGCCACAGGAATACAACAATTGAGAAAACAGTTCGACCCCGCCCGCAAAGAGCTGCGCAACCTAGGGATTCGTCACGGAGTAATTCATCCGGCAAGACTGCTGGTCACATATAAGGGGAGAACGCACACCTTCAAGACCCCTCAAGAGGCGCAGGAGCTCATCAAGCAGATCCAAAAGGAGACTGGTGGGAGCTAAGCATGAACATGACAAAGGTAGAACATTTAAGCATATGTACAGACATCTGATTGATCTGAAACATAAACATGTCTACAAAATACAGACTGTATTAAAAAAAAGTTATGATGTACAACGTTGCTATAAAACTTTGAAGTTATGTTGAAAAACTACAGAAGAGAGTTAATGTTATAAGAATAGTCGTAGAGTCAGGGTGATTGAGAGGAGAAAGAAAGAGTGGTTTGACTGATCCTCGCAGGTGTGGAACAGTCACTAGCTATAATGGGAGACAGAATTTTTTGATTTGGGGGGGATTACCACGAATGTGGGGAAAGGGAATCTGTTTTTGTTTAGTTTGTAAGATCAGTGTTCTATCATCCCTGTTTTTGCTTCTCTGTAAGAGTATGTTCATATTGCAAGGTAATCTCAAACTCCTTAATGATCATAGATCAAAGCGTTAATCTTAATTTAACTTCATGGAATTGCAGAGGTCTACAAAATCTTAAAAAACTTAAACAAGTCATGAATAAAATAAAAGACATAGATTCAAAAATTGTATTTCTACAAGAAACTCATCTATTAGAGGAGGATGTAAAAAGAATTAGGAGAAGATGGCAAGGTAACGTGTTCACCTCATCATTTTCATCCTGCGCTAGGGGAGTTATGATTCTCATACATAAAACTCCCATTTCAAACGAAAAATGTAATTAGAGACAAATTTGGAAGATATCTAATTATCCAAGGGTCTTTGTTATTAGAAAATATAAATCTGGTGAACTTATACGGCCCCAATATTGATGATCAAAACTTCTTTGTTAATTTATTCCTCACTTTTTCATCACTTACAGGGCAACATATAATAGCAGGGGATTTTAATTGTACATTGAATCCCAGTATAGATAGATCAACAAGGACTGGACTATACACATAATGGATGTAGGATGACCATTAATCATTTTATGAAAGAATTGAGATGGCTAGATATATTGAGAGAAATGAAACCACAAGTCAAAGCCCATTCTTGTTATTCTAATACCTATAAGACATTCTCACGTATTGACTACTTTTTTATCTCTACAGAATTAAGGTCCAAGATTCAAAACTGTTTCTATGATAACATTGTGATCTCTGATCATGCACCCTGCTGTCTAGTATATGTAGATAAGAAATTGACAAAGGGCCCAGTTAGGTGGCATTTTCAACATAAATGGCTTCAGGATGAGGAATTTAAGTACATAGAAAAACAGATAGATGAGTTCTTTGATATCAATACTACACAAACAACGGCATGTTTAAAGTGGGAGGCTTTCAAAGCTTTTATTAGGGGGTGTCATGGCGGCCGCTGGGCCGTCATTAACTTCAGCTGCGCACACACCTGTCATCGGTAATCAGCAGGCTTTAAAAGCCAGTGTCTCTGACTGCTCTGCACGGAGTCGTCTGTCATCTTCGCCACGCATCGCATCAAGGACAAAACCTCAAGCCAGAGATGGAATCAAGTCTTCTCGCCAAGCCACGCCAAGTAAGCAACGGCAACACTCACCCTGTCAAAGTGTTTTCCCCTGTGCACAGGTGGACCTCCCTGGTGGCGGACTCACCTCCCCTGATAATGGGACATCATCTTCTCCTCCTCGGATCTCCTCCTCACCTCCTCAGCACCAAACACCACGCACACCATGCTACACCAGGACACGGAGCCAGCAGGACTCTCGCAGCGGCACCTGCAAGTAAGCAGCACAAGCCTCAGCTTTCCGTTCTCACGAACTGTAATAACATCCTGTACTTGTGTGTTCCAGGGTTGCCAGGTCGCAGCAAGACCCGCTCAGCTCCAGTGGCCAGACTACTACGCACTCACTCACTCATTCTCACACTCAACATTCTACACTGAGTTAATAAATAATTGTCAAATTAATCTACTCGTGTTAGCGTCTGTCTCCTGGGTTCAACAATCATGTCAGTACGACTCTGTCAAGACGACCCAGCAGACAGCGCATTGGCGCACCGCATTAACACCCTTAGTGCTCAAGTAGACTTAATTGCTCATCAGCAGACAGTTATACTTAACCAACTAACTCAGGTTAACAGCCGGCTGGATCACCTGAAAGGACGCCAGGCGTTCCCCCCGGCAGCTGGGGCTTCATCAGCCCCTGTAGCCCCATCTGCTAGTCTAACACACCAGCCATCTTTACCTCGCCTCATTCCCGTGCCTACCCCCACCCGTTTTAGCGGAAAACTCCGAGAAGCACGGGTTTTTTTTGCTACAATGCGAAACAGTGTTTCACCGTGTCCCGGGAGATTTTCCCACGGACCACAGCAAGATTGGGTATATCTCTAACCTGCTCGAAGGAAGGGCGTTAGCTTGGGCATACACTGTTATGGCTAAACCCAACTATTCCTTCTTAATTTACCAGCAGTTCGTGGCAGAATTTTTAGAGGTGTTTGACCATACTGACCGGGGCGCGGTGCTAACTGACCGGTTGCTTAGCCTTCGGCAGGGCAGTAGATCTGCCGCCGATTACGCTGTAGACTTCCAGGTGCTAGCCGCAGAGGTCGGGTGGGGGGAGCCAGCACTTTGCAGCATTTTCCTCCGCAGCCTCAGTGCGGAACTCAGGGATGAACTAGCAGCACGGGATAAGCCAGACAAGTTAGGTGAACTAATTTCCCTTACTATTAGTTTGGACAGTAGGCTGAAGGAGCGAGCGGCCGAACGGAGGGCCACTAGCCGTTTGAGTAAACCATGCCCCTGTTCCGCTAGGCCGCCTCTCCTGGCTCTGCCCCCGTCAGAGGAACTTCCAGAGCAAGAGGAAATGGTTATCGGGCAATCGGGGGTTTCGGCGGCTGAGAGACAGCGCCAGAGGGATCTGGGCCTGTGTTTTTACTGTGGCAATGAGTCTCATGGGGTAGCTGAGTGTCCCAATCAGTTAAAAGGGGAGGTCCGTGGATCACAGTAGGGGGATTCACGGACGTTAAGCAGAAAAAGCCCCTCACTAGCTGCCGAGTCCCCATTAGGCTAATTTATAAACACAGGGAACGCACAACACATGCACTTATTGATTCTGGAGCTGAGCAAAGTTTCATCTCCGGAGACCTGGCAAACCATCTGGGCCTCAGCTGTCAACCCCTTCGCCCACCTGTCAATCTCGTCACGCTGTCAAAGGCGTCACTGACCTGTGTTTCCCACCAGACAGCCCCTGTTTCGGTGATAGTTTCTGGAAACCATCGGGAGGAGATCCGTTTCTTGGTGCTGCCCATTTCCTCTTCGCCTGTGATCCTGGGGTACCTGTGGCTACGTCTCCCCAATCCCTCGTTTGATTGGCAAGCTGGAAGTATCACCGCGTGGAGCTCTTTTTGTCTCAGTGCCTGCCTCCAGTCTGCAGCGTGTGCCCCCTCAGTGTCTGTGGTCCCGCCTTCGACGCTGCCCTCGGACCTGTCCATGGTACCAGAAGTCTACCACGATCTGGGAGCAGTTTTCAGCAAGTCACTGGCGCTGTCCCTTCCCCCACACCGCCCCTACGATTGTGCGATCAACCTCAGGGCAGGGGCCCCTCTCGCGGCAAGTCGTCTGTATAGCCTGTCTGCCCTGGAGCATGAGGCCATGGACACATATATTAAGGAGTCCCTCAGCTCTGGGATTGTTCGACCGTCTTCCTTGGCGGTGGGGGCGGGTTTCTTCTTTGTTGGAAAGAAGGATGGCTCGCTGCGTCCCTGTATCGACTTCCGGGGGCTTAATGAGATCACCATCAAGGATAAGTACATGCTGCCACTGATGAACTCGGCTTTTGACTCCCTCCAGGGGGCAACTTGGGTCACGAAACTGGACCTGCGTAAAGCGTACCACCTGGTGCGCATTAAGGAGGGCGATGAGTGGAAGACGGCATTCCGGACCCCAAGTGGCCATTTTGAATACCTGGTGATGCCGTTTGGGTTAACCAACGCTCCGGCCGTCTTCCAGTGCCTAATTAACGACGTCCTCCGGGATTTCCTGAACTCCTTCGTGTTTGTCTACCTGGATGACATCCTCATCTTCTCATGCACATTGGAGGAGCACCAGGTGCATGTGCGACGAGTCTTGCAGCACCTCCTGGAGAACCAGCTGTTTGTCAAAGCCGAGAAGTGTGAGTTTCACACCGACAAAACTTCCTTTTTGGGCTTCATTATTGCTCACAATCAGGTGTTTCCTGACCCGGCCAAGGTCAAGGCGGTGGTAGATTGGCCCACGCCCACGTCCAGGAAACAGTTGCAGGGTTTCTTGGGTTTTGCCAATTTCTATCGCCGGTTTGTGCCGAACTTTGGGATCATCGCCCGGCCCCTGACCGACCTCATGTCCCCCAAGACCCCCTTTCGTTGGAACGAGGAGGCTGCCACGGCGTTCGGGAGGTTGAAGGAGAAGTTCGCTTCGGCCCGCGTCCTGACCCAGGTGGATCCGGCTCTGCAGTGCCTGGTGGAGGTGGACGCCTCGGATTCTGGAGTTGGGGCGGTCCTCTCCCAACGCTCTCCGGTGGATGGTAGGATCCGGCTGTGTGCCTTCTTCTCCCACCGCCTGACGCCCAAGGAGAAGAACTACTGCATCGGTGATAGGGAGCTGCTGGCCGTGAAGCTCGCCCTGGAGGAATGGAGGTACTGGCTGCCTCCATTCCGCCATATAATCCTGCCTGCGCCACACAGTGCATTACATCAGGATCAACATTTTGTGTGCATTTGTTCATGTACTGCTCCACATCTAGGGGCATACGTGAAAGGCTGTCTGCATCTCTGTTGGCTTTTCCAGGGTGGTACTTAATCACAAACTGGAAATCAGCTAGTTCTGCCAACCACCTCTGTGTGGTTGTGTTTAACTTTGCGGTGGTGAGCACATACGTTAGGGGATTATTGTCCGTATAGACAGTGAATGGTGGGGAATAGTACAGGTAATCCCGAAACCTCTCACAGATGGCCCACTTCATGGCAAGAAACTCCAGCTTCCCTGAATGAAGGTGGTAGTTTTTCCTCTGGATTTGACAGTGTCCTGGAGCCATACGCTATCACCACCAGTTTGCCTTGTTGTCGCTGATATAACACCGCCCCAAGCCCCTCCTGTGAAGCGTCACAGTGCAAAATGAAGGGTTCCTCAAAGTTCCGGTAACCTAACACTGGGGACTGGGAGAGAAAGTCAATAAGCTGACAGAGCACTGCATAATGCTCAGGGCGCCACCTGATTGCATGGGATGAGGGCAACTGGCCACTTTCTTTCTTTTTGACATGTTTTTTTGAGTTTTTCTTTGCTTTATCTGTGTGGTCGTTAGCAAGAAGGTCGCAAAGAGGCTTTGCTATACGGGAGAAGTTTGGAATATAGCTGCGGTAGTATGAAATAAAGCCTAGCAATTTCCTTAACTCTCCAACAGTGGAAGGTTGCTGCTGTTTTAGGGCCTGCACTGGGGCAATGTCCACAGGGTCCACAGTGTAGCCCTGTTTCGTTACCATTTTACCAAGGAAACGTACCTGCTGCTTGAATAACTCACATTTCCGGGGAGTCAGCTTCACCCCATGGCTTTGATAGCGGTGCAGGACGCTCCTCAGGTCTCGCAAGTGGTCTTCAAAAGTCTGTGAATGAACAAGGTTATCATCGAGGTAAGGCAGACAAATATGATCCCTCAACCCCCACAAACACTCCTCCATAGATCTTTGGAATGCTGCTGGTGCTGAGGATAAACCAAATGGAATTCTTACCCACTCGAACAAACCCCACGGGGTGATAAATGCAGTGAAGGGCCTACTCGACTCTTCCAGGAAGCCCTGGTGATATGCCTTCCCTTGGTCGAGGACTGAAAACCAGGCACTCCCATTCAGACTGTTCAGCATATCTTGTATGCGGGGGATTGGGTGTCTGTCAGGTATAGACTTTTTGTTCAGCTCTCTAAAGTCGCAGCACAAACACAGACCTCCATCTTTCTTTCACACACAGACGATTGGACTAGAATACGATGACTTAGATTTGGTGATCCAGCCCCTGTTAAGCAGGTCTTCTAAATATTCTTTTACTTCTTGATGAAGTGGTCTGGGGACAGAGATATAAGTCTTTTTGACAGGAGTGGGATCCTTGAGTCTGATTTTCAACTGTAACGAGGGAATTGACCCTACATCATACTCATCACGGGAAAACGGTTGCCGTTCCTCCCGTAATAGCTGTTTCACTTGCTCTTGTTGTGTGGGAGAGAGATGATCAAGGGGGACTGGAGGGTCCCACATGTCCATAGTCTCTTTGATGGCACAGTTCATTTCGGTCTCTTTATTTCTTCCTGTTTCACTCGTCATTGGGTCTGCTGCCGCTTGGCTTACAGTAGGGGATCTAATGTCTGCCAAGTAAGTAGTTTTTACTCTCTGTGTCTGTCCCAAAATGGTCTTAGCGGGCAGCTGGATATCACGAGAAGTACTGTTTGTTATAGGTATTTTGAACATAGACCGCCTCCCTTTCCATAACTGCACCAACCCACTTTGCATCTGCAAACCCTCCGGTAATTGCGTGTACTGACTTGGCTCAAACAAGGCGTCTTGTGTGTCTGTAAGTGGGCCTGCTTTGACGAAACCTTTAACTGCTTTGGTTTGGCCAGCTGGGATAGTGACTAACTCGTTGCCAAATTTTATCATTCCTTCTCCCAGCCTATCCTCCTCACTTTGCATCACCTTCAAAAATACCTCTGTTTTCTTACAGTCAAATGAGAAGGCTGCACTAACAGCTTCACTGATGGCACAAGGGGGTTCAATGCCCATCTTCAGGACCTGGTCAATCACGTTGAACCCAATGATAGGCTGCTCTGCCACTCCATCCTCCTTCACCACTAACACAGGAACTAAGAGTTCCACCGGTGGGCTACTATCTGTCGGCAGCTTGAAAGTGACTTCAACCCATCCTGAGAATGGAATCGGTGTCTGGTTCACTGCCCTCCCATTCAGAATACTTGGACCCACCAACTTGGCTAAGTCCCTGACGGTGGTGTGTGGCAGGTGCTCCTGTCTCCAGGCATCATTCATTAAGCAGACCTGTGACCCTGTGTCCCACAACGCTTCTGTCTCCTTATCATTGAGGAAGCAGGTTATGACATATTTTTTTCCAACCAAATTGAGCAACTGTAATCAGCGATTAGGGGACAGTAGATTAACACGGACCGTTTCTTCAGGAGGTGCCTCTGCTTTAGCTACCAGCCTTGCTTCCAACTTCCGAATACTGTCAGTAACTAGCTCGCACAGATCTTGTGTGTTAGCCTGTTCTCTGATGTGGTTGTGACAGTATTGGCCGCCGTGTCTACTTGCCCTGTCCTTTTACCAGGTCTCCTCCCTATCCGACATTCCCTTGACATGTGGCCGCTGAATCCACATCTGAAGCAGTGGTCACACTGATCGCCATTGCTGGTGGACTGACAGCTTTTGCAGCCACGTATCCTACTCGCTCTTTGAGCATGGGGTGCTCTGGGAGACTCACGTATGGCCTTCTTTATCTCCTCCATTTCACTCTTCAGCTGCGTGACTATGTCCAGGAGCTCAGATTCCGTGCAGGTCACTGTGCTTTGGGGTTTAAGGATTTTACCTTTTGTCGATGGTGGAGGGCGCTCTTGGCCATCCACTCCTCCCACGGTTGCATTCTGACCCGTCAGATTTTCCACTCGGCATTCTCGAACTTTGGGTTCTTTTGTGTGCCTCTTGAACTTTTGGTGTTGTTCCCATTCAAGACTGGCTGCTGCATTCGTCTTTGAAATCAGAAGCTCATCGGTGACGGCAGGATCCTCCAGATAGCGCTTCAGTTGGTACTTCACATCAGCACTAATCAGTCCCGTTTCCACCGCCCTCAGAAACTTCCTCTGAATAAACTCAGAGCTATACTGCTCTTCCGTGCCAGGCTCGCTGGATGCTGCCAAAAGTCTTTTTTTTTTAACTCAATGGCGTGGAACAGGAAGTTCTGAGGTGACTCATTACTGTCTTGTGTGAGGTTTATCAGGCGATTGTACAAGTCAGTGGAACTATCCTCTTTATAATGTCCTCGCAGGATGATGCGCAACTGTGGCAGGGTGAGATCTGACTTGATCTCCAGCATATCTCGCAGACTCAGTCCGGGACTCACTGCTCTGACAACAGCCTCGGTTATCTCAGCCTCACTGTGCTTTTTCTTTAGGCCCATCTCAATCTGGTGAATGAGGTTGGAATAAGACAACTTATCTCTTTGGCCCCTCTCTCCTATCTGACCATTTATCCTAAACTCTCGTTTAATGGTCACTTCTGGTAGTAGGGGCACTGAGGGGACCACGGGCTGTGTCAGAAAAGGGCGACTTTGTGGCTGAGTGGCCGTGTTACCAGTAAGCCTCACTATTTCCTCTTCAAACTTTTTTAGGTGAATCATGGAAACTTTCATGCAGAGCGGCATATTGGTTTTGTAAACTTGCGAGTGCCTTTGCCTCCCGGCTCGTGCCGGCTGCTGCCGCCGCCTGCGTCGACGGTTCGCCTTGCTTAGCTTTGGTAGCACATGCGATTAGCTTTAGCAGAAACGCGCGGGCTACATCCTCCTCTTTGCTTTCAATGGTCTTTTCCACCTCCTCGTTTAACAGTCGTACCAGCGTGTACTTTTTAGACGGCTTGACTGGGTTTATCTTTGCAAACAAACAGACCTCGTGTAGCTGTTCGGCCTGTAATGGCACCAAGGCCTCGCTTAGCTTATCTTGTAGCTGCTCCAATTCCATCGTTTCTGCTCTTTTTTTTTATATTTGCACACTCACCGTCTTGGGCACGACTGAACCATCCTCTGCTACCAAATTTTGTTATACCCGGAGGGCGAAGTAGAGGCCAAGTTGTCGACTTTTCAGCGGTTTATTGACTTTCTTTTACAACACCAGGCACGGCACTTTGACACGGGACATCACTCGATAACTGCCACATCACTCTCCACCATTTTCAACACACTGGAACATCCTCAACTCTTCTTCTCTCGCACTCTAACAGCTTAACAGTGTCTCATCACAACCGAGCGCCACCTGTGGCACATAAGTGCTACTGCTTTTACTGACAAACAGTTTAAATTAAAACAGTCCAAATTACAGTCCTTTAGTTAGTTAGTGTTGCTATCCCTGTGCTGTTGCAATCCTGGAATTTCCCCATTGTGGGACTAATAAAGGCTTATCTTATCTTATCTTATCCTAGTTACATTTCCTATAAATGCTCATATTTACCATCAACATCTAAATTACAGTCTTTTAGATACATTTATTAGAAATGCTTATATTAGCCATAAGCATCTAATCAAAAATGTTTTCCGGGGGGTTTTCTAGAGGTTGTCCAAAATTTAATTTTTCCTACACAAGCAAGAAGCAAAGAAGGACCCGCCTACCAACGACTGCGAATACAACGAGCCAATTGAAGCAGAGAAGTTTGACGACTGAAAGCGTGCATCCCGTGCATAAAATCTGTTTTGAGTAAGCCGCTGTGCGTAACGGTAGCATTCGCCAGTCTTTTTTATTACTACTGTTCTTATTTGTTTTGAAAAATCGTTCGCCAAAACCGCAATCATGGAAGCGCAAAACCGCAATAATGGAATCATGGTTTGACCGGGTCAGGTGACCACAACCACGAGTCGTAACAAGCGGACCAGCGTCATGTTCGTCTGACAGTGAGGAACAGATGTTCGCCAATGACATTGCTGTTGTGGACAGGTAAGTGTTATAAGCTAAATTAGTCTTTATCACTGAAAATAGTAAAAAAATGACTTTTGACCGATCGGTAATTATAGCTGTGCATCATCGCCAAATGACGGACCATTGACGGACCGTTTTTTTTGTGTGCCGCGCTCCTCTGTAGCGGGGGGGGGAGTTGTTATCCTCTGCATTGCAGATATTTTAGTATAATTTTTATTGCACTGTAGGTTATTTTTCTTGTAAAAAAAAAAGGCCACACATTTTTACGTGGCATGCTTCTTTGTGTATGGGGGGGCTTGTTTGTTCATTCATTCATTCATGAATGAATAAACAACCCCTCCACACACACATACACACACAGCCCTGAGTGTCACCTTTCATTAGAGCCCAAGATGAAGCTTCTTTGTTGAATCATTCAAAAGTTACAGACGTTTTTCCAAACTGCCATTTGGCACAATTTGACACAGTTCAAAAATGCCTGGGAACAACCTGAGAAAAAAAGTTGTGTAATATTCATTTTTCATTCAATATTCATTCAATAATCAATATTAATTTTCTGTGGTATTGTTACAAAATTTTGACCTCACCTGGATAACACTTGATTCTACATTTCTGTTGCCTTTTCCAGCCAGTATCTGACAGCTGTGTGTTATTTGCAAGCATTTGTATCTAAAAAAAAACACCCAGGCAAACTTTATTTTCTTCAAGTTCAGTGTGTTTAGATGACTGTTACTCAATGGCAGGAGCACTTAGAGAAATTATGACTGTTTTGCCAAAAAATTCAAAGTGTTTTCTTTTAAATGAGACCAACCCCATGAAGATGCTGCAAAGGGTTGAAGAATAGCTTTTGATTTACTTTGGGTACGTTATTTTTAGGCGTTTTTAGGGAAACTGACCAGAGTGCAAGGGGTTAATGTTAAATGGAAGTAGATCAGTTTAAATATTTAGGAATTCAAATTTTGCCTAAGCTAGAATCAATCGCCAATGCCAACCATGAAGCCTTAATGACAAATATTAATGAATTACTTCAGAGATGGATGTCACTACCAATGTCGATGATCGGGAGAATTAATATACTTAAAAGTAATATCTTACCAAAAATACTTTATTTATTTCAAAATATTCCTTTACCACCACCTTCAGATCTATTCTCAAGAATTAAAAAAAAAAAGTTAGTGGAATTTATATGGAACAATAGGAAGGCTAGATTGCGTTTGTCCTTACTATACTTACCATTTGATCGTGGAGGTCTGAAATGTCCAAACTTTTTGTTGTATTACTGGTCAGCACAACTGAGGTCTATGACACAATCCAAAGACATGCATGTTAGGTTAACTGGCTGTTCTAAATTGTCCCTAGATATCAGTTTCCTATTGGCCCTTAGAATAGAGGGTTAGTACTAGTGAAAGCGCTTTGAGTGGTCTTCGTGACGAGAAAAGCGCTATATAAGTGCAGGTTAGTTAGTTAGTAGTTAGTATGACATATTATTTTTCATCAAATGATCCTCCTCACTGGACTGAAATGGAATCATACAATTTACCTTTACTTCTTCCCTTATTCATATACTCAGACTCGGCTAAAAAATTACAGAAACAAGTTAAAAATCCAATTGTAAAGCACATGATCAAAATATGGTGTGAAACTAAAAAAATATTTAAAAGAACCACACTCACTGTCACAGTTTAGCCCAATATGGGGTAACCAATATTTTACACCAGGGAGAGTGGATATTGTATTTAAAATATGGAATTTAAAAGGGATTCAAAAGATTCAAGACTTATATTTGTCACGCTCAGATAACATAATGTCTTTTGACGAACTGAGGATTAAATTCAATCTTAATAGAACACACTTTTTTTAAATACCTTCAGCTTAGAAATTTTATTCGTTCAAATCAAAATAATGCTCTCACCCGACCTACTTATTCAACTTTGGAAAACATTTTGATGAAAGATAGTAAGAGAAAGGGTATTATTTCATAGTTTTATAACTCATTACCTCCGCCAGGCCAAAAAGGCCAGGAGGAGGTTATGTTTTTGCCGGGGTTTGTCTGTGTGTTTGTTGGTCTGTCTGTCTGTTTGTCTGTAGGTTAGCAAGATAACTCAAAAAGTCTTGGACGGATTTCCATGAAACTTTCAGGCGTTGTTGGAAATGGTACAAGGAAGAACTGATTAAATTTTGGGGATGATCTGGATACAGGAATTTTTTAAAGCATTCTTTAACACTGTGACATACGGCCATTTTCAACATGTGCGCAGGCGCAATGGAGGGCGCTGGTCATCGTGTCTGACCAACATAAACTCCGCCTTCTTCAACGTTTTAGGCACAAAAGCACGCGGAAAACACCGTGCCTGTGTTTGCGCGACGCTGCAAAAGCTGAGACGGGCAGCTGTCCGCCGCCGGATTATTTGGCAGAAATTCCCCGGCCAGCCATAGGCACTGCGCAAAAACGAGCTGCTCGGCAGCGTGCTGTGTGCCTGTGTTTGCGCAACGCTGCAAAAGCTCAGACGGCCAGCTGTCCGCCGCTGGATTATTTGGCAGAAATTCCCCGGTCAGCCATAGTAGCTCCGCAAAAACAAGCTCTCTGCCGGGGAAGTTTCCAAATCATCTTTGCCCGCGGAGCGCAACCCCAATAAAGACAAAGATTACATGTACCACGAAGGTCGAGTGCAAGCAAGATGTTTGTGTCTGTGAACATTCCGTCTTTTGGCGAGTTGATACGTAACGATGTTTACAGTTTGATGAGAAGGTTGCTGCCATGTAACAATCATCTTATATCACCAATTGTCAACTCGTCACTCACACTTCACTCCAGCATTTGGAAGTGGTGGCGTTCCATTTTATACTGAGTCCAATATTGTATGTTATTGTTGTTACAAGACCGCCGACTGTCTGCTGATCTGGATATACTGTAGCGAACTCAATATGAGCACCCTACTTGGCTTGCCAAGTGGGTTGACTCTATTGGCGACACAGGTAGAGTGCAGGTCTCTGGAGCGGGAGGCATGAGTTCGAACCTCCCGGTGGGACGTTGGCGCGCACGTTACAATACTTTTATTTATTTTCTACTCCTTTTAGTTCTGCATTTAATATGAACCCTGAGTTTCAAATAAACGTTTGAATTTTGAATAAAACCCACGCCAACCCGTCTACCTAATTGGCATCCGTCAGTGAAGCCCTCAGTGCTGCTTTCAGTGATATAAAACGCTCACATAACCCATTGGCCTGTGGCTTGTACGCAGTTGTGTCATGACTTCTTTTGTTTTTTCTTTTGAATTCTTGGATGGAACATGGGTGGGCAATATAAGCTGCGGATTCAGCCATCACATATTTCGGATAACTTATGTTGAACTGTATAATCAGAGGAGCTATTGTCTAATTTGACCTTGTTGGATTTTATTACCCCCTTTGTTATATTATTCACTTTCTTTTAACCTGTACTCTTAATCTATTCGAAATAAAGATTAATTCATTCATTCGTTCAATTGCAACGCCCCCAGCCTGGGAGTTTGCAGATGTAGGACATGGACACAACACCAACACTTCAGTTTATTACCTCCGCCAAGGAGGTAATACTTTTACTACTGAACCACTAATCCTATCATTGTGAATCCAATTGCTACTCAGATGTTTTCATGGTCAAGGAATCTGACAACGTACACACAAACACTGTATGGGGAGAACTGTGGCGCTTGGCGGAGGTCTGCGCTCTCCGAGTGCTTTTCTAGTTGACACTGTTCTCAAGTGAAAACTCACTGAAAAGACTGAATGACTGGAAAGAAGACCTGCAAATTGAAATTTTAGAGGAACAATGGGAAATGGCTTGTGCAGGAGCTCAAACCAAATCAATAAATGTACGTCTTAAACTGATACATTTTAAATGGTTAATGCGGACGTATGTTACACTAGTGGAATTAAATAGATATAACAAAAACATACCAGATACATGCACAAAATGTATGGAAAGTAAAGGAACCCTATTTCACTGTTTATGGGAATGTAGAAAAATCAGAATGTTTTGGGAAGAGGTGAGGGTAACAATTGAAAAAATAATTTCAAAACAAATTACATTGAACCCTAAACTGTTTTTGTTGGGTCTGTATCCAGAAAAACATAACTTTAATAAGAGCGAAAGAGCATTCATAGACCTCAGTTTGCTTAATGCTAAAAAATGTATTGCACTACTGTGGAAAAAGACTCATAGACCAGATGTGACTCAGTGATTAAGACAGATGTTAACAAACCTTCCACTAGAAAGAGTAACATATATACTGAAATCAAAGGAAAATGTGTTTGAGAATATATGGAGACCTTTCATTGATTATGTAAAGAAATTAAACATAACTCCTGAAGAAGAAGGTGAATGATATGTGTGGACCTTGCAAATTCCAAGCTGGTGAATGTACAGTTAGGCCCAGAAATATTTGGGCAGTGACACAATCTTCATGATTTGGGCTCTGCATGCCACCACATTGGATTTGAAATGAAACAACTACAACGGAATTGAAGTGCAGACTTTAAGGTTTAATTCAAGGGGTTGAACAAAAATATATGATTAAACATGTAGGAATTGTAGCTATTTTTATACAAATGCTCCTCATTTCAGGGGCTCAAAAGTAATTGGACAAATAAACATAACCCTGCGGCGGCATGAAATAAAGCGGCATTGTTGGAAGTTTTAAGTAGAGTTTTATTATCATACCGCCGTCACAAGCTCTGCTCCCGGCGCCGTGCATGAGCGCCGAGAGCGAGCCCACGGCTCTCAGAGAAGGAGGGACACAAAGTCTGTGTCCTGCAGCAGAGGTTGAAGTCAGATTGAGAGAGGATGAGAGCATGGTTACAATGCAGTATATTGACCATTTGCCAGTGACGTCCCGCGTCACGTGATTTTTGTTGATTCCGCCATATCGGACGGCAAGTCGGGAGCTGTGTGAGTGTGTTTCAACATGGCGTCCGCTGTCAGATGTGACGGCTTTGTCCGATGTAGCGCAACTACTAGATAAAAAACATCATGACCGGTACACGGAAAAGATCCGTTTTATCGGCGTGGACCCTTGCAACTTGTCGCTTTAAAAATTCACCAGTTTCATTGATTTTTGCCCCAAACCTGACGTACGGACATCTACAACTACCTAGTCAACACACCGTCTAGGTACACTGGAGAGTCTCTGAAAGCCTACAAAACTTTGTGTGATATCAGTTATGTGCTGATATCCCCAGTCATCACTTCAATGGTCCACTATGTCGTGAAGGCCCTACTGTATAGATTTGTCATGTTGTTTAGAATCTATTAAGTGATAAATTATTAAAATTTAATAAAATATTCAATTATTGTTATTATTAGCAGCATATATCTCAATGAAATTAATTAAATTAATTAAAAACTAATTAAATTTTTTATAGATCTATATATATTCTGTAAAAGGATTTATAAATATTTGTCGTATCAATAGAATACTGGATAAACACAAAGACTCATAGACCAGATGTGACTCAGTGGTTAAGACAGATGTTAAACCTTCCACTAGAAAGAATAACATACATACTGAAATCAAAGGAAATTGTGTTTGAGAATATATGGAGACCTTTCATTGATTGTGTAAAGAATTTAAACATAACTTTTGAAGAAGAAGGTGACTGATGTTTGTGGACCTTGTAAATTGCAAAGTGTTTGATTGTTTGTGTTGGGTTTTTAAAAAAGGTTCAATAAAAAATTTTGTGGAAACAAGAATACTGGATAAACAACTCCTAACACTATTAGATATATTACAAATTTTATTGTCCAAGAAAGAATTATATCCAGATAAAAAGTCATCAAACCCACATATTAATTTTCAGAATATAAGCATAAACTTCTTCTTGTAGTGATTGGCACTGCTTCTTTAATGCATCACACTCAGCTTTACATGAACAAGAAGTCCCTGCAGATGATACCAAACTCTCAGTGACCTTGGCTGGTTCTGATGCAATATCCACCTTGACACACATACCAGGCTGCTCCTCTTTCACCTCCATTGTCTCTTCCTTTTCACACACAGTACCTCCAGAAGACAGTTCTAAGAGTACACTGGCAGCAAGTGAGCGATCAAAGTTCTCTCTCTGTCTTTTTTTCCTTGCTTGTGTTTTAATGTACCGATGGAGGCTGGCGTTGTTTCTGTCTTTCGTTGGAGTAGACGTGGAGGTGAAGAGTGATGGTATGTAATCTGGGGAAAGAGGGTCAATGCTCTTCTCACCTGGAATATGGAGTAGTTAGAATATATAGTTTATACAGTTTGAGAAGCAATATAACGATTTATCATGTTTATATCATTGTTTTAATCCATGTAGACCTATTTATGTAGTACATTGAAGTACAAAGTAATAAACAATGGTGGGAGGTTTAACTGTATCGTTGAATGTGAATTATTGTAAAAATACTCCTTATTTTTGTAAATGTAATAAATTTTTTATTCATTGTAAAATAAACTCAGCCATATTGATCAACACATTAAATTTCAAACAGGAGCATGCATTCATGATCATTATCTTGTCATCTAGCAGTTGGCTAGTGCTAGGTCACAGATGGTAGGCCTTGGTGGGGCACACAGGGAGGGACATACCCATTTACCAGTGTTTACAATGATATAACATTACATCTATAGACACTGATACATCATACATACCCGATATAAAATGTTGATTGCATAGCCGCGAGTAAGGCGACGGGGACCAATCTTTCCTCTTCAGCGCTGCTACCCACCTCCTGCGCCTGTCTTTGTCAGCTGGGAACCGGTAAAACTTCAAGTTTGATCCCTTTTTCTGGCGATTTGTACACCCAAAGGCAGAGCAGTGAAACACCATAGTGTAATCAATGCCAATATTAAATAAAACAAAGATGTAGTTTTAAATCAGGTAAATATATCGCGAGCTGGTACACCGCTGAACAGTTGCTGAATGCGCCGTCCGCTCGCTTCGGACGTCCAATATGGCGGCGTAAACAAAAGGATGTGACGTCACAGCAAATGGTCTATATACACCCAACTACAACAATACATCAAAGCATTCACAGCAGTTGGTCTGATCAAACAGATAACAGGACAGGCATGAGACATTTGCATGAAAGGCAACATTAACATTACAGAGGTGAGCCAGACGAAACGAGTCTGCCTGTAGACATTAATACACATTTCCTGTTCTGTTATTTGCTCTAGCCGAGCGCTGTGTTTGACCAGTCTGTTTGTGGGGATTTACATCAAAGCATATCTACATATGTAAGATGCTCAGAAGAAGCACAGTAAGGACAAGACGCATGAACACTATACGAGAATAGCGCCTTACATCACAATACATGCATGTTTGCATCACAAATACATGAATGGCACATTGCATCTCAGTAGTGCAGCGGGAAAAACAGAGACAAGAGAGCTGAGTGTCCTTATCTGTTGTGGGGGTTAACCGAACCGCCACAACCCTAAGTAAAATGTTACTTTTCAATATTTTGTTGAGAATCCTTTGCAGGCAATGACTGCCTGAAGTCTGGAACCCATGGACATCACCAAACGCTGGGTTTCCTCCTTTGTGATGCTTTGCCAGGCCTTTACTGCAGCTGTCTTCAGTTGTTGCTTGTTTGTGGGTCTTTCTGCCTTAAGTTTTGTCTTGGCCAAGTGAAATGCATGCTCAATTGGGTTGAGATCTGGTGATTGACTCGGCCATTGCAGAATATTCCACTTCTTTGCTTTAAAAAACTCCTGGGTTGCTTTTGCAGTATGTTTTGGATCATTGTCCATCTGTACTGTGAAGTGCCGTCGAATCAACTTTGCTGCATTTGGCTGAATCTGAGCAGAAAGTATATCCCTATACACTTCAGAATTTATCCGGTTGCTTCTGTCTTTTGTCACATCATCAATAAACACAAGTGACCCAGTGCCATTGGAAGCCATGCATGCCCATGCCATCACACTGCCTCCACCATGTTTTACAGAAGATGTGGTGTGCTTTGGATCATGAGCTGTTACAATTCTTCTCCAAACTTTCTTCTTCCCATCATTCTGGTACAGTTGATCTTAGTCTCATCTGTAGAAAGAATGCTGTTCCAGAACTGGGCTGGCTTCTTCAGGTTTTTTTTTGGCAAAGTCAATTCTGGCCTTTCTATTTTTGAGGCTGATTAATGGTTTGCACCTTGTGGTGACTCCTTTGTATTTACTCTCATGAAGTCTTCTCTTTATGGTAGACTTAGATACTGATACACCTACTTCCTGGAGAGTGTTCTTCACTTGAGTGGATGTTGTGAAGGGGTTGTTCTTCACCATGGAAAGGATTCTGCGATCATCCACCACTGTTGTCTTCTGTGGACGTCCAGGCCTTTTTGAGTTCCCAAGCTCACCAGTGCACTCTTTTTTTCTCAGAATGTACCAAACTGTTGATTTGGCCACTACTAACATTTCTGCTTTCTCTCTGATGGATTTCTTCTTTTTTTTTTTAGCCTCAGGATGGTCTGTTTCACCTCCATTGAGAGCTCCTTTGACCGCATGTTGTGTATTCATAGCAACAGCTTCCAAATGCAAACGCAACAACTGGAATCAACTCCAGACCTTTTAACTGCTTAACTGATGGCAGGTTAATGAGGGAAGAGCCCATGCAGCCTTGTTATTTTTTTTTTGCAGCCTTCTGAGTCAATTGTCCAATTACTTTTGGTCCCATGAAAAAGAGGCGGATACGTATTAAAGAGCTGTAATTCCTAAACCCTTGCTCCAATTTGGATGTGAATACTCTCAAATTACAGCTGAGAGTCTGCACTTTAAGCCCATATTGATTATATAATTGTATCCTGAATATGTTTTAAGAAACATCTAAAATAACAAAACTTGTGTCACTGTCCAAATATTTCTGGGCCTAACTGTATATTATGTATTCTTATGTAATAGATTGGTTCCAAGGTTGTCATAGCCAGGAGCGGCACTGGGGTTAAGCTCCCAGTGCTCATAAAATGCTCCTTACGGCGTGCATCTCGAAAAGCCTCTGACAACTAAGTCCAACTCCTAGCCTGCCCGTGTGGTTTAGTCTCTAAGCCCGGCGGAACTTCTTTTACTAATAGGAGAAGGGGCGAGGGCGGATCTCTGGCGCCTTAAAACCAGATGCTTCAGGTAGATGGTGGCTCGTCAACCTGGGAAGGTAGCCTATCTAGGGGAAGGTAAACGCTGATTTCAAACATCCGCTGCGTTGCGGCACACCCGGTCATGGGAAAGGCTTCGGGAGTCAACCCTGAGGAAAAATCCAGAGTCGGAGCCCCTAAGGCAGTTCTCTGTTGTGCTCAACATCGTTCTGGCAGCTCCTGCGATGGCGCTGGTGCCAAACTGTAGCAGCCCTGCTGTTCCTTTGGATTCATCAGTGACGTGGAGAGGGGGGACATGCTGCATGGGCAACATCTTGTCTTCCATATCTTCCTGCCCAGGCTTGAATCCTACCAACGCCCAATGCTGGAAGTTAGAACACCGGATCACTGGAGAGGACACTCCAGCTTCGCCTTTGGCGTAGACAAAACACGGGGAATGACAGTTACCGGTTATAAGCCACCGCTCAAGTGGCGTAGAGCGCGGCACCAGGGGTTGTTCCCGACGGTGGGAGGGATCATCGGATCTCACTGGACAGCTACTGCCCGCCTCAAGCTGGGCAGCCCCCAGCCAATAAGGTGTTGTCCCGCCACAGCTTGCATTCCTCATTGGGTGCATGGGGATGAGGAGAAGTCCGAGCAGCAGGCTGAGAACCTTCGCACCAGGCAAGACAAAAAAACAAAAGAGACCAACTCTAAAACTGGGAACTTGGAACATCCGCACTATGATGACAGGACTCGCTGCTAACCTCAGGGACATCAACGACACCAGGAAGACTGCCATCATCAATAATGAGCTGAAGAGACTGGGAGTGGATATTGCCACTCTCCAGGAAACACGGTTGGCTGATGCAGGCACACTGAGAGAGAAGGACTACACGTTCTACTGGCAGGGAAAGGGCAGTGACGAACACAGGGAACACAGAGTGGGCTTCGCAGTGAAGAACACCTTGCTGAAAATGGTGGAACCGGGCAGCAATGGCTCTGCATGACTCCTCACCCACCACCTGAACACCACTCAAGGCCCAGTCACCCTCGTCAGTGTGTATGCCCCAACACTGACAGCCACACCAGAGGCAAAAGACGAGTTCTACGAGAACCTCGCAACAACTGTCAGGATCATCCCCAACTCTGAACAACTCATTCTCCTTGGAGACTTCAATGCCAGAGTGGGTGCTGACCACGACTCCTGGTCCTCCTGTCTTGGACCATTTGGCGTGGGCAGAATGAACGACAATGGACAGCGGCTGCTCGAGTTCTGCACATATTACGATCTGTGCATCACAAACTCGTTGTTCAAGACCAAGCCCCAACACAAGGTTTCCTGGCGACATCCGCGCTCAAAGCACTGGCACCAGCTGGACTTGATCCTGACCAGGTGCACCTCACTGAAGAACGTGCTGATCACCCGTTCATTCCAGAGTGCAGATTGCGACACAGACCACTCATTGGTGTGTTGCAAGGTCAAGCTGCAGCTGAAGAAATTCCATCGTGCTAGACAGCCTGGAAAGGCACGGATTGACACCAGCAAGATGGCCCAACCAGAACTTGTTGAGCAGTTTGCCTCCACCTTTGAGAAGGAACTTGGTGTACCACAAGAAGGAGAATCTGCAAAGCAGAAGTGGGAAGAGCTGTGAAACACCATCCACTGCACAGCCTTGGCTACCTTTGGGAGGAAGACCTCGAAGTCACAGGACTGGTTTGATGCCAAGTTTACCGAGATGACCCCCGTCATTGAAGCCAAGCACTCAGCACTTGCTGAGAACAAGAAGTACCCAAACGAGAAGAATCTCCAGATTCTCAGGGCTGCGAGAAGTGAAGTTCAGAAGACTGCTCGGCGCTGTGCCAACGAGTACTGGACTCAGCTCAGCCAAGACATTCAAACCGCTGCCATAACAGGGAACATCCGTGGTATGTACGATGGCATCAAGAAAGCACTTGGTCCGGCTCAGAGCAAGACGGCCCCCTTCAAATCCTCCACTGGGGAGATGATCACAGAAAAGAACAAGCAGATGGAGAGATGGGTGGAACACTACTGTAGCATAAAATAGAAATATTAATAAATAATAAATATGATCAGGTATGAATTATTTAATTTATATTGATGTATTGGAATCTGAGATCAAATCTCATTTCATATACATCAGAAAAGTTATTAACACTC
Organism: Pholidichthys leucotaenia; assembly: GCA_020510985.1. Lineage (NCBI taxonomy): Eukaryota > Metazoa > Chordata > Actinopteri > Cichliformes > Pholidichthyidae > Pholidichthys > Pholidichthys leucotaenia. Next base: position 101,178,495 of record CM035836.1, read on the forward strand.
GTAAGGGGCACCAGCTTCTATCTTTAAGAAGCAATTTAATCTTTAATTTCACTTTATACCTGTTTGATCACTCAATAAATTAATCAATAATCAGTCTCAAAAATTTTCCGTGAATTCGATACCTGGGCTTGAACAGACTCAGAATGAAATAAATTCCCAACAACTTCTCTCATTTTTAAATATTTATTAAACGAAATGATTAACAGACATTGCAGTAATTTCATTAATCATAGAATCAATCTTGTAAATGATAGATTAACAATATTAATATTTTCAGAACCAGGGTTAACTGAGAAACCAATTTCTATCAGTTTGCGTTAACATATTATGGAAACAACGCAAATTTATGGAGAAAGTTTACTAATTATATGAAAAAGTCCTAAATTAATCTTAAGAAAATAAAAAACGGAATTTTAATGAAAAGAAGAGTTATATTAAGGGCTTCTTAATTTGCATCTGATTAGATATACAAATTATTACCGAACCTCAGAAGTTTAATTCAGTAGATGAATTAAAGTTTTTGCAGCTTACGTGATTCTCGGTGATGATGGTTCTGGCGTCGTCCTCAGCCCAAGATTTCGTGGATGTTAGGGTAAATATCTGCCCGCAGATATTTCAGCATCCACAGTTCGACCTTTAAAGTCAAGCGGTCGAAGGGGCTGGATCTTGGCCGTATGGCCCACAGTTGAAGCTGGGCTCTAAGCCAGATGGTGCCGATGCTTCTTCAGCGTGTGATGGACAGCTGCGCGTTGATTCCTCAGCTGCGTCTTTTCTTCCTGGTAGACAAGCAGCTGCAGAGGTCTTCAGGAATAATTAAAGATATCTAATCCGATCTCAAATTAAAAAAAAAACTTTCGGACTTTAGATAAAAATAGTAGTTTCTGGTGGGTGCTTGGTCAAGAAAAATATTATAAAAATAAAGTCAAGATTAAAGTTTACATTAAAATTAAACAAACGGTGGTTTTACAGAAAGTTTAACAAAGAAAAAGTGATGAATAGAAATTGAAGTTTAACTCCGATTAAGAATTGAGCTCAAAGAAATAGGAATTCCTAGGTATTTAAGAGAAAAATAAAAAGGCATTAAAAATACAGTTACATAAACGAATTACGAGTTATCTGCTCTGTGTTCAGAAAAGCGACACTTGGTCGAGTCTTTGTTCAGCCGGTCCTTTGTTCTTCCTTGCTGTGTGTAGACAAAGGAGAAGATGATCAGAGTAAAGGGAAGAGAGACAGAGGCAAAAGAGCAAAAGAGGAAAAGCAAAAGCGGAAGAAGCAGGGGTCCCTCTCCTTTATATAAGTCCTGTTGAACTTCGCGGGTTTCCGGGATCTCAGCCAATGAGTGTCCTTCGTGGGCGGGCTCGATGAACCTTTAGTCCAATAACAGGCCTTGTCTGTGAGAGACCAATAGGATGAAGAAGCTGGGGTTCTATGAAGAGTGGTGAAACGTGATCGGTCCACAGGAATACACACAATTTTAAATACATTGGAATATACTGTTACACACTTATGTATAACTAAACTAACCTTAGTGTATCTTATAAGCAGTCCTTCTAAATCAACATGCAGGAATAAACATTCATTTAAACATTAACATGCATATATATAAAATCACAGATTAAAGCATTTCACACATATTATGGATTTTCCACATTAAAACATCAGAGTCCATTTTCTTTTCATAGTTCTGAAAAGAAGAAGGTTTGGAATTGAGTGTGTAATAATGTACTTTAAAATTCACTGGTTAAATCCAGCATGTCCAGAGTTTAAGGAAATGAGCTGAGTCGTGGATCTGTTGCATGTTTTATGGGGGCAATAAAAGTGAAGCTGGACATTGGGGACATTCCTTAGGTTGGTTTTAACAAAAGAAGGGGGATTTCAGCTGTGGCCTGGAGGAAGAAAATCCATTTTTTTTGTCTTACTCCTGGGTGAAACAAAAATGTCTTTAAGCAGAAGAATAATTATTGCTGAGCCAAAGTGAGATGATGCTACACTACTCCAACCTCTACTCCAGACAGAACACCGTGACACCGTCAGCCCTTGATGCCATCGACTGCCTGCCATCCATGGACGAACTTGATGCCGAGCCAACCATCGACGAACTCAGCAAGGCCGTTGATAGCTTGGCCACTGGCAAGGCACCCAGCAACGATGGCATACCCCCCGACCTGATCAAGCACTGCAAGACCGCCCTACTGCTGCCATTGCATGACGTCCTCTGCCAGTGCTGGAAGGAAGGTGCCGTACCACAGGACATGAGGAACGCCAAGATCATCACCCTCTACAAAAACAAAGGGGAGAGAAGCGACTGCAACAACTACAGGGGCATCTCCCTCCTCAGCGTTGTTGGCAAAGTCTACGCACGAGTTGTTCTCGTTCGTCTACAGAAGCTTGCCGAACATGTCAACCCCGAGTCTCAGTGTGGCTTCCGTGCTGAGCGATCAACGGTAGACATGATATTCTCCATCCGCCAACTCCAGGAGAAATGCAGAGAACAGAACATGCCCCTGTACGTCGCCTTCATCGACCTCACCAAAGCGTTTGATCTGGTCAGCAGAGAGGGCCTTTTCAAGATCCTGCCAAAGATAGGATGCCCACCAAAGTTGCAAAGCCTCATCGAATCGTTTCACACCAACATGCAGGGGATAGTGCAGCACGACGGCAATGTCTCAGAGCCATTCAACATACGCAGCGGAGTGAAACAGGGCTGTGAAATTGCGCCAACCCTCTTTGGGATTTTCTTTGCTATGTTCCTGAGGCATGCCTTCAGCACAGCAACAGAGGGAATCTACCTGCACACAAGATCTGATGGCAGGCTTTTCAACCTCACCCGCCTGAAAGCCAGAACCAAAGTACGCGAGGCTCTAATCAGAGACATGCTGTTCGCAGACAACGCTGCAGTCGCAACCCACACACAGCAGGAGCTTCAGACCCTGATGGACCGCTTCTCCCAGGCATGCAAGGACTTCGGGCTTACAATCAGCCTGAAGAAGACTAACGTCTTGGCGCAAGGCACGGAAGCACCACCAACCATCACCATTGATGACTACGAGCTGGAGGTCGTGAATCAGTTCACGTGCCTGGGGTCCACGATCAGCAACAACCTCTCCCTTGATACAGAGATCAACAAGAGGATTGGAAAATCAGCCTTCACACTCGCTCGCCTCACCACACGAGTGTGGGAGAATCCCAAACTCTCTGTCAAGACAAAGATGGCAGTGTACAATGCCTGCGTCATCAGCACACTGCTCTATGGGAGTGAGACGTGGACAACATACGCCCGGCAGGAAAAGAGACTGAACTCCTTCCACTTGCGCTGCATTCGCCACATCCTGGACATATCCTGGCAGGACAAAGTGGCCAACACAGAAATTCTGTCCCGCGCCGGCCTTCCGTCCATGTTCACTCTACTCAGGCAGCGCAGGCTCCGCTGGCTAGGCCACGTTCACTGTATGGAGGATGGCAGAATCCCCAAAGACGTCCTCTACAGAGAACTGGTGACTGGCAGGAGAGACGTTGGCCGCCCACAGCTGCGCTTTAGAGACGTCTGCAAGAGAGACATGAAGGCCCTGGAGATCAACACAGAGCACTGGGGGGACCCTGCAACGGACCACTCCAAATGGAGAGGCACCCTGACCAGACAGCTCAAGGCGGGTGAAGAGAGACTGACTGCTGCAGCAGATGAAAAAAGGACCCGCAGAAAGAACCGCCACAGACCCAGCAGCACGGAGGCCACCCACAAGTGCGACCTGTGTGACAGGGACTGCCATTCGTGCATCGGCCTGTTCAGCCACAGGCGGTGCTTTTCCAGAAGAGTAGACGTTTAGGATTCTCTTCCATGGTCATCATAGACCGACGGAGGCCGACGATGTAATAGATTACCTAGACTAAACAGAGGAGCATTGTTGTTGACTTGTTTTTGTTATTGGCTGTTGTTGTTTTTATTACACTTTTTTTTGTTATTTTGTTATTGTTCTTTTTAATTTTTAAATTACTTTTGTGTTAGTGTCTGACTGTGTGTGCTATGTTTGTGAAAAAAAAAGGTTCAATAAAAAATATTGTGGAAAAAAAACATTGGTCCTAATTTGGCTCGAGAAATACCCATTACGGCACCTACGGGTGATACAGTAAGCAAAAACACTGCTATAAAAGACTATTTTCATAAAGAACACAGACGAGAGAGAGGTCATTGAAATTGTTAAATCATTTAAAAGTAAAACATCTAAGGACTGTGATGGTATTGACATGCTTTTAGTCAAAACTATTATTGAATGCTTAATGAAACCACTGACGTATAATTGTAACCTGTCTCTCCAAACAGGTATATTTCCCAATGCAATGAAAATAGCTAAAGTAATTCCAATATACTGTACAAAACGGGTGACAGAGGGGAACTTTCAAACTATAGACCAATTTCACTATTGCAGCAATTTTCCAAGATACTTGAAAAAGTATTCTGTGAGAGAATTGACAACTTCATAATGAAGAATAATTTATTGTGTGAGCAGCAATATGGGTTCAGACACAAGAGGACAACTGCATTTGCTCTAATGGAAAAATATATACTGCCATTGAAAATAAAGAGTATTGAGTTGGGGTATTCCTGGATCTTTAAAAAAGCATTTGATACAGTGGATCATAATTTATTATTAAAGAAACTACAAAATTGTGGTATTTGGGGGGTAGCACTGTCCTGGTTATGTAGTTACTTAAAGAATAGATATCAGTATGTATGTGTTGGTAACAAAAACTCACAGTTTTTTTTTTTTTTTTTTTTTTTTGTCCTGTCAGGCAGCTAGGTAAACAGAACAGGGATCTGTCACCCTACTGTGCCAAAACAGATTTACTTTGCCAAGAGGAGCCTATACAGTGCCTAACTTTGCACCGTATATTGTTGTAACTCCTCCTGTAATAACTTTTAATACTTTATTTTAATTGTTTTACCCATGGAAGACCCAACAGGATGGGGAAGAGGGAAAGGAAGTGTGTGAAGGGGGGGAAAAAAGGGAGGGGAACAGACAACAACAAAAAAAAAAAAAGAGACAACTAAAACAAACAAAAGACAAACTGCTTCTTCCACCGGAGATGTCTCAACACGAGTCTGGTTTCTGCACCTGTTAAAGGAGAGACACTTGTACATGTATGTCTGTGTGCCTATATATGAGAACGCGCGCAAAATAAGTGTGTGCATGTGAGTGGTTTGTCAGGAAACATATGAGCGGAGGGCCGTTCGCAGCAGCCCTCCCCCCCGAGGACCCCGAGCAGGCAAGGCAGCACCACCAACCCCCAGCCCCGAGGTCAGCAAGCCCCAGGAAAGCCAAGCATCCACCCCCGGAGAGACGATCAAGGGAGGGCAGGCTGCCCGGCGGCCGGCGCGGTGAGCCCACACCCCTGGACCTGCCCGACCCCCACCCCCCCCAGCGGGGCCAACATCCGCCCCCGGGCCCCAGGCACCAGGAGACCAGCGACCCCACCCCCCAGGACAGAGACTAGCCAGCGCCCCCCGGCGCGAGCCCCCCCAGGTACCCCCACAGCGGTCCCGCCCCAGCGCCTCGGCCACACACCCCGGGGACCCCCACGTCCAAAGAAGTCCCCTCGCCCAGGTGAGCCCACATTGCCGAGAGGCACTACCCCCCTAATCCAGCTCCTCCCGACTCGCAGGCACACCCCTCCCCATACCTTCACACCCACATGTTCCCATGCACACCCCTCTCACTCAGCCAGACCGACCCATTCTCTCTCACTCCAGTACCCACTTAAATTCACTCCTCATACACCTTTATTTCTAAAGCCGGCTGTGCAGTGGGCAGATGCAGTGAGCCTGAACATGCACCAGTGCCCGGCAGTGACCAGGGAAGCCACCGGCGCAGGCCACAGAAGCAGACCCCCACCCCCCGGCGCCCATCTGAGCGAACAACCAGCAGACCACCGCAGGCGCCCCAAGATGCCACCCAGCATGCAAAGCGCCGCACAAAACCGACCCACCATCACCACCTCCATTCATCACCCTCTCACTCACACTTAAACTCACATTCAGCCCCCCGTCACTTCCTTGGTTATATCTATACATTAGTGGCATCCAGGGATTTTTACAACATGATAGGTCCTAGGCTCCCCACCAGGCCCCCACGCCCCCAGCAAGACAGGGCAACAGGGGTGGGGGAAGACCCCCACCTCCTCCCCCCGCACAGAACATGGAGGATGTGTGTCGGTTATATGATATAATTGTGTATAAATGTGTGGACTACTAAAGTGCAATTAAAATTGGGGGGATAGTAATTGAAGCATTGTTAGCCACTGTGATGGGCAGCAGAGCCCCCATCCCCCCAAGCCCTCAGTGTCTAAAATGCAATTAAAATTGAGGTGAGTGCAGCCCCACCACGCGGCAAAGGTATCCCTTTCACCGACACAGTGTGGCACACCCCCACCCCAAAGCCCTAAATGTAACAAAAAAAAGATCAGGGGGAGGAGGAGGGTGGGAAATAAGATTGGGAGGTAGGCGGTCCAAAAACAAACCCCCCCCCCCCCCCCAGAAGCCAGCTTGCAGACTGGCATGTGAGGCCACCCACTGCCCCCAAATCCCAACCCAGGGCGAGGGCCGCCAGTGGAAACAACCCAGGACCCACCGGCATCACGTCCCGGCACTCCAGCACCACTAACATGACGGGGCAGCCAAACATACTACCACTCATCTTACACACATGAACATGGACAACAACAGTCGCAATAGTGAACAATGGGCCGGACCCACACAGCGTCCAACACGCCAGGCGACACACCCAAGCGCCCACGCAGGCCCACGACCACCCACCCCAGACACACACCGACAGCTGCAGGCCGCCCTGCAACCAGCCGCACCAATGACCCCCCCAGCCACCCCCAAGCACCAACGCACACCCGCTGCCAATGACATCAGGGCCGATGTAGCAAAGTGCCTCACCCTCCAACACAACACAAAAACTCACAGTTACTGAAGGTTTCTTGTGGAGTCCCACAGGGTTCAGTTTTGGGGCCACTGTTATTCAATATGTATATAAATGATATATGTAAAGTCTCGGAAAAAATGGATTTAATATTGTTTGCCGATGACACTAATTTATTATGCAGCGGAAGCAATTTGGAACAACTTTTGGATACACTCGGAAAGGAATTAGGAAAGCTTAAACTGTGGTTTGATTCAAACAAATTAACGCTCAATGTAAGTAAGACAAAATTTATAGTTTTTAACAACCATCACAACAACTTAGTATCTAAACTCAGTGTAAATGGTGTAGAGATTGAAAGGGTATCCAAAACTAAATTTGTTGGAGTAATTATTGATAATAAACTGTGTTGGAAGTCACATATTCCATCCATCCATCCATCTTCTACCGCTTTTCCGGAGGTCCGGGTCGCGGAGGCAGTAGTTCAAGCAGAGAAGCCCAGACTTCCCTCTCCCCAGCCACCTGCTCCAGCTCTCCAGAGAGGATACCAAGGCGTTCCCAGACCAGCTGGGAGACATAGTCTCTCCACCGAGTCCTGGGTCTGCACCGGGGTCTCCTCCCAGTGAGACGTGCCTGAAACACCTCAAGTGGGAGGCGTCCAGGAGGCATCCTAATCAGATGCCCATACCACCTCAACTGACTCCTTTCAATGTGGAAGAGCAGCAGTTCTACTCTGAGCCTCTCCTGGATGACTGAGCTCCTCACCCTATCTCTGAGGGTGAGTCCAGCAATCCTACGGAGAAAGCTCATTTCAGCCGCTTGTATCCGCGATCTTGTTCTTTCGGTCATTACCCAAAGCTCGTGATCATAGGTGAGAGTAGGAACATAGATTGACTGGTAAATCGACAGCTTTGCTTTAGAACTAAGCTCACTCTTCACCACAACAGACCGGTACAACGTCCGCATCAATGCAGATGCTGCTCCGATCCATCTGTCAATCTCTCGCTCCATTTTCCCCTCACTCGTGAACAAGACCCAAGATACTTAAACTCCTGCACTTGGGGCAGGATCCTGTCCCCAACCCAGAGAAGACAATCCACCTTTTTCCAGCTGAGGACCATGGACTCGGACTTGGAGGTGCTGATTCTCATCCCAGCTGCTTCACACTCAGCGGCAAACCATCCCAGCAAGAGCTGTAGGTCATTGCTGGATGAAACCAACAGGACAACATCATCTGCAAACAACAGAGATGAGATCCTGTGGTCACCAAGCATGACACCCTCCATTCCCTGGCTGCGTCTAGAAATCCTGTCCATAAAAATTATGAACAGGATCGGTGACAAAGGGCAGCCCTGGTGGAGTCCAACTCTCACTGGGAATGACTCCGACCAAGTGTTGGCAATACGAACCAAACGCTCACAACGGTCATACAGAGACCGAATAGCTTGTAACAACAAGCTCGATACCCCATACTCCCGAAGCACCCCCTACAAAAAACCACGAGGGACGCGGTCAAATGCCTTCTCCAAGTCCACAAAACACATGTAAACTGGTTGTGCAAACTCCCACGAACCCTCAAGAATTCTCGAGAGGGTAAAGAGCTGGTCCGATGTGCCACGGCCAGGATGAAAACCACATTGCTCCTCCTGAATCCGAGGTTCGACCAACGGCCGGACTCTCCTCTCCAGTACCTTGGCATAGACCTTCCCAGGGAGGCTGAGGAGTGTGATCCCTCTAAAGTTGGAGCACACCCTCCGGTCCCCTTTTTTGAAGAGAGGAACCACCACCCCGGTTTGCCATGCCAAAGGCATTGCCCCCGACCTCCACGCAATGTTGCAGAGGCGTGTTAACCATGACAGCCCAACAACATCCAGGGCCTTGAGGTACTCAGGGCGAATCTCGTCCACCCATTTCATTATATTTTCAATAAGTCCTTACAGACACAACATGTGCCTAAGATCTGGAAAGATGCCGTGGTTGTTCCCGTTCCAAAATCCAGCTGTCCTAAAACGGTAAACGACTTTAGACCAGTTGCTTTGACTTCAATTTTAATGAAAATTTTTGAAAAACTGGTCAGACGTGAGGTCCTAAGGCAGACTGAACATGCATTGGATCCTCTGCAGTTTGCCTATAGGCCTCACAGAGGAGTGGAGGATGCCACTGTCACTCTGTTTGACATGCTTTTTAAACATCTGGATTTTAATGGGACACACGCCAGGCTTTTATTTGTGGACTTTTCTTCTGCCTTTAATACAATCCAACCTCATATTTTAGTTGAAAGGCTCCTGCAACAATTTGATTTAAGCAATAATCTGGTGGGTTGGATTCTGGATTTCTTAACCAACAGGACGCAGAGAGTAAGGGTCAATGACACATTGTCTGACCTAAAGTGCTCTTCTACTGGCTCTCCTCAGGGGTGTGTGTTGTCACCACTACTCTTCATCCTGTTCACAAACATGTGTCGGAGCAGACATGACAACAGACGCATTATAAAGTATGCTGATGACTCAGTCATTTTCAGTCTCCTCCAGGATGGTGAGAGTGGCCACGGCCCAGTAGTTGATGACTTTGTTCACTGGTGTGAGGATTCCTACCTGCAGCTGAATACAACAAAAACGAAAGATATGATTATTGACTTTAGGAGGAAAACTCCCAGGCACAAAGTCACCATACTAAAAGGCCAGACCACCGAATGTGTACAATCGTACAAATATCTTGGGACAATTATTGATAGTGGATTGAACTTTGAGGTGAACTGTGAAAGGGTGTGCAAAAAGGGTCAGCAAAATTTGCATTGTTTGAGGAAACTTGCACGCTTCCAAATTGACCGAACCATAATGACTATGTTCTATCGGGCTTTTATTGAATCTGTTTTATCCTTTTCTTTAATGTCATGGTTTGGTCAGATAAAACTGAAACAGAGGAAATCCTTGGATCAGGTAGTCAGATGGTCCAGTCGTTTGCTTGGTGAGTCACAGCTGAGCCTGACATCCCTGTACACCAGACAAGTACAGAGGATGGCCGACTCGATTTTAAATGATGACTCCCACCCTTTGCACTGCAACTTTCAGCTTCTTCCCTCCAGACGGAGGTTTGCTGTCCCAAAAAGTAGAACCCAGCGCTACAAAAACAGCTTTGTCCCTGCTGCTGTCAAAGAGTTGAACAAGCTATAAAAATTATATTGTACATATTTTATATTTACCTATTTTGTAAGATGTGTGCCTGTGTTTGTGTCTATGTTGAATGTAATTAGTGGCTTGTAAATATGGATGTCACCAACTGCAAAACAAATCTACCTACGGGTACAAATAAAGTAACCTGAACCTGAACCTGAACCCCTGGGGCCCGGCCACCAAGGAGATTTTTAACCACCTTGGCGACCTCAGCCCCTGTGATGTTGATGAACCCCTGTGGTGTTCCATAGGCAAGTCATCCCCCTCGACCCCAAACCCTGCTTCCTCTGTGGAAGGCGTATCAGTGGGATTGAGGAGATCCTCAAAGTATTCCTTCCACCGCCCAACGATATCCCCAGTCGAAATCAACAGTGTCCCATCCGCACCATACACAGTATGAACAGGGAGCTGCTTTCCCCTCCTGAGCAGCCGGACAGTTTGCCAGAATCTCTTCGAGGCCGACCGAAAGTCTTGTTCCATGGCCTCACCGAACTCCTCCCATACCTGGGTTTTTGCTTCAGCAACCACCCGAGCTGCACTCCGCTTGGCCTGCCGGTACACCTCAGCTGCTTCAGGAGTCCCACAAGCCAGCCAAGCTTGATAGGACTCTTTCTTCAGCTTAATGGCCCCCCTCACCACTGGTGTCCACCACTTGGTTCGGGGGTTGCCACCATGAGATGCATCGACCACCTTGTGGCCGCAGCTCTGGGCTGCCGCTTCAACAACAGAGGTGGAGAACATGGCCCATTCAGACTCCATGTCTCCAAACTCCCTCGGAATGTGGTTGAAGTTCTTCCGGAGGTGGGAGTTGAAGACCTCCCGGACAGGGGCCTCAGCCAGACGTTCCCAGCACACCCTCACTATATGTTTGGGTCTACCAGGTCTGAATGGCTTCCTCCCCTGCCATCGGATCCAACTCACCACCAGGTGGTGATCAGTTGACAGCTCTGCACCTCTCTTTACCCGGGTGTCCAAGACATACGGTGGCAGGTCTGATGACACGATAACAAAATCGATCATCGACCTGCGACCTAGGGTGTCCTGGTGCCAAGTGCACATATGGACACCCTTATGCTTGAACATGGTGTTCGTTATGGACAAACTGTGGTTAGCACAGAAGTCCAATAACTGAACACCACTCGGGTTCAGATCGGGCAGGCTGTTCCTACCAATCACCCCCCTCCAGGTTTCACTGTCGTTGCCTACGTGCCCATTGAAGTCCCGCAGTAGGACAATGAAGTCTCCAAGCGGAGCACCCTCCAGCACCCCAGTCACAGACTCCAAAAAGGGAGGGTACTCTGAAACATCATTTTGTGCATAGGCACAAATGATGGTCAGGACCCGTTTCCCAACCCGAAGGCGCAGGGAAGCAACCCTTTCGTCCACCGGGGAAAACTCCAATATAGAGGCAGCAAGATGGGGGGATACAAGAATACACACCCCTGCTCATCGCCTCTCACCCGGGGCAACTCCAGAAAAGGCCAAGCTCCAGCCCCTCTCCAGGAGACTGGTTCTGGAACCGGAGCTGTGTGTTGAGGTGAGGCCAACTATATCTAGCAGGTATCTCTCAACCTCGTACACCAGCTCAGGCCCCTTCCCCACCAGATAGGTGACATTCCACGTACCAAAAGCCAGTTTACAAAGCTTGGGATCAATCCGCCAAGCTCTCCGCCTTTGACCGCCACGTAATCCACATAGCACCGGACCCCCATGATCCCTCCTGCAGGTGGTGAGCCCACTGGAGGGCGGACCCATGTAACTCCTTCGGGCTGAGCCCGGCCGGGTCCCATGGGTGGAAACCCTACCACCAGACGCTAGCCTTCGAGCCCCTCCCCCAGGCCTGGCTCCAGGGTGGGGCCCCGGTAACCCCATACCGGGCGGGGTACACTGAATCCTGTCACATATTAATTATATTAAATCTAAAATATCTAAATCAATTGCAATACTACACAGAGTGAAATATTTGCTGAATCAACCCACATTATATACTTTGTATCATTCATTAATACTCCCATACATGACGTATTGTACTGAAGTATGGGGAAATACATATAAAACAAACATATATCCAGTCTTTATGCTTCAGAAGAGAGCTATTAGAATAATAAACAAAGCTGCTTACAGGGAACCAACAAACCCATATTTTCTTAAATTAAAAGCTCTCAAGTTGAAAGATCTGGTTGACTTTAAAACTGCAGTAATAATGTTTAAAGTGAAGAATCTATCACTGCCCGCAAATATCCAAAAGTTGTTCCAAATAAGGGAGAAACAATATGATTTCAGAGGAACATGTACAGTATATTTCAAAAACCTTCAGTGAGAACTACCACCAAGCAACACTGTGTTTCAGTGCACGGAGTCAGATTGTGGAACCCTTTTGGACCTGAATTAAAATCATGTACAACACTTGGACAATTTAAACAAAAACTAAAGGAAGAAATACTCCAAACATATATACAAGATGACATGTAAAATCACATAAGGATTGTCATATCCAGTCTGTGTTGTGTTGTTGCTTAGTTTTTTTGTCACGTTTTGTCTTAGCTTTGTTCTGAATTGTAATCGCTCTTGTTTTGTTTTTCTTTTAAATTCTTGGATGGAATATGGGTGGGCAATATAAGCTGCGGCTTCAGCCATCACCCATTTTGGATAATTTATGTTGAACTGTATAATCAGAGGAGTTATTGTTTGATTTGACCTTGTTGGATTTTTTTTCCCCCTTTGTTATATTGTTCTGTTTCTTTTTTTAATCTTTACTTTTAATCTATCCGAAATAAAGATTCATTCATTCATTCATTCATTCATTCAACCTTTTTCTCATAAATTTTCAACTTTTTTTCTGGTAAATTTGTAAATTTTTTCTTTTAAATCTGCAACTTTTTTCTTGTAAATCTGGAATGTTCTCCTCATAAATTGTCATTGTTTTTCTTGTAAATTTGGAGCTTTTTAATTTTAAATCTGCAACTGTTTTCTTGTCAATCTAGAACTTTTTTCAGAAATTTATGACAACTTTTTTTCATAAATTTGCAGTGTTTATATATGTATTTTGTAAATTTTAAAATTCTCAGAAATTTAACTTTTTTCTCAGAAATTTTTCAATTGTAAATTTGTAGCCTTTTTATTTTAAATCTGCAACTTTTGTCCTGTAAATCTCCAACATTTTTCTTGTAAATTTGCACCTTTTTTCTTATACATTTAAAACTTTTCATAAATTTGCAGCATTTTTATTGTAAATTTGAAACGTCTTCTCATGAATTTAAAACTCTTTTCTTAGAAATCTGCTAATTTTTATTCTTTGTCATTGATTACATTTTGTTTGTAAGAGGTTGAACTCTTCTGTCACAAATATAGGACCCCTAAACATGATTTTCCATTGGGCCCCGATTACAGTAACATCTAGAGTGCTCCCCTGTGTCAGGACTGGCCCTCACGAGCCAGCATAAGAAGCCACAGTCCAGTGAAATTGCACAGAAGTTTATTCACAGTTTAGGAAAAGGGAAGGACAAGATAACCAGCCGCGTGGGCTGAGCAGCAAGATTACTTGTTAACATACCAAACAATCATGGACAGCTGAGACGAGGAACGCTCGCTCACCGTCTGACAAGGAAAAGGGCAACGGAATACAAACGATAACCTCAATCAATAAACACACTTACACAAGGGGAGGAATCGTGGATGATCGTTAGATGAACGTTTGACGAGACTGCCGCAAGATGCAGCCGCTGGCGCTGGCTTTTAAAGCCGGCCGCTAACGACCGCAAATGCAGCACAGCTGTTCAGACCTCGACAGCAGGAAACTCCCCCGAGCGTTTGTCCAATCAGAGCCCGGGGAGCCAGAATGACAATGCCGCTGTCAAAGCCTGACAGGAATGGTGTGTGCTCGGGTTATGAGAGGACCTCCCCCTCAAGGGCGGTCTCCCGGACGCCCGTTAACATCCACACCACCCTACCCCACCCCAGGGCGGGCGGATGGGGAAGCAGGCAAAGGGGGAACAGAATCAATCTCACCGAAAATGAAATCAGCACGATATCCAACCACACAAATAACAATAAAGACAGGGCAGGGGCAAAAAACAACCAGGGCATACATTCACAGGGAGGGAAAAAAAAAAAAACAACACACACACACTATACAACACAGGAGTACATACCACAGGGTAACAGTCTCATCCCTCCAACAGGAGAGGGGAACGGAAAGAAAAAAAAAAAAGTATGTCCACCCTATGCAGGACATACTGGATGCACTGAGGAGCTCATTTAGCAGCAGACTACATCATCCCAGGTGCACAACCGAGAGGTTTCGTAGGTCCTTCCTACCAACGGCTGTCAGACTGTACAACCTAAGCAGGGCTGCTCGCAGAGATAGCAAAAAGACGTAACAAACTAATAGTTTTTGAATGCAAAAGATGCAATAGACTTACACAATGGTCCTCTCCGGCATACAACTAGGAACATACCGGTCGCTATGGAGGGTGAGAATATGTATGGGCACATAATCATACCATGTAGGATAACTAAATAGACGGTTATGCTGTTTCATCCCACCTAGCAACAATGCTCTGCACTGTGTGTGTTTATATATTTACATACTTATTCCATCTAGCTACAATGCTCTGCACTGGGTGTGTTTATATTTATATATCTATATATTTATTCCATCTAGCTACAATGCTCCGCACTGTGTTTTTATATATCTATATATTATTCCATCTAGCTACATTGCTCCGCACTGTGTGTGTTTATATACTTGCATATTTATTCCACCTAGCTGCAATGCTCCATACTGTGGGTGTTTATATATTTACATATTTATTCCATCTGGCTACAATGCTCTGCACTGTGTGTTCATATATTCATATATTTATTCCATCCAGCTACAATGCTCTGCACTGTGTGTCTGTGTGTGTGTGTGTACATATATATTTTATAGTAATATGTACATATGTATATTAGCTGCTCTTGCTTGCTTTTTTTTGCCTTCTGATTGTTGCTCTGAGTGTTGCTATCCCTGTGCTGTTGCAATCCTGGAATTTCCCCGGTGTGGGACTAATAAAGGCTTATCTTATCTTATCTTAACACAAAATAGGAATAATATAAACAATGTTCAATATAACCATAATAGATCCTGTATGTGGAGTACTTAAGCCTAAAAAAAAAAACAAAAAAAAAACCCCTCAAGATCACAGGAACTACTGAGGGGCGGAGGAAGGGGAATTAAAAAAACACACCAGGATGATAGGCATAATGTACGGTTCAGGGGTCCTCCCAGCACCCAGCATCCAAGCCGCTAACAGGGGCGGCGGGGCGTGTTCTGGCGGCCTACCTGAATCCCGGGCCGGGGGTGACCGTGCCTCCGGTGGCCGGACCAGGGTGCCAAATACACAGTTCTGTTTATCAGGGGGCCGGCCCAGGACGCCAAACGGGAAAAACAGGCTTCCAGGCAGTCGGCCCGCATCAACCTGCCAACAGGACCACTGGAGAGAGCTCGGTGGCGGTCTCCCAACGGAGAGGGGAAGCAAGGGAGAACCGGGCCAACTATGGTTAATCCCCGAGGTTCCTGGTGCGGGGAAAGAAGGAATGGGGCAAAGGTAAGGAAACAGTCCGGCGACCATCAGCGACGGGACTGCAGCTCCATCTCCAGATCCCACACAAATAGTTAATTGGGCCGAAACCAATCCAGTAAAGAATTCCGACTGGGCCGATGCTGCACCCACGGTGGACCCGGATTGGGCCAGAACCCCTCTGGTGATGAGCTCAAGCTGGGCCAACGCTACACCCGCGATGGACCCCGATTGGGTCACGGCTGCCGCCAAGTCGGACCCCGATTGGGTCAGAACCACTTCAGTGACGAACTTTGACTGAGCCAACGCTGCACCCGCGTTGGACCCCGATTGGGTCTGAACCACTTCGGTGACAGACTCTGACTGAGCCGACGCTGCACCCGCGTCGGATCCTGATTGGGTCTGAACCACTTTGGTGACGAACTCTGATTGAGCCGACGCTGCACCCGCGTCGGACCCCGATTGGGTCTGAACCACTTCGGTGATAAATTCTGATTGAGCCGACGCTGCACCCGTGTCGGACCCCGATTGGGTCAGAGCCACTTTGGTGATGAACTCCGACTGTGCCGACGCTGCACCCGCGTCAGACCCCGATTGGGTCAGAACCACTTTGGTGACGAACTCTGACTGAGCCGATGCTGCATCCGTGTCGGGGCCCGATTGGGTCAGGGCCGCACCATTACCGACCTCCAACTCCGAACCTGGAACCTCTGGCACAGCGATAGGCGTCTGCTCTGCACCGGCAATCTTGGGGGAGGGCTCAGAAGAAAAAAAAACGGGATCAGGATCACCGGCAGCGCCTGATCCCGGCGAGACAAGCTTGGATGCAATGGACGGCTGCACCCGGCTCGCCCCTCCAAGAGACAGGCAAAAATGCTCAATTATAGAAAAGACAAAGACAACACTGATCTCAAGTCCGGATGCTGTCCAGGATTTCAACGATCCAGGCTCAGACGGGAGGAGATCGTCTTCTGGTTCCCATTCAGCTGTGTTGGGCTCCGCAGCCGGCAAAAGGCTTCTGCAGCCTGAGGACCCTCCGACGCCATCGTCCACGCTGGCAACCCGTACGGCGTGGTGGCAGGGGGCCCCTGGCCCGCTGGGTCGGACTGTTCACCCATGGAGACACGGGGACTCTCCGTCGTCGGCACAGGCGCCATACAGTAGTCCGCTCCCCTCCTCCGTCCTTGATGTGGCTGTAGGGCTGGAATCTTCTCCTACAGGGCCGCAGGCCCCCTCCTCATCCGATGACGCTTGGCTGACGTCAAGGAACGCTCAGCGGAGGGAGACATAGAGGCAGCGGTTTTAGAAATTACCTCAGCAGGTGGTGGGGGCTCGGGGGGCTGCGAACCCCGAACCTCACCCCCAGGAGTCAGACAAGACAAATCACTATTACAAGAAAAAGGGTGAACTTGTACTCGCCTGTCTCCCGGAGGGAGGATGGTGCCTGCTGTAGTAAACGTTGCTCCTTCCTCTTCCCGTCGGATGGTGGCAGAGGGCTCCCTGGAAGGACGAGGGGGAGCCGCACGTGATGGAATCGGCGCGGGGCTCACCGGAGCAGAACTCCTCATACACCCAGCAGCTGGAGAAGGCGTCGGAGAGGAGGGGGCAACAGCTGAGATGGGCCGGGCATGACGCGCTGACAGGACAGCGGAGGAAAACGGCCCAGGGAGAGAGGCTGCGGAGGTTCCATCCTGGTGAGACGCTGAAGAGACAGCTGTCTGGTTAATGGGGTCATTCCAGCGACCCGGAGCAGGATCCGGACGGGGCTCTTGCTGAGGATGTCTCTGGCCGCGGCTCCGACGTCTACGGCGGGCCACAGGTGGTGCGAACTCCTGGCCTGGATCGAGGAAGGGATCTGGATCCCAAAGCAGGCAGTGGGGATGCCGTCTCCTCCATCTCAGGTCGTCTTCTTCCTCGTACATCCGGAGTATCTCGCGTTGGGCGGCGATGTCAAGTCTCCTCGCGTCGACTTCTGGGTGGTCATCGTAGAGGGGAGAAAGTTGGTTGAGCACATCCTCAGTGCAGTCCAGGTACCAGCGTACGTCGGGATGAAAGTCGAGGAGGGAGGAGGCGATGAGGATTTCATCAACTTCATCCAGCGCCTCGGTCAGCTGGTGGCTGGGACCCCGAGTGCGACCCCTCCGCGACGGCATAATTCCAGTACACCGTACCCAGACAGGAAAGAGCAGAGTTCTCCTGAATGCAACTTCACCGTGAATGGCGTCTCCTTCTGGCGGCAGTCTACTGTCAGGACTGGCCCTCACGAGCCAGCATAAGACGCCACAGTCCAGTGAAATTGCACAGAAGTTTATTCACAGTTTAGGAAAAGGGAAGGACAAGATAACCAGTCACGTGGGCTGAGCAGCAAGATTACTTGTTAACATACCAAGCAATCATGGACAGCTGAGACAAGGAACGCTCGCTCACCGTCTGACAAGGAAAAGGGCAACGGAATACAAATGATAAACTCAATCAATAAACACACTTACACAAGAGGAGGAATCGTGGATGATCGTTAGATGAACGTTTGACGAGACTGCCGCAAGATGCAGCCGCTGGCGCCGGCTTTTAAAGCCGGCAGCTAACAACCGCAAATGCAGCACAGCTGTTCAGACCTCGACAGCAGGAAACTCCCCCGAGCGTTTGTCCAATCAGAGCCCGGGGAGCCAGAATGACAACGCCACTGTCAAAGCCTGACAGGAATGGTGTGTGACCCGAGCGCGGACAAAATAGCGCTCGGGTTATGACACGCTGAATCCTTATTCTGGAGAAAATGTCCTGTTTATTGTCCCCCCTACAGTGAGATGAAATATCCAATTCTCAACCCTTTAACGTCTCTGCCCACTCTGGTCTGGGTGTGGTCTTGTCTCCAACACTACTTGACCGTTTTCAGGAGCCTCCTTATTGTATTGTAGTGTTTCTGGTTCTGAATGTTCTCTAGTTTGCATTTCTGCACCAAAATGTTGAACCACAACTTAAGTTCCTTTTGAGTTTGTTGACATCTCCCAGTTGGACACTGAATGTACATAAGTGGAAGGTAAATAGATGAAATAGATGAGGATAATGATGGCTTGTTTATATTAAAAAGACCAGAATATATAATTTTGTAAATTTGATGGAAGCTGATAAAGTTTTCAGAAACTCAAGAGACCACACTGAGAGTGACTGAGGAAGACTACGACTAAATCAAAGGTTTAAATCTACAGATTACAGGTGACCAGTGAATGAAAGCAGGTAAGACAAGACTAGAATGTTGCTCGAACTGGTTCTTTAATGGAATGAAAAACAAAAAAATGTTGATGACTGCTCCCATTTCTCCCAGATACAAGTTCTTCCTGAAGTTTCACATGTTTTCTTGTTCCTCCCCTTCACTCAACTATGAGCTGATGGACTGGTGGAGCTAAGATGCCTCCAAAATGTCAGATGACTTATAGCCAATGAGAATCGGTGAGTGGAGACGGGAAAATTAACTTGGGGGAGGCAGCTTCAGGTGTGATCCTTCTATTTATAGTGGAGGAGGAGAGGCTCTTCAGACATTCACTGCTGCTGAGAGGAGAAACGGCAGAGCGAGGAAATCGGAGGAATTCAGAGGAATTTTCTGGGGCTGAAGATGTAGCCTGTGGTGTCTGCACTGGGAGGAAGGTGAAAGCCCAAAAACCCTGCCTGGTTTGCATGATCTCCTACTGTGAGGATCACCTCAGTCTTCATGGTGAATCTCCTGCTTTTGCCAGGCACATACTGGTGGACCCCTGCTCAAGAACTCAGCCTGCTCTCAGCCACTGGTCTTCAGGTGACTAGAAAGAAAATCCATCAGAGAATCCAGGACAGAGAGAAAGATGTGAAGGCTCTTCAACAGGAGGTGGAGACCATCGATGGGTCTGCTGATAAGGCAGTGGAGGACAGTGAGAAGATCTTCACTGAGATGATCCGTCTCATCCAGAAAAGAAGCTCTGATGTGAAGCAGCAGATCAGATCCCAACAGGAAACTGAAATGAGTCGAGTCAAAGATCTTCAGGAGAAGCTGGAGCAGAAGATCTCTGATCTGAAGAGGAAAGACGCTGAGCTGGAGCAGCTCTTAAAGACAGAGGATCGCAACCTGTTTCTCCACAACTACCCCTCACTGTCAGCACTCAGTGAGTCTACACACTCATCCAGCATCAATATTCGTCCTCTGAGCTACTTTGAGGATGTGGCAGCAGCTGTGTCAGAGACTAAAGATCTACTACAGGAGCTTCTGACAGAGACATGGACAAACATCTCACTCTGTCCAAAAGAGTCGAGGACCAGAGCTGGATTCCTAAAACATTCCTGTGAAATCACACTGGATCCAAACACAGCATTCAGACTTCTATCATTATCTGACGGGAACAGAAAAGCAATGAAGACGAGTCAAGACCAGTGTTACCCTCACCACCCAGACAGATTCACCAACGACTGTCAGGTCCTGAGCAGAGAGACTCTGACCCAACTTTGTTACTTCGAGGTGGAGCGGGAACGAAGGAGTCACTATTAAGTACAAGAACATCAGCAGATCAGAGAAGACACATGCAGGGTTTTTTTTTTTGGATACAATGACCAATCTTGGTCATTATACTGCTACAAAAAATAATTATGCGTTCTACCACAACAATGCCGGCACTCCCATCTTAGATCCTGCTTCCTCCAGAATAGGAGTGTTCCTGGATCACAGAGCAGGTGTTTTGTCTTTCTTCAGCATCTCTGAAACCATGACTCTCCTTTAGAGTCCAGACCACATTCACTCAGCCCCTCTATGCTGGACTTTACTTTTGTAATGTCGGGGCAACAGCAGAGTTGATTCCCCTCAAATAGACAGAAGATCAGTTCAGACATGCGTTTTAGTGTCCATCTTTGTTGCTCAGAGTTCATTGTTGTGTCGTTTCTTCAGTCACACTTCGTGGCTTTAATCAGTTTTGTTGGATTTTCTGAACATTCATTGCTATCACATGTAGCAACATCACACTTGGCTCATCAATAAAAATTCTTCTGCTTAAAGACATTGTTTCACCCAGGAAAAGGACAGTCAAAAAACTGCTCTTTTACCCCAGACTACAACTGAACTCGCCATTCTTTTGTTAAAACCAGTCTAAGGAATTCACCCTAATGCATTTCCTGCTTTGACTTTTTAGCCCCCATAAAAATGGTGGACAAGAGACAGGCCCCTGAATATGTCTCATGGCCCACAAGATCCACAGCTCCACATTGCCTTAAACTCTGGAACATGCCGAATGTAACCAGCAAACCTTTTAATCACATCCTTAAGACTCATGTCTAAACATCATCATCTTTTTCAGAACACCATGGAAAAAGCAAATGGACTCTTGATGTTTATTCCAGACAATCAATAATAGGTTTGAAATTTATTAATCCATGATTTTATGTATATATATATATATATATATATATATATATATATATATATATATATATATATATATATATATATATTCGTCGGCCTCCGTCAGTCTATAATGACCATGGAAGAGAATCCTAAATGTCTACTCTGCTGGAACAGCACCGCCTGTGGATGAACAGGCCAATGCACTAAAGCGCAGCTGTGGGCGGCCGACGTCTCTCCTGCCAGTTGCCAGTTCTCCGTAGAGGACGTCTTTGGGGATTCTGCCATCCTCCATACGGTGAACGTGGCCTAGCCAGCGGAGCCTGCACTGCCTGAGTAGAGTGAACATGGAGGGAAGGCCGGCGCGGGACAGAACTTCTGTGTTGGCCACTTTGTCCTGCCAGGATATGTCCAGGATGTGGCGAATGCAGCACAAGTGGAAGGATTTCATTCTCTTTTCCTGCCGGGCGTATGTTGTCCACGTCTCACTCCCATAGAGCAGTGTGCTGATGACTCAGGCGTTGTACACTGCCATCTTCGTCTTGACAGAGAGTTTGGGATTCTCCCACACTCGTGTGGTGAGGCGAGCGAGTGTGAAGGCTGATTTTCCAATCCTCTTGTTGATCTCTGTGTCAAGGGAGAGGTTGTTGCTGATCGTGGACCCCAGGTACGTGAACTGATTCACGACCTCCAGCTCGTAGTCGTCGATGGTGATGGTTGGTGGTGCTTCCGTGCCTTGCGCCAAGACGTTAGTCTTCTTCAGGCTGATGGTAAGCCCGAAGTCCTTGCATGCCTGAGAGAAGCAGTCCATCAGGGTCTGAAGCTCCTGCTGTGTGTGGGTTGCGACTGCAGCGTCGTCTGCGAACAGCATGTCTCTGATTAGAGCCTCGTGTACTTTGGTTCTGGCTTTCAGGCGGGCGAGGTTGAAAAGCCTGCTGTCAGATCTTGTGTGCAGGTAGATTCCCACTGTTGCTGTGCTGAAGGCATGCCTCAGGAGCATAGCAAAGAAAATCCCAAAGAGGGTTGGCGCAAGTACACAGCCCTGTTTCACTCCGCTGCGTATGTTGAATGGCTCTGAGACGTTGCCATCGTGCTGCACTATCCCCTGCATGTTGGTGTGAAACGATTCGATGAGGCTTTGCAACTTTGGTGGGCATCCTATCTTTGGCAGGATCTTGAAAAGGCCCTCTCTGCTGACCAGATCGAACGCTTTGGTGAGGTCGATGAAGGCGACGTACAGGGGCATGTTCTGTTCTCTGCATTTCTCCTGGAGTTGGCGGATGGAGAATATCATGTCTACCGTTGATCGCTCAGCGCGGAAGCCACACTGAGACTCGGGGTAGACACGTTCGGCAAGCTTCTGTAGACGAACGAGAACAACTCGTGCGTAGACTTTGCCAACAACGCTGAGGAGGGAGATGCCCCTATAGTTGTTGCAGTCGCTTCTCTCCCCTTTGTTTTTGTAGAGGGTGATGATCTTGGCGTCCCTCATGTCCTGTGGTACGGCACCTTCCTTCCAACACTGGCAGAGGACGTCATGCGATGGCAGCAGTGGGGCGGTCTTGCAGTGCTTGATCAGGTCAGGGGGTATGCCGTCGTTGCCGGGTGCCTTGCCAGCAGCCAAGCTATCAATGGCCTTGCTGAGTTCGTCGATGGTTGGCTCGGCGTCAAGTTCGTCCATGGATGGCAGGCAGTCGATGGCATCAAGGGCTGAAGGTGTCACGGTGTTCTGTCTGGAGTAGAGGTCAGAGTAGTGTTCCACCCATCTCTCCATCTGCTTGTTCTTTTCTGTGATCATCTCCCCAGTGGAGGATTTGAGGGGGGCCGTCTTGCTCTGAGCCGGACCAAGTGCTTTCTTGATGCCATCGTACATACCACGGATGTTCCCTGTTATGGCAGCGGTTTGAATGTCTTGGCTGAGCTGAGTCCAGTACTTGTTGGCACAGCACCGAGCAATCTGCTGAACTTTGCTTCTCGCAGCCCTGAGAATCTGGAGATTCTTCTCGTTTGGGTACTTCTTGTACTCAGCAAGTGCTGAGCGCTTGGCTTCAATGACGGGGGTCATCTCGGTAAACTTGGCATCAAACCAGTCCTGTGACTTCGAGGTCTTCCTCCCAAAGGTAGCCAAGGCTGTGCGGTGGATGGTGTTTCGCAGCACTTCCCACTTCTGCTTTGCAGATTCTCCTTCTTGTGGTACATCAAGTTCCTTCTCAAAGGTGGAGGCAAACTGCTCAACAAGTTCTGGTTGGGCCATCTTGCTGGTGTCAATCCGTGCCTTTCCATGCTGTCTAGCACGATGGAATTTCTTCAGCTGCAGCTTGACCTTGCAACACACCAATGAATGGTCTGTGTCGCAATCTGCACTCTGGAACGAACGGGTGATTAGCACGTTCTTCAGTGAGGTGCGCCTTGTCAGGATCAACTCCAGCTGGTGCCAGTGCATTGAGCGCGGATGTTGCCAGGAAACCTTGTGTTGAGGCTTGGTCTTGAAGAACGAGTTTGTGATGCACAGATCGTGATATGTGCAGAACTCGAGCAGCCGCTGTCCGTTCCAAGTTCCCAGTTTTAGAGATGGTCTCTTTTGTTTTATTGTCTTGCCTGGTGTGAAAGTTCTCAGCCTGCTGTTCGGATTTCTCCTCATCCCCATGCACCCAATGAGGAAAGCAAGCTGTGGCGGGACAACACCTTATTGGCTGGGGGCTGCCCAGCTTGAAGCGGGCGGTAGCTGTCCAGTGAGATCTGATGATCCCTCCCACCGTCGGGAACAACCCCTGGCGCCGTGCTCTACGCCAATTGAGTGGTGGCTTATAACCGGTAACTGTCATTCCCCGTGTTTTGTATATATATATATATATATATATATATATATATATATATATATATATATATATATATATATATATATATATATATATATATATATATATATATATAAAACATAAGATAAACCTTTATTAGGCTTGTCAATGTCTTGACTATATTTTAGCTGCACGGTGGCGCAGTGGTTTAGCACTGTGGCAGCACAGTTTTACCCTCGGCCGGGGGACCGCGGAGATCATGAGATCGTGGGTTCGATCCCAGCCCCCGACCAACAGTGAGCTGTGTGGAGTTTGCATGTTCTCCCCGTGTTGCGCGGGTTTACTCCAGGATTTCTCCGGTTTCCTCCCGCACACCAAAAACATGTAGGTTTAGGGCGCTCGCGCACGCAGCGACTAGCAGCCGGTGGCTTGTCACCAGACTGCAAACCAAGTCTACCTACGGGTACAAATAAGTAACAAAAAAAAAAAAAAAAAAAAAAAAAAAAAAAACCTTTATTAGTCCCACAATGGGGAAATTCCAGGATTGCAACAGCACAGGGATAGCAACACTCAGAGCAACAATCAGAAGGCAAGAGAAAAAAAAAAAAAAAAAAAAAAAAAAACAAGAGCAGCAAGTATACATATGTACATATAAATATAAATATATATGCACTACCGTTCAAAAGTTTGGGGTCACCCAGACAATTATTTTGTGTTTTCCATGAAAAGTCACACTTATTTACCACCATGAGTTGTAAAATGAATAGAAAATATAGTCAAGACATTGACAAGGTTAGAAATAATGATATGTATTTGAAATAATTTTTTCCAGATACTCAACCTGCTCAAAGGAAGGTCAGTTTTATAGCTTCTCTAACCAGCTAAACTGTTTTCAGCTGTGCTAACATGATTGCACAAGGGTTTTCTAATCATCCATTAGCCTTCTCACGCAATGAGCAAACACATTGTACCATTAGAACGCTGGAGTGATAGTTGCTGGAAATGGGCCTCTATACACCTATGTAGATATTGCACCAAAAACCAGACATTTGCAGCTAGAAGAGTCATTTACCACATTAGCAATGTATATTAGATATTAGAGTGTATTTCTGATTAGTTCAAAGTTATCTTCATTGAAAAAAACTGTGCTTTTCTTTCAAAAATAAGGAAATTTCTAAGTGACCCCAAACTTCTGAACGGTAGTGTATATATAGGCACACAGTGCGGAGCATTGTAGCTAGATGGGATAGATATATAAATATATAAACACAGTGCGGAGCATTGTAGCTGGATGGAATAAATATGTAGATATATAAACACACAGTGCGGAGCATTGTAGCTAGATGGAATAATATGTAGATATATAAACACAGTGCGGAGCATTGTAGCTAGATGGAATGGATATATGAATATATAAACACAGTGCGGAGCATTGTAGCTAGATGGAATAAATACGTAGCTATATAAACACACACAGTGTGGAGCATTGTTGCTAGATAGAGTAAGTATATAAATATATATATAAACACACACAGTGCGGAGCATTGTAGCTAGATGGAATGAAACAGCACAACCGTCTACTTAGTTATCCTACATTGTATGATTATGTACCCATACATATTCTCACCCTCCATAGCGACCGGTATTTTCCTAGTTGTGTAACTCTATTGCGTCTTTTGCGTTCAAAACTATTAGGTTGTTATGTCTTTTTGCTATCTCTGCGAGCAGCCCTGCTTAGGTTGTATGAAGCAGGTTGCATATATTCAAATTCAAATTCAAACGTTTATTTCAAACTCAGGGTTCATATTAAGAGCAAAACTAAAATGAGTAGAAAATAGATAAATAAATAAAAGTATATACAGATCAGCAGACACTCGGCGCTCTTGTAACAACAATAACATACAATAATGGGCTCGGTATAAAATGGAACGCCACCACTTCCAAATGCTGGAATGAAGTGTGAGTGACGAGTTGACAATTGCTGATATAAGATGATTGTTACATGCCAGCAACCTTCTCATAAAACTGAAAACATTCTTACGTATCAATTCGCCAAAAGACGGAATGTTCACAGACACAAACATCTTGCTTGCACTCGACCTTCGTGGTACATCTAACAACCTTCTTAGGGAGTTATTATATGCAATGCGGATTTTGTTCCTAACAGCAACATTGCTATTAAACCATAAAGGCGAGCAGTACATTGAGGTACAGAAGGTCTTGAACACCATACATTTGACATCAGGAGAACATCTATGGAAATTTTGCAACGGTAAATTTGTTTGAGCATACAGTTTCCTGAGATGCCTGTTACAATCAACATTGGTCTTATCAGATTCAATCCACACACCTAGGTATTTGACTTTTTCAACAAAGTTCAAGCTATTACGACAAAGTGACATAATAGGATTCGACGTATTGACACTCTTTGGTTTGAAAGCCATACACATAGATTTATTACAGTTGAACAAGATGTCATACATACATATATATATATATATATATATATATATATATATATATATATATATATATATATATATATTTGGTTTGAAAGCCATACACATAGATTTAGTACAGTTGAACAAGATGTCATACATATATATATATATATATATATATATATATATATATATATATATATATATATATATATGGGCTGCACGGTGGCGCAGTGGTTTAGCACTGTGGCAGCACAGTTTACTCTCGGCCGGGGGATCGCGGGGAGATCGTGGGTTCGATCCCAGCCCCCGACCAACAGTGATCTGTGTGGAGTTTGCATGTTCTCCCCGTGTTGCGCAGGATTTCTCCGGTTTCCTCCTGCATACCAAAAACATGTAGGTTTAGGGCGCTCGCGCACGCAGCGTCCGGCAGCCGGTGGCTTGTCACCAGACTGCAAACCAAATCTACCTACGAGTACAAATAAGTAACAAACAAAATATATATATATTTTTTTTTTTTTTCTGGATTTTTTTTCTCATTTTGTCTCTCATAGTTGAGGTATACCTATGATGAAAATTGGAGACCTCTCTCATCTTTTAAGTGGGAGAACTAGCACAATTGGTGGCTAACTAAATACTTTTTTGCCCCATTGTGTATATATATATATATATATATATATATATATATATATACTGTATATATACTGTATATGCATGTTAAAATTGTTAAATGAATGTTTATTCCTGCATGTTAATTTATAAGCACTGGGCATAAGTTGCATTAATCACTAAGGTTAGCTTAGTTTATATACATAAATGTATAGATGAGTATTAAGTGTATTAAAGTTACAAAGCGTCATGTGACTGCCAGCAGCCAATCTCTGCATGACAACAGCTCTCTCTCAAAAGCTCCAGACAATAGACTGTTTATTGGACTAAAAATTCATAAAGCCCACCCACGAAGGAAGCTTATTGACTGGGGGCTCCTGTCAATCACAGAGGCCTGCGAAAATTCTCCACAGATAAAAGGAGACTGTATTCTCTTTTTGGCCAGATTTCAGAGAGACACTCTTCACCACTTTTCTCGTCTTTTCACTTCCATTGTCCTCAAGTCTACACAGCAGAGAAAACCACTAGAGAACAAAGGGACTTCTCCCATGTGTTGTTTTTTGACAATCACAGAGCAGATAACTCGTAATTTTGTGTTCTGTAATTATGTATTTTAATGTTTTTCTTTTCTCTTAAACGTCTGGGAATTGATTCTTCTTTTTCCGAGCTCATTCTAATCCGGAGTTAAACTCCAATTCTAGACGTTTATTTCTATCACTTTTCTTGTTAAACTTTCTGTAAAGCCATCGTTTTAATTTTATTTTAAATTTTAATCTTGACTTTATTTTTATAATATTTTTTCTTGACCAGTCCCACACCAGTCCGAAGTCCGAAACTCTTTGACCTGAGATCAGATTAGATATATTTAATTATTATCAAATTCCTATGGGAAGCTGCTTGCCAACGAAGAGGAAAGGAGACGCAGCTCCCCACAATCACGCTCTTCAGCACGCCACGAAGATTAGACACCCTGGGCCAGAACGCAGCCCAGGTGATCAACACATCAAAATCTCATCTTGTGACAACCAAATATTTGCTGGACAAATATTCTGGGTTTTGGCGCTGATCAACACATCGAAAACTTCACGAGGACGACGAAAGAACGCAACTTCAAATTTTCAACAAGAAAGCACGTGAGCTGCACTTTCTTTATCCATCTGCTGAATTAAATGTCTGAGGTTCGATAATAATTTGATATCTAATCAGATGCAAATTAAGGATCCATTAACATAACTCCTCCTTTCATTAAAATCCCATTTTCATTTTCTTAAGAGTAATCCAGAACTTTTCATATAATTAGTAAAACTTTCTCCATAAATTTGCGTTGTGTTGTGGAGAGTTGTGAAGGACGAGACTGAGTGTATTCCTCAGGTTCAGCTTTATTCACAATGACGTTCTCCAACATTCAAAAGCAGAAAAAGAGGATGAATCTTCTCACATCTGTCCTTTTATACCAGGACATCAAACATACAATCACATGGTGCTTAATCAAACATACAGTCACATGGTACTTAATCGCAGTCACAATGTAACTTCCCCCGATCTTAACACCATCCACCTCCTAGTCTCCGGTGGTCAGGAAATCTCTCAAGGCCATCTCCTTGAAACAAAAGGCCAGATCTCACACCCTCCCGTTACCTCTGGAAGGCTCAATCCCTTTGTTCCCCTGAGACGTGAGGTATACAATAAGCATACAGTGATATATCTGTGGAGCATCTGAAACCAACATATGTGCATATATGTGTGCTACAGTGTCCATAATTTGTTAACTCAAACTGATCTAAATTCATTTCAGTTAACCCTGATCCTGCAAACGTTCAGTGTTAATCTATCATTTACAAGTTTATAATTTTATGGTTAATGAAATCATTGCAATGTCTGTTAATTATCATTTCATTTAATAAATATGTGAAAATGAGAGAAGTTGTTGAGAATTTATTTCATTCTGAGTCTAGTTCAAGTCCCCAGTATCAAATTCACTAAAATTTTGAGACTGATTATTAATTAAATTATTGAGTGATTAAACAGGTTTTTTTTTTTTTTTTTTTTTTTTTTTTTTTTTAGGTATAAAGTGATATTAAAGATTAAATTGCTTCTTAAAGATAGAAGCTGGTGCCCCACGAGTGTCATTAACTTTTCCGGTGTATATGAACCAAGAATTCATCTCCGGTTCCAATACATTAATATAAATTAAATAATTTTTATACCTGATCATAATTATTAATTCATATACTGTTACACACATATCACATATATGCTTCACATATAACTCATAAATGTGTAACGGTTACACATTAGCTACAGACGGCTGAAGTCTGGACAGCATCCAACTTTTCTTTTATTAGGTGTTGTGAATATATTTTTTTCTTGTATTTCCAGTAGTTTTGGGATGTACTTTTTCCTTAATTTTCTTTTTAGTTCACAGCTTAGTTTCATGTCTTGTCGAAGTGACCACCATCCTAATTGACATGCAAACCACTGACCCTGTCATTATGAACTAAAATTATGCCACAGAAGGATGATTTCACTGCTTGTGCTACTGGAAATCCTCTCAGATAATCCAAATGGAGAAAGCAGAAAGAAACTGCAGCGACTCAGAGAAAGAAGGATCAAACACAGAATAATTAGAATGAAGGTGTGCATTCATGTATCTGAGGCAGTAAAATGTAACTGAAATCAGGTTAAAATCAAGTATTGTGTATTGAAATGTGTTGTCTTTGTGAAAATCAAGTGGACTAAATGTATTTTGTATGTGTCAGCTGAGCAAAATGCTCCAATGGTTTTTGTGATCAGCAATTGCTTGTTTGAGCTCAGAATCCCAAAATGACAGACAGGAAGTAGCTCAGATCTAAAATGGCTGAGGAAGAGTGATTAAAGGTGTAAAAACAACAGTTTAAAAAAAACGGTTTAAAAAAAAAGAAGGTATTTTCTTCCTTGTTTTAGGTTTAACACTTTAAACTGAAAATAAAGATGTAATATTGATTAGTTAATCTCAATAGAACTGTGATTTCTTTTTATGACAATTACCAAGTTGATCTGAATTAATTTCAATTTTAATTTTAGGCTGAAGCTTTGTCCTTGCTAAACTTTCAATAAATTTATGTCCTGCATTTAAAGCAAAACTTGTGATTATTTCAACCATTTTGAGGGTTTTTGTCTGTGTGTAAATTTTAAGCTAAAGTGTGACTAACGCCTAAATGATTCTTATTGGTTCCTCATAGCAAACCATAACTTTAGCAAAAGAAATCCCGAGGAACTCTTCATTCCTGTTCTTCAAGTTTTATCTGGCCAGTAACAAGTGCACAGGTCAAAGGGAGAACTTCTGTTAAATTTAGCAGGATTTTTCCTTTGGATGTAGGGAGCAGCAGCCCAGACTAAATCTCTTGTGTTCAGAATCCTTCCAGGGTTTTGCTTTTAAGGCTGAGTATAACCCTTTAATCAACCCTCGGCAGGTGGTCGAGACCTCGATAGTGCAGCTTGGGCAGTGAGCAGGGAA
Organism: Pholidichthys leucotaenia; assembly: GCA_020510985.1. NCBI lineage: Eukaryota > Metazoa > Chordata > Actinopteri > Cichliformes > Pholidichthyidae > Pholidichthys > Pholidichthys leucotaenia. The sequence continues at coordinate 101,208,849 of CM035836.1, forward strand.
AAGCTCTATGCAGGAGGGGGTGGAGGGGGGTGGGGGTAGTAAAAGCCGGCCGGAGACGATGAAAACGTCCGGGCCGCGCAAAAATTGCTTGTGGGTCCGCGATGTCGAAGGGCTGGTCCCGTTGAACGTGCAGAGGTCCACAAGAAGAAAAATTAGTCACTGGCTCCTCCCGCGATTAAGTCCTGCAAGGATTAATAGCGGCCATGAAGAAAAGACGAGGCTGCATGGCGGCTGTGATGAGAACAGAGGGACTGGCGTGTTGGCTTTAGGTGCGGGCACAACCTTAAAGCACTCGGGAACCGCAAACCGCTGAATTTCCCTATGTGTGCCGTGGCTGAGACCATTAACTAATCCTTCGAGCATGCTGCATGCGTGCCTCAGGTGAGCGAGCAGCCCTGAAGGGCAGCGGCGAAGGAGGAAGGCAGTCTGTGGAGCCGTATGTGTCCCGTGCGTGGTGCGCCGTGCCCGTGACTCCCCGGTGCGTGTGCTGGGGTCCCGTGCGTGGGTGGGCCGCTGGAGAGGAGAACCAGGGTCAGGGAGCTTGCTGGAGATCATCCCTGTTGTCTGTTGGAGCGGTGAAGGAAAGTAGACGCTCTGTCACTCGCTCGGTCATGGTGCGTTCAGGTCCACGTGTGCTCCGTCGGCCATGGGGAGTCGCCGTCGCGGAGAAAGGACGAGGTACATGCGCTCTCGATGTGGAGGAGCTGCGAGCACGGCTGGTCCAGCGTGGATGTGCCGATCTAGGCGTGCAGATCTCACCATGAAGTTTGCTGCGGCTTTCCCGGTCGTGGGTGGTCTCCGGAGAGTTTCACCTGGAAACTCTGCGTCGAAATCTCCCTGAAGCAGAAGGGAGCTGTTGCGTTCGCTTGTCGTCAGAGAATCACCGCCGGGTGTTGCGTTCGCTGGCAGCGTGTTCATTTCAGAGTCGGGTCACCAGTGCGGCGGCATGAAATAAAGCGGCGTTGTTGGAGGTTTTAATACCGCCGTCACGGAATCCCCTCTCCAGCCCAAGTGTGTGCAGGCTGGATGGGGATCCTCTGGCTCTCAGAGAAGACACAGAGTGCGTGTCTGCAGCAGAGGTTGAAGTGTGTGAGTGAGAGGAGGTGTTACAGAACCTGTGCAGTATTTATACCCAACTCAAACAATACATCAAGGCAGTGTCACAGCAGTCGGTCTGATCAAAGGGACTGCAGAACAGGCATGAGATATTTGCATTTGTGAGACATACATCACAATAGGCAGATTTGCTAGACTCTGCTCCAGGTGCAGAACAAAGAGGTTAACAGGCACATCTACATATTGATCTGAGTCTCTAGGTCACAGTAAGGACAGGACGCATGAACACAATGCATGAGAGGCAACATTAACATCACAAGGCATGAATGGCACATTACGTCTCAGTAGTGTAGCGGAAAAAAACCAGGAGTAGCGAGTTGTCTGTCCTTAGTCTGTTGTGGGGGTTAACCGAACCGCCACACCAGGTTTCTTTTCAGCACTGTAGCCAGGTTGACAAAGAGTCAGGACTCTGTCAATCCTAGCATTCCCTTAAAGCTTACTAGTCAGGACTTTATGAACTTTTTCAATAATAAAATAATAATCAGATTCTTCCCACAGTTAAATACTGTAACTACTACAACTCCTTCAATTGATGTCTGTCTTGATGAGTTTACTCCAATCGACCTTTGTGAGTTAGACAAAATAGTTTCTTCATCCAAACCTTCAACTTGTCTTTTAGACCCTATTCCTACCAGGTTATTTAACCTCTTGCACTCCTTTGTACCGCAGGCGGGCAAGTCTCTGCGTCCCAGAGCACACAAGGGCGCTCTCGTGCGCCCTTGTGCGCTCTAGGACGCATGATGGAGCTGCGTCCAAGCGCGCACTGAAAATAAAAGCTGCAGACACAGCCGCGAACAGATTAGTTCATCTGATTGACCTCTCATTTGACTAATAAGAGCCTTGAATTGGGTTTCTGAAACCTTGAAGAACCAATGACTGAAAACCTAGCAAGAAGGACCCGCCTACCAAAGCTGTGAATGCAGTGAGCCAATTGAAGCAGAGAAGTTCGCGAGCTGTTTTTTGTAAGGCTGGATGAAGACAGACTGCTGCAGCAGATAAAAAAGGACCTGCAGGAAGAACCGTCACAGACCCAGCAGCACGGAGACATCCACAAGTGCAACCTGTGTGACAGGGACAGCCATTCGCGCATCGGCCTCTTCAGTCACAGGTGGTGCTTTTTTTTTTTTTTTTAATTCGAGCAGAATAGACGTTTAGGATTCTCTTCCATGGTCATCATAGACCGATGGAGGCCGACGACGAAGGTCGTAAATCATTCGCCAAAACCGCAATCATGGAATTATGTTTTGACCGGGTCGCGAGACCAGAACCACGAGCGGACCAGCATCGCGTTCGTCTGACAATGAGGAAGAGAAGTTCGCCAGGACACTGCTGTGAAGAGGTAAGGTGTTATAAGCTAAATTATTCTTTATCCCTGAAAATTGTAATCAAAAATGACTTTTGACCGATCGGTAAATTACAACTGTGCGACGCACGAAGTCTGAAGTTCATGCGCCGCGGTACACGGGTCATGTGCCGCGTCCAGACCGTGAACGCCGCCCCCTCCCACTACTCTTCTGTAGCGAGGGGGGGGGAGGAACCACGGTGACTGCGCCGCTGTCGCCACATCGCCACATGAGTCTATTCCGTCATGTAGCGATGGCCGATGTCCGTCCTCTGTAGCGAGGGGGGGGGACAACCCCCCACACACACACACAGTAGTGGGGGGGGGAGCCGCGGTGACTGCGCCGCTGTTGCCACATTGCCACATGAGTCTATTCCATCATGTAGCGATGGCCGATGTCCGTCCTCTGTAGCAAGGGGGGGCAACCCCCCACACACACACACACACAGCCCTGAATGTCACCTTTCATTAGAGGCCAAGATGAAGCCTCTATATTGAATCATTCAAAAGTTACAGACGTTTTACCAAACTGTGTCATTTGGCACAATTTGGCACAGTTCCAAAACGCCTGGGAACTACCTGAGTAAAAAGCTGTGTAATATATTCATTTTTTGTGGTAGTGTTACAAAATTTTGACCTCAGCTGGATAACACTTGGTTCTACATTTCCGTTGCATTTTCCAGCCCGGATCTGAAGCTGTGTGTTATTTGCAAGCATTTGTATCCAAAAAAACACCCAGGCCAAATTTATTTTCTTCAAGTTCAGTATGTTTAGATGACTGTAACTCAATGGCCGGAGCACTTAGAGAGATTATGGCTATTTTGCCAAAAAATTCAAAGTGTTTTCTTTTAAATGAGACCAACCCCACGAAGATGCAGCAAAGTTTTGAAGAACAGCTTTCGATTTACTTTGGGCACGTTATTTTTTGGCGTTTTTAGGGAAATTGACCGGAGTGCAAGGGGTTAAAGAAGTTTTCCCACTTATTGGTTGCTTTATTCTTCATATAATCAATTCTTCATTAACTTTAGGCCATGTACCGCAGGCTTTTAAAACGGCTGTAATTAAACCCTTACTCAAAAAGCCAACGCTAGATCCAGGAGCTTTAGCTAACTATAGACCAATCTCTAATCTCCCTTTCATTTCAAAAATCTTAGAAAGAGTTGTTGCTACGCAATTATTTGACCACCTGCAGGGAAATGGTTTATTTGAGGAGTTTCAATCTGGGTTTAGAATGCATCATAGCACTGAAACAGCCTTAGCGAAGGTCACTAACGACCTCCTCATCGCATCTGATAATGGACTGGTTTCTGTACTTGTCCTTTTAGACCTTAGTGAAGCTTTTGATACTATCGATCATAATATTCTACTTGATAGATTAGAACACTAGATTAGAACACTGGGCTGCACGGTGGCGCAGTGGTTTAGCACTGTGGCAGCACAGTTTTACCCTCGGCCGGGGGACCGTGGGGATCATGAGATCGTGGGTTCGATCCCAGCCCCCGACCAACAGTGAGCTGTGTGGAGTTTGCATGTTCTCCCCGTGTTGCGCGGGTTTACTCTGGGATTTCTCCGGTTTCCTCCCGCACACCAAAAACATGTAGGTTTAGGGCGCTTGCGCACGCAGCGACCAGCAGCCGGTGGCTTGTCACCAGACTGCAAACCAAGTCTACCTACGGGTACAAATAAGTAACAAACAAAAAAAAAAACAAAAAAAAAACAACACTATGTTGGACTTAATGAAACTTTGTTGCAGTGGTTTAGATCTTATTTATCTGATAGGTTCCAGTTTGTTCATGTAAATAATGAGTTTTCTTTCAACTCAAAGCTTAGTCATGGAGTTCCACAGGGATCTGTGCTAGGCCCTACTCTTTTTAGTTTATATATGCTTCCGTTAGGCAACATTATTAGAAAGCACTGTATACATTTTCATTGTTATGCAGATGACACACAATTATACCTGTCAATGAAGCCAGATGATAGTAATCAATTAGCCAAATTAGAAGCCTGTCTTAAGGAAATCAAAGCTTGGATGACTTGTAATTTCCTGCTATTAAATTCAGATAACTAACTAACTAACCTGCACTTATATAGCGCTTTTCTAGTCACAAAGACCACTCAAAGCGCTTTCACTAGTACTAACCCTCTATTCTAAGGGCCTATAGGAAACAAATATCTAGGGACAATTTAGAACAACCAGTTAACCTAACATGCATGTCTTTGGATTGTGGGAGGAAACCGGAGCCCCCGGAGTAAACCCACGCAGCACAGGGAGAACATGCAAACTCCATACAGAAAGGTTCCAACCCCTGCCAGCCTGGGGATTTGAACCAGGAACCTTCTAGCTGTAAGGCAACAGTGCTAACCACTGCACCACCGTGCTGCCCAAGACGAGTGACTGAAGTCATTCTTGTTTGTCCAAAAAACCTTAGAAATACCTTTCCAAATCAAACTTTCAGTTTGGATGTGGTTACTCTTTCTCTTAATAGCTCTGTGAGGAACCTTGGAATTATTTTTAATCAAGATCTGTCCTTCAATTCACCTATTAAATTTGTTTCTAAGACTGCCTTCTATCATTTGCGTAATATTGCCAAGATTAGGAGCATCTTGTCTCAGAGTGATGCTGAGAAACTGATCCACGCTTTTGTTAGCTCGAGATTAGATTATTGTAATTCTTTATTATCAGGCTGTCCTAAAACATCTTTAAAATGTCTTCAGCTGATCCAAAATGCTGCAGCAAGAGTTTTAACAGGTACTAGAAAGAGAGATCATATCTCTCCGGTTCTGGCCTCCCTTCATTGGCTTCCCATAGAGTTTAGAATTAAGTTTAAAATCCTTCTTCTTACTTACAAAGCTCTAAACAATCAGGCTCCTTTTTATTTAAAAGATCTGATACTACCGTATTATCCTAACAGAGCACTACGCTCCCAAAATGCAGGATTACTTGTAAAACCTACCTTTTTGATATAGCCTACAATTAGGGAGGGATCATGTGTTTCTGAACGCTCCCTTAGTTATGCTGCTATTAGGTTTAGTCAGCCGGGGGACCTCCAATAATGCACTGGGCCTCACTCCTTTCTTCACTCTCAATTAAATATTTTTTTTGCTGGTCATTAACATCTGTTTGTTCCCTCCCATAGACTGAAGCCCCATCCTGCTGTTTGCTCTCTACATGTCTGTTCTTTTCATCTTCTCTGTCCCCTCACCCCCCAGTCAGTCACAGCAAATGACTGCCCCTCCCTGAGCCTGGTTCTGCTGGAGGTTTCTTCCTGTTAAAAGGGAGTTTTTCCTCTCCACCGTCGCCAAGTGCTTGCTCACGGGGGATCGCCTAATTGCTGGGGTCTTTCTGCAACTGTGGGGGTTCCCCCTACAGTTGATAGCGCTATGAGATGACTGTTGTTGTGAAATGGCGCTATATAAATAAAGTTGAATTGAAGTGAAGACCAATGCTAGATGCAAAAAAATAAGTTTTTAAATTTTGAACATTTCTTGTAATTTGCTTTAAAAAATGTCTGCAACTTTTTTCTCATAATTTTTCAACATTTTTTCCATGTAAATTTGCAAATTTTTTCTCATGAATTTGCAGCATTTTTCTTTTAAATTTGTACCTTTTTCTCATAAATTTATAACTTTTTTCTCATAAATTTGCAGCTTTTTCTTTTAAATCTGCAACTTTTTCTCAAAATTGCATCTTTTTTGTTTTAAATCTGCAAATTTTTCTCATAAATTTGCAACTTTTTACTCATAAATCTGCACTTTTTTCTTTTAAATTCGTTATTTTTTCTCATAAATTCACTACTTTTTTCATCATATATCTGCAACTTTTTTGCTGTAAATTTTTGACTTTTCCTTTTAAATTTGCAACATTCATACAAATGCTGGTTAAGTTTTTATTCTATGTAATGCCTTACATTTTGTCTCTTCATCTAGACAATGACTCAAGTTTGTTCCTAAAAAGTTTTTGTTTTAAAGCAATCAATCAATCAATCAGTGCATCAGATTTATATAGGGCTTTATCATAGACACTCAAAGACGCTTTACAGAAATTAAGGGTCATCCACCACCTGGATGGATGAAGCAGCCACAATACGGCGCCATCCCTTTTTAACTATTCACACACACATTCACACAAAGGGCCACTTTAGAGTCTCCAATTAACCTAACCTGCATGTTTTTTGGATGGGGTTTGAATTCTTCCCTATTACAAAAATAGGGGCCCCTCTACCTTGCATAGCCCCAACTACCTATAGTGTCCCCAGGGGCGGACTTAGTCCATTTGGGACCTAAGGCAAAGACAGAAATGGGGCCCTACTTTTTCTTTGTTCTTCACTTTCTTTACACTTTTTGGGGTATGACTTAAATTTTTATGTTATTGATTTTAAAATTGTAACGGGTAGGTGCTATATAAGTGCTAGCTTCAGCCTACACCCTTTTGGTTGTTCTTATGTGTCCTACATATTTTGAATTGTTTTGATTGTATGTTTATTACCAAATAAAATTCACATTCATTCATTCAATCAGGCCTTACTGACATCCTACCTGAAGCTTATTGTCCTCAGAAGTCTTCAAATGATGATATCATTCAGGCATCAGGAATTAAATCTGTAGGAAAACAAAGAAGTTTAAAGTGATATTAGATGAGGAAAAAAGGCCAAAGTTACAAGAAAAAACTGCAGATTACTGAGAAAGTCATAAAATTTTATGGAAAATGCCATTCAGAAGAATAAAGATGGAAATTTACATGGAAAATAAAAGAATAATTGCATTGGTTTTTGAAAAAATGTCTCCAAACCAACTGTGATGATGTTTGTGGTGGTGGTGGTGGGGAGTTAACAGTTTGCACATTTGCAGCTCAAGTAACTGAATTATCCAGTATATATCACACAAAATAAGGATATATACAAAAAATATTAAACAGGCCCTCTCTGAGCTAAATAGCAATGCTCTTTGTCTGTCAGGTGCTTAGGCCATGATGATGGGTCATCTTCAGGAACAAACTGGTCAGACTGGTGGTATATAGTTCCCTCATCATCTCCTCCTCTGTGAAGGGTAGCTGCTGACACAGCAGGCATGTCATTTAAGCAACATGGGCTAGCAGCCGCGGGACTGTCTACAATGGATACAGGTCAAGTGAACCCCTGACCAAGTGAGCACCAAGTGGACCCCAGGATCCAATCTGTACATGTACAAGTACATTTTCAATCCAGTGATTTACAAACTGATTCATAATTTTCTGAAGCCTCATTCAGAACATTATTGGGCTGTCTACACATTCGGGTACTTCACGTGAATGCACAAAGCGGGCTGCACGGTGGCGCAGTGGTTTAGCACTGTGGCAGCACAGTTTTACCCTCGGCCGGGGGACCGCGGGGATCATGAGATCGTGGGTTCGATCCCAGCCCCCGACCAACAGTGAGCTGTGTGGAGTTTGCATGTTCTCCCCGTGTTGCGCGGGTTTACTCTGGGATTTCTCCGGTTTCCTCCCGCACACCAAAAACATGTAGGTTAGGGAGTTAAGAGGCGCTTGCGCATGCAGCGACCGGCAGCTGGTGGCTTGTCACCAGACTGCAAAACAAATCTAATGTCAGTGGTTCAGACAGTGACAGAGGCATAGAACCTTACAGGTTCGAGCCGTCCGAGACGGAATCAGATGCTTTGTCTGATGACAACAGTTCCGACGATGACCAGAGAGCAGAACCAGTGGAAAATGTCATTGAACTGGACATTAATCGCCTCCAGAATTGTGAAGCCGAAGGGGGTCTGTCGAGGGCGCCCCATAAATATTGATTTTTCGGAAGCCATTATTATTACAGTGGAGGAGAGCCGCTGCTGTCAAGAAATTGACCAGATGAATATGAGAATGGAGGCGCATACATGTCAAGAGAGATGTTTTCGCTGCGCCACCGTGTAGCCGCTGTTCCTGGCTCACTGACCAGGTTTTGACCCGACTGGACTCGGCAGATGTTCACAGATGTTAAAGCATTATATTAAAAGATCGATCCGTGGGTTTTGTGGATCGATATCGGCTCAGTCAAATGTAGATCGATCCAGATTGTTGTATAGATCTTTTGAACCTACCCCTACTCACTGGCAACTCATGCAGTCCCTGAAAGCATCCTGGTGCCCGTGGGCACTGTGTTGGTGACCCCTGCTCTACATTGTGCAAGAGGTCCATTCTGTGTCGACAAAAGAGAAAGACCATAGAGAAGATTCATGGATGTAGTGAAGGAGGACATGGAGAGGGTTGGTGTTACAGAGGAAGATCCAAGGGATATAGGGTGAGATGGAGGCAGAAGATCTGCTGTGGCAACCCCTAAAGGGAGCAGCTGAAAAAAGAAGAAGAATACTGTGTCAATATGTTGAAAAAGACATTGAAGCATTAAAGACGCACTCCAGCGGCTCTAAAACCACCTCAAAAACAAATGTATATTGCCCAAAATAGTATATTGTGGCTTTTTTTTACCCACAAAAAAAACTTTCATTGCTTTAGAATTGCTTGGAAAGCGCTTTTAAATCTTGCACCTACTTAAGTATGCACGGACCTATGAATATTCTAATTAGCTCCACCCATACTCCCACCCACTAGTAGGTGATGCTGCAAGGCCAGCCTCTCAGAGGAGAGGAGAGGGGAGGGCTCTCCTCTGACCCGAAGACTGCTATGCAAAACAGAAGTCTTCATCCCCATAAAACTATATGTGTCCACCTAGGCGTGAGTTTTCACGCTTCCCAGCTGCAAACTGCATGGAGAGTATCACTGTCTGGTCAGAGAACTTCGGCCCATTTTCAAGCAGTATTTTTGGCTACAAAAGTGCAGTTTGATGAGCTTTTTCTGTCTACCCCAACCCGCTCTCCTCTCCCTGACCTCCAGGGCTTGCACTTGATTGGTCGCCATGACTCCTGGTGAGTGGGCTGCTAGTCTGTTCACGACTCAAAAGCAGAAAGAGCAAACAGTTGTAAGAAGTTATCTGAAGCTTAAAAGAAATGCTAGCTAGATTGCTAAAATAGGCTAATCATTGAATATGTTAACATAAAAGAGGAAATAGCTTAACGCTGCACAAAGTTAGCTTAAAAATACTTAAAGCTTTTGGAAGGGTCTGAAGATTCCATCTCATTAACTCCCATTATAATCACTTAATTTTTCTGAAAAACCTACCTGAGTTTAAATGCCAAAATTTCAACAGCCATAAAATCATCAAAAATCTGAAGGGAAGCTAAAAGCATAAAACAGAAGTTGCAGAAGTCGAATTTGAGTCCTTCATTAAAATCCATTAAGTATTTTTTAGATGAAAAATGGTACATTTTGGAACTAATGGAACCACACATGTCCTGAAGAAGGTGAACCTTTGAGAATGAAGTCTGTAGAATAAAAACTGCAGAACTAGTTAGTGACCAAAAAACAGTGGAAGAAGGAGGGAAACATCTGTCAGAAAAGAGGAGGCGTTTATTTGAAAGAGCCAACAAACAATCTCCAGCACGTGCCACCTGTGTGCATCTCCTGTGTCAGATTTTAAGCCCACGTGACCACACTCTGACCTCCATCTTTACGCGGGGAGCAGGTTAGTAAATCAGCGCAGGACTGGCTCCAACACAAAGCGGGATTAGCGTGTCCACACACGACTGGACGGCTAACCAGACTCTGGATTGCAGCTGTTGATAACCGACGCTGCAGATGTTGATCACAACGCTTTCTCATCGTCTTTCTATGTTCCGCCTTCTTCCTGCTACCTATTTGTTCACTAGATTTTCTTTTTCCCCATTCTATATTTAACAGAAGTCTGCTGCTTATTTATATTAGCGCAGATAAAAAAAATTGCAAAAATAAGGAAACTAACATTTTCCCTCTTCATTATGCATTTTTTCTTTTTTTTTTGTTGAAAATTTAAAGCTCTTATTGTTGTGTCCATAATTATAGAAATTATGAGGTATCACTAACTCAGTGAACACGGCTTTATTGCAGGATACATCTATATACTATAAGGCTTACGGCACTCACCTGCATGCCAGGTAGCTCCCACGACAAGAGGGAGAGCCTCTTCCGCCCATCTCCTTTATACCATTAGTGGCGTCACTCCCGGAAACCAACAGTCAGCCACCCCGGTCCATCCCACGTCCAACCCGGCCGCCATCTTACTACTACCAGCCTTTTTCATATCTAACACCCCCCCCTTTAAAAAACTGTCAAGCACACAAACAACCCACCCTAATTTGTCTCCCGACTCACGCTCTAAAAGGGGAAGAACATATGTACAAAAATAAATAAACTCCTATCCATTCACACAACTGAGGCTGTGAGGCCGGGTAGACTGCCAGCGCCCCCTACACGGCTGGGCGGGTTATTCTGCTGCCAGAGAAAGAACAATTCAATAAAATAAAACAAAGCCGTGTTTCTAACTCAAAATAATCCCATGAACAGTACTGCACATTACATACAAAGCACAACATACACATACTATTGGCGGCCCCCACCCCAACACCCACCCCACAATCTGCATTCATAATACAAGACCATGTTGGGCAGTCAATCAAAATTATCCAAACAACCAAGGCGGGCTCAAATTTACCATAACTGTCATGAGCCGAGCTGGCTTGGTTTCTCCCAGCTCGGCCCTGTTCTCTCTATGGGTTCTGGCTTCACTGTTCATGTGCATTTTGTGTTTTCATCCCGTCACTTTAGCTGCTACCTGACCAGCAGCTGTTAGTCAGCCTTGTGATCTTTTTCCCACACTGCTGACAGTCTGTCGGTCCTACCACGCCCCCCTCACTCTCCGTATTCCACCAGCTGTCCCAGCCCTGGTAATTATCTGTCCCGTGCAGGTGTTTCCAATTTGTGTGACCAGCGGCGTTTGGACTTAAGCAGCTCTTCGCTAGACAAACGCCGCTGGGTCATTGTACGAGTCACTTCTACTCTCCATGGTGCGACAGTCACGTCAGAAGGACTTTTGGAGTATCCTCGCTGGGAGTATTGGACTTTCGGGACTGTTTTACTTGTGAGTAAACTGTTGCGTTTCTCTCTGTTGTTCGCTGCTACGCTGAGCCAGAAGCGCTTCTCCCTCTGCAGTATTCTGCTGCGCTTCTGGTGGCGTTCCTCTCAGCAGCAAACTAGTACGCTTAGGCTGTTGCCCCGTTTACATTCCCCCCGAGTAGCTTTATGCCCTGTTGTCTTCTCCGCTCTCAGAGCACATTCTCATTGTATTGTTGACTAACGTGTCCATCTGTATCTGCACTGTTCATATCAATAAATGTCTGTTTGGTGAAACCCAGCATTTAAATCCTCGTTCTTCCTTCTCTCCACTGTGCATAATGGAAGGGCGCAAGGGGGGTTTATGACATAATGACCTGGCCAGTTTAGAGGATTTAGTGGGTTCACCAACACACCACCTTTCTTATCTAACGAACTGTCTTTTCACTCACCTGTTGTGGAGCGCATGATGCCCCGGGCTCGTCGACCTTGTCTGAGGAGAGGAGGATCGGCCACAGGGTCTCCTAGTGAGGTGGAGGAGTTGGCAGCTGTCTACATCCAAAGCTATGTGGATGAGTTTCTCGCTGCCAGCGGACCCGAGAGGGATTGGTGGTGCGTTCACGGAGCAGTGGGGATTTTGGAAGCACACCCTGGGCAATGGATTTACCCACAGTACACCAACCTGCTCTCCACGGTCTGCTCGCTCCAGCGCTCCTCCCCGGGCCTAGCATTTCCCGTGACGCCGGAATGGAGGCCCGCTTCCCTGCAAACTGGCAGTCTCTGTGGCGCGTTGCTCGACCCTCCACTCGCTCCAGTTCGGTCGATCCGGGTACGTAAAAGACAGCATCGTCCTGCAAGGGGACGCCGGGAGAATCCCTCCTCTTCTCCAGTGGCCATCATCGCTTAATTCACCGAGAGATCCACTGGATTCACCCGTCCATGCCTACCTCCGTCGTCAGGGAGACAGCTCCTCCAATAGCCTGCGGAGGGGTCCAAATCGTCACTGGCATGGAGAGGGGAGAATTCCTGCTGGGCAAATCAACCCTGCTGCAGTCCCGGGATGACAGGCAAGTATTTTTTCATTCTGAATCAATCTTTAACACTGAATCTTGCCTGTCTCCCAAGGGGGAGGCCCAGTATCAGCAGTCCACTGGGTCCTCTCCTCCAGCTGCAAGTAATGATTGTTTCCTTCCCCTCTTTGTGTCTCCTCCCATTCTCCCTGAGGGCCTGCCGGACCAAGAACCGGGCCGCCTGACAATGGAGGAGGTTGAGGCCCTGGATGATCCTGCCCAGGAGCCCACACGGAGGCGCTCCCCCACAACCACTCCAGCGGACGAGGAGTGGGCGAGTCTGCTTGCCTTTGTCAACCGCCGGGTTGAGGAAGAGCGTTGTGAGAGGGAGGTCCGAGGACGCTCTTCCCTGGCTTTGAGGGTTCCACCTCCTACGTCTGCTCAGCCCACGGATTCACCCTCAGATGATGAGTGGGCTAATCTGCTCATCGCAGTCAACGGCCGGGTCGAAGAGGAGCATCTGAGGACCAGGACTGCAATCACCATCATGCCTGCTGCAGGGACCGCCGCAGTAGAGTCACCCCATGGACCTCACCCCCAGCCAACGGGATCCGGACCGTCACCGTCAAAGTCCTGGACAACGGTGGAGCTCGAGCACAGGCAAGTTATCTCTCCTGTAGTTCAATTGTCAGTGATTGAGAGATCTTGTCTGGCTTTCGAGGAGGAGAGTCGGGTGCGGCTCTCGGCTGCACCTGGGCTCCCCTCGCTGGGCTCTGCCACTGCCGGTGACCCTAACCTTTCCCCCTCTCCCATGCCTGTGGAGCCCCTCACTGGGGTTGCCAGAGAGGAGCTGCCATCACCAGGGTTGCCAACCAACGACGGCGAGAGGTTGGCAGTTCCAGAGGAGGTTGGCGGGGGCACAGCACCGAGCACAACAATGGAGGCTTTGCACCCCAAGTCACAGAAGTCCTGGACGGGGGTGGAGCCCGAGTTCAGGCAAGTGTGCTCCATTATGTCAACCCCTCATTTGTCAATGTCACACTGCCCAACTCATGGTGAGGAGGGCCCGGGGCAGCTTGTAGTAGCCCTTGGGGCCACCTCACCGGGCTCTGCTGCTGCTGGTGACCCTGACCCGGTCTCTTTTTCTCTCCCTCCGGGGTTGGAGCCCCCAGCCAGGGTCACCGGAGAACAACTGACTTTGCCGGAAGCCATCGAGGATCGGGATCCAGCGCCAGGTGGCGTTAGGACCACCACCTCCCTCGCTGGGGAGGCCACCGCGGGAGCAATGAAGCCCCTGATGGGGGTCACCACTGGTGCAACGGTGCTCCAGCTGGAGCCCATCATGGGTGCAGCCACGTCCCAAATCGGGACCGTCGTGGGTGCAGCTCTGGCCCAATCAGAGCCCACCGTGGGTGCTGCGGAGTCACCACCAGAGGTCGCCGAGGGTCTGGCCCTGCCGAGGGAGGACATCGCTGTTTCAGCTCCTCCTGCCAAGGTCGTCAAGGTTCCCCCATCGATCTCCTCCTCAGCCTGGTGTCTCTGCGGGTTGGCCCTCTCACCATAGGTGCAGCTTTGACGCAACCGGGGTCCACCGCGGGTGCAGCTGAGCCTCGGTCGGAGGCCATCGTGGGTGTAGTTGAGCCTCAGCCAGAGGTCACTGTGGGTGTAGTGGAGCCGGCCCAGTTGGGGGCCATCGTGGGGGTAGCTGAGCCTCAGTCGGAGGTCACCACGGGTGCAGCTAGGCTCCCGCTGGAGTCCATTGTGGGTGCAGTGGAGCCGGCCAGGTCAGGGGCTACTGTGGGCACAGCTTGAATCCTGCTGGAATCCGTCACGGGTGCAACAGAGCAGGCTCCGTCAGAGGACACCGTGGGGGCAGCTAGGCTCCTGCTGAAGGCCATCGTGGGTGCAGCGGAGCCGGCCCGGTCGGGGGCCACCGCGGGTGCCACTATGGACCACCCTGAGGATGCCGTGGAGGGTCCCTCACCCCGGCCTGTTTACCCACCATTCAACCTTCCAGTGGGCAGGCCACCTCCTGTTTCACCCCTTCAGTCCTGGTGGCTGAGTAGCATCGGCCAGCCGCCAGAGGAATTGACTCCCCGGGTCAGGTGGCCCATGTGTTCCGGCAGGCCGCCGGATGCCATCCACTGGACCTTCTTCTGGGCCTGGGACTCTGGGTTGCCTCCTGAACCCCAACGCCCGTGGTCCTGGGCGGGTTAATCATGGGCCCTGGGCAGGGAATTGTGTTCCCTCCTTTCCAATTCTCCCTACCTCCCACCCGAGTTCGTGTTGTTTGTTGTTGTGCAACAGGTCGAGGGAAGGAGGGGGGGGGCTTCTTGATGTTACCGTGGGTGTCTGGGAATCCACCCCTTAGAGGAGGGGCTCTGTCATGAGCCTAGCCGGCTTGGTTTCTCCCAGCTCGGCCCTGATCTCTCTGTGGGTTCTGGCTTCACTGTTTATGTGCATTTTGTGTTTTCATCCCATCACTTTAGCCGCTACCTGACCGGCAGCTGTTAGTCATCCTTGTGATTTTTTTCCCACATTGCTGACAGTCTGTCGGTCCTACCATGCCCCCTCACTCTCCGTATTCCACCAGTTGTCCCAGCCCCGGTAATTATCTGTCCCATGCAGGTGTTTCCAATTCGTGTGGCCAGTGGCGTTTGGAATTCAGCAGCTCTTCGTTAGACAAATGCTGCAGGGTCATTGTACGAGTCACTTCTACTCTCCATGGTGTGACCGTCACATCAGAAGGACTTTTGGAGTATGCTCGCTGGGAGTATTGGACTTTCGGGACTGTTTTACTTGTGAGTAAACTGTTGCGTTTCTCTCTGTTGTTCGCTGCTACGCTGAGCCAGAAGCGCTTCTCCCTTTGCAGTATTCTGCTCCGCTTCTGGTGGCGTTCCTCTCCACAGCAAACTAGTACGCTTAGGCTGTTGCCCCGTTTATGTTCCACCGAGTAGCTTTACGCCCTGTTCCATAGCGGTGATCAGTGAACCCACATCCATAATATTTATGCGTGCCTGGGGCAGACCTTATCTTGATCACGGAGGCAAAAGCATCCTCTCTGCATTGGCCATCAGTGCCTCAGCGCGAGACTCACCCCCATCCAGAGAAGCCCCTTCAGTAAGGCCTCTCGTGACGGTCTCTGCTGCCTTGAACTGTTGGGCAAGCTCGATAGCTGCAGCTAATGTCAACTCCCCTGGGTGTGTTAACAACCTGGACCGGGTTGCCGGGCAGTGGATGTGCTGTGCCAGCTGGTCCCGAATCATCTCGTCCTCCAGGAGTCCAAACTAGCATTCCCTCGCCAGCTCACGGAGATCTGCCATGAATCTTCTAACTGGCTCTCCCGACCACTGGCGGTGCTGACGAAACTGAATGTGCTTAACCGTGATGTTTTCTGGCGCTCTAACGTACCGCGCCATTAGCTTCACAACCTCATTGAAACTGTCAGCACCTTCAAGGTTCCCTAGGATCCTCTGCCCTTCCATTCCCAAATTATGGACCAACACAGCTCTCACTCGGAGCTTCTCCATCTCGCCCAGGTTTAAGACAACGAGATAGTTGGTGAAGGCAGCAAACCAATGAGGCCACAGCACGGGCAGCTCGCCCGGGGCCTCCAAAAACTCCAAAAACCAAAAACTCCAAAAACAAAAAAAAGCTGGCAGTGGAACGTTCTATTATCACTTTTACCTTGTCGCCAAATGTTGTGTCCATAATTATAGAAATAACGAGGTATCACTAATTCGGTGAACAGGGCTTTATTACAGGATACAACTGTATACAATAAGGCTTACGGCACTTGCCTGCATGCCAGGTGACTCCCACAACAAAAGAGGCAGAGCCTCTTCCGCCCACCTCCTTTATACCATGAGTGGCGTCACTACCGGAAACCGGCAGTTAGCCACCCCGGTCTATCCTACATCCAACCCGGCCGCCATCTTACTACTACCAGCCTTTTCCATATCTAACACTTATCTCTTGAATTTGCATCCTTATGCTTATAAAATGACAGTTTTTGTCTCTTAATTCTGAGTGATTTTAAATTTGCCATGCTTTTTTCTGCCTAAATTTGAGTATTTTTCTTGGTAAATGTCAGAAATTTCTCTTGAATTTCCAAATTTTTTCTTGTAAATTTTGGTTTTTAAATGTGTCATTTTCCCCTTAAATTTGAAGGACTTTATTTGCAATTTTTTGAGATATTTCTCACATTTTTGCATATTCTTACTCATAAATTTGCTACCATTTTCTCTTAAATTTGGATCTTTTCTCCCTTGAATTTTTGATTTTTTTTTGGCAACTCTCTTATTTCTCCCTGTTCTGTTTTTCACGTAAACTTAAAACTTACTCAAAAATTTAGGAGGATTTTTTC
The DNA here is from genome assembly GCA_020510985.1 of Pholidichthys leucotaenia. NCBI lineage: Eukaryota > Metazoa > Chordata > Actinopteri > Cichliformes > Pholidichthyidae > Pholidichthys > Pholidichthys leucotaenia. Next base: position 101,225,639 of record CM035836.1, read on the forward strand.
AAAGTTTAGTTTATTATCCAAGTCATATAAAGCACTCATTATCAAATTGAAATTTTAAGCAGAAATCCTTTTTGTAATCATTACTGTCATTATTAATAGGACAACCTGAGCTGATTTATAGTGATTGCCAAAAACTTATTGATTGGAGTTTTTCGAAACTTTTTCTGCCGTTTACTCAGTGACAACAAGGTGCCAGTAAAACCCAAGTTTCCAAAACTTCTAGACAACCTCTTTCAGTCTTCTGGAACAGTAAAGATGCAAGTAGAAGTAGTGAAGGTAGACGAGTTTAAATACCTGGGGTCAACCATCCAAAGCCATGGAAAATACACAAGAGAGGTGAAGAAGAGAGTGCAGGCAGGGTGGAGTGGGTGGAGATGATTGTCCGGGGTGATTTGTGACAGAAGGATAGCAGCTAGAGTGAAAGGAAAGATTTATAAGGCGGTAGTGAGCCCTGCTATGATGTATGGTTTGGAGATGGGGGCGCTGACAAAAGGCAGCAGGTGGTGCTGGAGATGCACCACAGAGAAAATTCATGGATGCAGTGAAGGAGGACATGGAGAGCAGCCAGAAGAAGAAGAAGAAGAAATGGAAAGACTGTTAAAGCCATTTCCCTCTAATCTGCTCAGGAATTTAATTTCCTCAAAAGCCCCGTGTTTGTTTCCATTTGTGAATTTGCTCTCAAATCCACTTTTTTAATGTGTTCCAGGTTCTGGCCACAGGTCTGTCCAGCCTGTACTCGTGTCTCCCAGCCCAGCTGCAGGTTTACAGTGAAGACTGGCACAGCCTGGACCAGGCTGACTGGCAGCAGGTAACCATAGCAACCACTGAACGGTGGACTGAAATAATGAACAAAGAAATCTAAGTTGGTAAACCCTGTTTTTGATTTTTTTAATAGGACTAGCTTCAGTTTTAAGCCACTTCAGCCAAGATTTGTAGGCATTTCAGGTGATTATTTAAAGCTTTGGGCCACTTCCGCATTAAGTATGATTAAGCTGTGCTGTTCCCAAATGTAATGCCCAAGTATAAATGTAATGCCCTCCAGTATACAACTAGGACAATATCAGTCGCTACGGAGGGTGACAATATGTATGGGTACATATTCATACTATGTAGGATAACTAAGTAGACGGTTATGCTGTTTATTCCATCTTACTACAGTGCTCCGCACTTTGTATATATATTTATATATTTATGTGTACGTATGTATATTCACTGCTCTTATTTTTATTTTTCGTATCTTCTTAATTATTGCTCTGAGTGTTGCTATCCCTGTGCTGTTGCAATCCTGGAATTTCCCCATTATGGGACTATTAAAGGCTTATCTTATCTTATCTTAAGTCCCCCGCTGGTCACTGTTTAGTCATGTTAACTTTCACATGCAAAGTTTCTGTACCTTTTGTGCATGGCGGGATGTGGTCGACAGACCAGACTGTCAACGGCGAAGTAGATCATTCCGGCTTGCTGAAATCACCCCAAGAGTGCTCAGATCTTCTGAATGTCAACCTTGACCTTAGGTGTAAATTCCCCTGTGAAAAAAAAACAAAAAAAACACCTTTCTACAGTAGATCTGTCATATCGGCTGGACAAGCCACCTGAGTGCAGCGTGCAATCACCAAGCGAACACAAAAAGAACGTTTGACTTTTTATTAAAATGATTCAAACACAGCCACTTGAGGAGAAAAACGCCACTCGCCAGAAAGCAGGAGCCCGGCAGAGAACAAACGAGGCTGATCAGCGAGGAATGGAAGACAAACTGGAAAACCAGATTTATGCCACTCATGTGGGAGATTAGATGAGACCCGCACAGAACCCAGCGAAGGAAAAGTACCAGCAGGTGGAACTGCTGGACAGGGACGGTAACTGGGTCTAACCGGGCGAAGAGGGAAGGCTGCTGAAGGAGGAGCAATAGGCTGGCGAGCGCACCAAATCCCCGTAGACTCACCGTTCTGTTGGCAGCAACCTGGAAGAGATGAAAGGAGATAAAGTTAGCAGATTTCATAAGACAAACGCCGCTACGTAGAGCCGTCTAGCTGAGCAGTATACTCAAACAAGCCAGCATAGAATCTCCCTCACCGTGTGGGTGAAGTGTCCACCCAGGACCTTGGAGGGAGGGGGATACTTCAGGGGAGGGCAGAGATGGCTGGAAGAGAAAGGCTTAACCTTGGAGACATGGAAGGTGGGGTGCGAGCGGAGTATCTGTGGGAGCTGGAGCCGCACAGCAGAGTCACCGACGTTCCCAGTGACCGGGAGGGGGCCCACGAACCTGGTCCACAGCCACCCAAAACCTGCTGTCCCTTATTATAGCTAGGTGCCGGCACCCTCTTGCGATCAGCATAGTACTGATTGCGCTCAGTGGTACACTGAATCGCAGCTCTGATTGATCTCCAGGCCCAGCGGCAGCGACGGAAATGAGCCCCCACGGACAGCACCGCAACCTCTCTCTTGGCCATGGAAAGTGTGTGTGTGTGGGGGGGAGGGGGTTGTAGCCCATGGACGCCTCGAATGGTGACCGACCCGTAGCCCAGGAGACCGTAGAATTAAGGGCGTATTCTACCCAGGTGAGGTGGGAGCTCCACGAAGTGGGGTCTTCGGCTGCCACACAACGAAGGGCAACCTCCAGGAACTGGTTGGCACGCTCAGCCTGCCCATTGCTTTGAGGATGGTAACCTTAAGTGAGGCTGATGGTGGTCCCAAGGCAATGGCAGAAGGATCTCCAGCCCCGTGACGTAAACTGTGGACCCTGGCCAGACACAAGGTCCATAGGAATGCCATGTAGCCTGACAACATGATAGGAGAGAAGTTCTGCTGTCTTAGCGGCGGAGGGCAGCTTGGGGAGGGGGAACAGGTGTACAGCCTTGGAAAACCTGTCCACGATCGTCAAAATTATGGGAGGGGGGAAGACCAGTGACGAAATCCATGGCAATGTGGGACCAAGGCTGACTGGGAATGTGGAAGGGGTGAAGAAGGCCAGCGGGGGGGTGGGGGGTGGAGGAAGACTTGTTCCGGGCACATGTCTGACAGGCTTTGACATATTCTTGCATGTCCCGACGTAGCGCAGGTCACCAAAACGCTCGCCTGATAATGTCAGTGGTCCGCGCCACCCCAGGGTGACAGGTGAAACGCTCAGTGTGCCCCCACTGGATGACTTCGCTGCCAAGAGCAGCTGGGACGTACAGATGGTTGGCGGGGCATCCCGCTGGTAAGGGCTCAGAGGACTGGGCTTGGCGGACTCGCTTCTCAACCTCCCAGGTGAGGGCTCCCAGGACGCACGAAGGTGGGAGAATGGACTGGGGGTGGGAAGGGGGGGGGGGTCAGTCACGTCCTGACTGAACTGTCTGGAGAGAGCATCGGGCTTCCCATTACGGGAGCCGGGCCAATAGGTAACAGTGAAGTTAAAACGCTGGAAAAATAAGGCCTAGCGAGCCTGCCTAGGATTAAGTCGGTGGGCCAACCACAGATACTCCAAGTTCTTGTGGTCGGTCCACACGGTTACCGGCTGAGCAGCTCCCTCCAGCCAGTGTCTCCATTCCTCAAATGCAAATTTAATGGCCAGCAGCTCACGATCACCCACGTCATAATTCCTCTCGGGCGGGGTGAGCCACCGAGAGAAATACGCACATGGGTGGAGCTTCAAGTCCGGTTGATAATCGGATTGTGCCTCCGGAGCCATGGGTAACCAAGTACCATCGCGTGAGAAGCCCATGAAAAGTCTGCTTCTCACGGTGGTTGCCCGACAGGAGGACGGATAACTGTGCCGTGCAGTGAGTAACGGACGCCACCGTCTGGCCAGAAAGAGTTTGCACAGAGCGGGGACCCAGCAGTTTAACCGTCGGAATCCCCAGCTCGTACACCAGCGTGGATGAGACAAAATGGAGAAATTACCGGGGGGCGGGGGGGGGGAATCAGATGGAGTCGGCCACCAACCGGCTGCCCTGACGGAGTGACAATAACCGACTAATGATGTTCCCCTCACTCTCAGAACGGTCAAAGGTGCGGGTAAACTCGGCCACAAATTGGTCAAACGTTGGTGGCGCGGTTCTCTGACTATCGATAACAGCCGGCGCCCAACTAAGGGCGCGGCCCCGAAGCAGGAGAACAAACTGATGAATTTTGGAGAGGTCATCCGGGAACTCCCCCTGCACCTGCCCAAAATAAAGCCGAATCTGACATAAGAAGTCCTTGCATTTCCCCACCTCCCCCGCAAGGTGGCTCCCCACAAGCCACCTGAGTGCAGCGTGCAATCACCAAGCGAACACAAAAAGAACGTTTGACCTTTTATTAAAATGATTCAAACACAGCCACTCGAGGAGAAAAATGCCAGTCACTCGCCAGAAAGCAGGAGCCCTGCGGAGAACAAACGAGGCTGATCAGTGAGGAATGGAAGACAAACGGGAAAACCAGATTTATGCCACTCATGTGGGAGATTAGATGAGACCCGCACAGAACCCAGCGAAGGAGAAGTACCAGCAGGTGGAACTGCTGGACAGGGAAGGTAACTGGGTCCGACTGGGCGAAGAGGGAAGGCTGCTGAAGGAGGAGCAATAGGCTGGTGAGTGCACCAAATCCCCGCAGACGCACCGCTCCATTGGCAGCAACCTGGAAGAGATGAAAGGAGATAACGTTAGCAGATTTCATAAGACAAATGCCGCTACGTAGAGCTGTCTAGCTGAGCAGTATACCCAAACGAGCCAGCGTAGAATCACTGAAGATGCTTCCTTATAAACGCTGGCAGACAGGGATCAGCAGGTGTGTCTGAAAAGGGAGCCGGAGAGCAGGAAGGAGGGGGCGAGCACTCGCCGCACATGACAAGATCATGTTACACAACTGAATAAAATGAACTTTCAGCACAAATGCTAAGGATACATGCAAAACAAATACATTTGGGGGGAAATTTGCAATTTTTGATTTTTTTTTTTCCAATAAATTTGCAACTTTTTTGTAAATTTGTATTTTTTTTTCTTAAGTGTAACTTTTTCTCATTACGCTTTTCTCATTAATCTACAACCATTTCTTCATTAATTTGCAACTTTTTTGTCATTAATCTGCAAACTTTTTCTTGTAAATCTGCAACTTTTTTCTTAAGTTTGCAGCTTTTTCTCATTAATTTGGAACTTTTTCCTTTTAAATTTGTAACTTTTCTTGAAGAAAGATGCCGATTTATCAGAAAAAAGTTGGATATTTGTGTGACAAAAATAATATAGTCATGAGAAAAAAGTAGCAAATTTAGAGGAAAAAGAGCCCAAGTTACAAGAGACCTAGAAATAAATATTGTCATTAAAACTTTGTAAAACAGCAACGTGACTGGTAGCCTAAGAATGGTGCACCATACTGAATAAAAAAGTGGGAAATTTGGAGAGAAATGTTACAAATACAGATTTTTTTTGGCCAAAAATTGCATGAAATTGCTCTTTATTGTTCCTAGAGGTTGTCAACACACACATTCAGTAGTGTCTGCTTTCCTAGCTTTCTAGTGTTTGGTGAAAATGCCTGAAATATTCTAAATCACAAATTAATGAGAAATAATTGCAAATTAAAGAGAAAAAGTTGCAAATTTGCAAGAGAAAAAAAATCACCAAATTTTAAGAAGACGTTGCAAATTGACAAGAAAAAAGTTTAAAATTTACAAGAAAAATGTGCAGGTTTGCAAAAGAAAAATCACAAATTAATAAGAAAAAAGTTAAAAATGTTAGAGAAAAAAGTTGCAAATCTATGAGAGAGTTGAAAATTTACAGAGGAAAAATTACAAACTTACAAAGAAAAAATGACAAATTTAGGAGAAAAAAGTTGCAAATTTACAAGAAGAAAGTTGCAAATTTATGAGAAAAAAAATGCAGATTTATGAAAAAAGTTGGATATTTCCAGGACAAAAATCATAAATTCATGAGAAAATTTTTTAAGTCTGAAAGTAACGCCACTGTGGTTTCATCCATCACTTTCCTTGCGGTCTGTATCAACTCCTCCTCCTCCTCCTCAGGTTCTGATTCCTTGCAGCCACCTGAGCAGGAAGCAGCGCTTCTTCTTAATGCAGAAGGACTGCTGCTCCTCCAGTGCCTCCTCTTTCCTGCTCCTCCTGCCTTCCTGGTCCCTCGGAGATCTCCACAACACTCAGTCGGAGCACATCCACTGGCCCAAAGGAGCAGGTGGGTGTAACAAACAGATACAGTAGTAAATACCCTGTAAAAGAGACAAATAATCAGTAGAATTCTCTCTCTCGTGTGTCAGATGTGTCAGTGTCAGATGTGTCAGTGTCAGACAGCGTTGGTTACTGTCGCGGTTCAGACTTTCTGATCAAATCAAATCAAATCAAATCAAATCAACCTTTATTGTCATATTGCTGTACATACAACTGTAGTGCAGGCAAGATGAAATTGTGTTTCTCTCGGCATCCATATAAGTACAAAGAACATGATTTAAGACACACTCACACATACCCCCACCCACCACCCCACCACAGGCATTCACACTTCCTTGAGACATACTTGAAAACTAACCAGAACTATAATATACAAATAATATACATAATGTCCATAGGTGCAGTAGTATGTATGAGAGATTCCGGATCAACTGTTCAGCATCCTAACAGCTTGTGGGAGGAAGCTGTTAATCAGTCTGATGGTTCTGCCTCTGATGCTCCGTAATCGTTTGCCAGATGGCAGAAGTTCAAAGTGTTTATTCAGAGGGTGAGAATGGTCCTTGACAATGTTCAGTGCCCTGCTACTACAACGGTTCTGAAAAAGTTCTTGAACAGAGGGGACGGAGACTCCAATTACCCTCTCAGCTCCCTTAACTATTCTCTGCAGGGCTTTTTTGTCTGACATACTGCAACTGGAGTACCATGTAGCAATGCAGTACGTCAGAACACTCTCCACCACACCTCTGTAGAAGGTCCTGAGGATGCAGATGGGGAGAGAGGCCTGTTTGAGTTTCCTCAAGAAGTGCAGTCTCTGCTGGACCCGCTTCCTGATCCCCAAGGAATTCTTGCTCTAGGTCAGGTCCTGTGAGATCTGCACTCCGAGGAACTTGATGTTCTCCACTCTCTCCACTAAACGGCCGCCGATGCTGAGAGGGACGTGTTCAGGCTGTGACCGCCAGAAGTCGATAATCATCTCCTTCGTTTTGTCCACGTTGAGCACCAGATTGTTCTCCCTGCACCAGCCCTCCAGGTCTCTCACTTCTTCCCTGTACATTGATTCCTCATCCCTCTGAATAAGTCCAACCACCGTGGTGTTGTCTGCAAACTTAATAATCTGATTCCCCTCGTGTCTGGATACACAGTCATGTGTTAGAAGTGTAAACAACAGTGGACTGAGTACGCAGCCTTGAGGGGATCTGGTGCTCAGCGTGATAGAGTTGGAGATGTTATTTCCAATCCAGACAGACTGAGGTCTCTCAGTCAGGAAGTCCAGGATCCAGAGACATGTGGCAGGGTTCAGACCAAGAAGGAGTAATTTCTCCATCAGTCTCTGGGGAATAATGGTGTTGAATGCTGAACTGAAATCAATGTACAGGAGTCTGGCGTAGGTGTCTTTCTGATCCAGGTGGGTGATGACAGAGTGCAGGGTGGTGACTATAGCATCCTCAGTGGAGAGGTTTGAACGATATGCAAACTGGAGCGGGTCATGTGATGCAGGGAGGTAGGCTGTGATGTGTGGTTTAACAAGCCGTTCAAAACACTTCATCACAATTGGTGTCAGTGCAACAGGACGATAGTCATTCAGACAGGACACAACTGGTTTCTTTGCCACCGGTACTATGGTAGAGGTCTTAAAGCATCTGGGAACGATGGCCTGACTCAGGGAGATGTTATAAATGTCAGTCAGGACATCCGCCAACTCGCTCGCGCAGTCTCGGAGCACAAGTCCCGGGATGTTGTCCGGACCTGCAGCTTTACGTGGGTTGACCCTGGTTAGGGTCCTCCGTGTGTTCACTGTGTTGATGGTGGTAGCTGGCCCAACCGATGGTGGAGATGGGCCAGCCCTCCCTCTGATTGTCGGGTTTGATGCTTCAAAACGTGCAAAGAAGTCGTTGAGCCTGTCTGGAAGCGAAGCGTCGTCATCATCAACCCCCTGCCTAGACTTATAGTCCGTCAGTGTCCGAACTCCCTGCCACATCTGCTTGGTGTTCCTAGTGTCACAGAGGTGTCCCTGGATTTTCTCTGCATAGGCGCACTTCGCCATCTTAATTCCCTTTAAGAGCACAGACCTGGCTGAGCGGAGGGCGATCCTGTCCTTCGCTCTGAAGGCTGCATCTCTGGCTGTGAGCAGCGAGCGCACCTCTGCAGTCATCCAGGGCTTATGGTTTCCCCGTACAGTGATGGTCTTCACTATAGTGACATCCTCAGTGCACTTCGCAATGTTGCTGGTGACCGTTTCAGTATACTCCTCCACATCTGTCCTGTCTTCCTGGGAGGCTGCTATTTTGAAGACCTCCCAGTCTGTGTGCAGAAATGATTTGTTTCACTACTGGCCTGCTGCGCTTCAGTAAAGGTTTGTAGGCAGGCACCACCATCACGGATGTGTAGTCAGAAAGGCCGAGGCGGGGGCGAGGTGTTGCCTTATAAGCATCTGTGTTTGTGTACACCAAATCCAACATATTCTCTCCTCTGGTCTCAAAGTCCACACATTGTTTAAACTTGGGGAGCACAGTCTTTAAACTGGTGTGGTTAAAATCCCTCGCAACCACCACAAAACTGTCCGGGTGTGAAGTTTGAATTTCACTAATAGCATCGTGCAGCTCTCCGAGTACCTCTTTAGCATTAGCGCTCGGCGCAATGTAAACGGCAGCTACAAACACGTTGGTGAATTTCCTCGGCAGATAATTTGGTTGACAATTTACAATAAGGAACTCCGCCAACGGAGAGCAGTGTTTAGATACTAACGTGGCGTTAACGCACCAGTTCTTGTTAACATAGATGCATAGCCCCCCCCCCCCCCACCACCAACGGCTCTTACCGGAGTTCGCAGTTTCTCTGTCCGCCCGGAATGCTGTCGTACCTTCCAGTTGAATGGCCTTGTCAGGGATGTTGTCGTGGAGCCATGTCTCCATGAACGCAAGCTCACAGCAGTCCCTCCACTCTCTCCGGGTTTCTCTCAGCAGACGCAGCTCGTCCAGCTTGTTGTCGAGGGAGCGGACATTAGAGAGAAGGAGCGATGGTACTGCTGGTCTGGAGAGGTTAGCCTTTAGCCTAGCATGAATCCCAGCCCTTTTTCCTCGCTTTTGCTTGCGTTTGCTCCGCTTACGCTTCCTCCTCTCCCGGGTAGCCTCCAGCGGGAGTTCCGCCAGAATTCCATGCTGGCGTAGAATGTCCAAGTCACAATCGAGCGCCGCGATTCTTGCAGCGCGCAGTACCTTGTTGTTTAATAAGGTCTCATGGTTGTAAGTTTTACAGAATGTACATCTGGGATGATCAAAACACTTAAAACTCTCACACTCGCTGATGCCAAGAGGGGCCACTGCATCCATGCCCGCCACCATCATGAAGAAGAAGTAATGGACATAAACTACAAGAGATGGATGTAAACTACCTCCATTACCTCTGGGATGCCCGCCAAGCCATCTCCGTCTCCACCAGGTGAGTTTCTGACCGTTGCTCAGCCTCTTCACCACTGCTGACCTGGAGGACAGGTCATGGTAGGGGAAGGAGTTGAGGGTCCAAAACTGTAACACTGTAAACCACTGTGGGAATGAGTGTTGAAAATGGTTGTATTGTGTAGTAGTGCCATCTTCTGGTCAACAGGCAGTACTGCATATATAATCAGGGGAAGAACGCGTGATAATTTCCCCATCTTCTTCACAAATAGTTCTATATGTTATCATCAGATATCTCATTTAACTGCTGGGGGGACAGTAAACAGACTACATCTCTAGAGTAAATATTCATGGGCACACTGTAAGTTTTACTGCAGAAGAAACCTGTATTTCCTTTGTATTGACTGCATAATGTGTGAGGAAATAACTTCAGTAAATATTGTGCCAGTGTGCCCTACACTCCATAGATCACAAATACAACTCTGATTATTGGAACAAACAAAACTGCATGAAAATTTACTTTTTTCCTGTAAATTTTCAACTTTTCTCCTCATAAATTTGCATCTTTTTTCTTGTAAATTTGAAACTTTTTTCCAAATATTTATGATTTTTTTTCTCACAAATTTACCATTTTTTTCCAGTAAATTTACAGCTTTTTTAAATCAGAAATTTTCTACTTTTGTTCTCCTAAATCTGCAAATATTTTTTTCTCAAAAATGTACATTTTTTTCAATAAATTTGTATTTTTTGTTTGTAAATTTGCATTTTTTTTCCCTGCTGTTTTTAATTTTCTTTCCTGAGAGATTAAAGGAGTGATCCATAGTTGTATGCAGTAGAACTCTCATATTTTTGTTTCTACAGCCAAGAACAGAACAGTGTCTCTGAATAAATTAATAACTAAAATATACAAGAAAAGGGAAAAGAAAATTGGTTCTAAATAAACAGACTCATATACAAGCACATGAAAGCCTACTTATTTTATATACCCATATAATGTACCCATATGTAAACACAGGGCCAATAGAAGAAATGTCACAAAAACTGGGGGGGGGGGGGTGAAATGGGGGAGGGAATTAGATAGTGTTGTCCATTAAACTGATATGAGACTCATGGAGTGCAAGAAAAATATGCTGATTTTGAGGCAGTGCTTTGATTATGATTAAATTTATTTATGATTTATCCGGTTCCGGTTCTGCCGGACCGGCGGCGCCACACGAGTCGGCTGCCCGTTGCAACAGCCTTTTTTTATCTTCCTTCTTCTTTCTACACCTTTCACTCTGTATATATATCACGGACGCACGGATCGCCCCGGGGATCTCCCGGGTCGGCGGACGGAGCCACTGTTTGCAGCGGGAGACGTTGCAGCGGGGAGGAGCTAGTGCTAGCTAGCACTTGGCCGCCGCCCGGTGCTAATGGGAAACTCGACATACCGGGAGCTGTAGCAAAAACGACGCGGGTGGCGGGCTGAAGTTTAGGCGGCGTGCAAGAAATATAAGACAGAATAATAAAGAGCGATGGCAAGAACCAAGCAGACCGCCCGTAACATCTACTGGAGGAAGAAGCCCCCCAGGAGGCAGCTAGCCACCAGGGCTGCTCGGAGAGGCGCTCCGGCCACCGGCGGAGTGAAGAGGCCTCGCCGTTACAGGCCCGTGGCTCTGAGAGAGATCCGTCACTACCAGAAATCCACGGAGCTGCTCATCCTTAAGCTGCCCATCCAGCGCCTGGTGAGGGAGATCGCTCAGGACTTCAAGACCCACCTGCGCTTCCTGAGCTTCGCCGTCATGGCTCTGCAGGAGACCAGAGAGGCCTACCTGGTGGGTCTCTTCTTCGCTAAGAGGGTCACCATCATGCCCAAAGACTTCCAGCTGGCCCGCCGCATCCGCGGAGAGAGAGCTTAGACTTTCTGCTGCACATTCACCAACCATAATGCTCCGCACTGTGTGTCTATATATATATTTATAGTAATATGTACATATGTTTACTAGATGTTCTTGTTTTTTTTTCTTGCCTTCTGATTATTGCTCTGAGTGTTGCTATCCCTGTGCTGTTGCAATCCTGGAATTTCCCCATTGTGGGACTAATAAAGGCTTATCTTATCTTATCTTATCTTATCTTTAATGTCAATGGAATAAATACATTTAAAAATGAAATTACACAGAGATTGTTAGTGAGTAAAACCCTAATAAATGTCACATTTCTTGGTAATTGTTGGGTGGGTAGATCAGTAGAAATTGAGTCCTTTGAAGCCTGAAATAATAAACTAGTGTACCACAGCCTCTGAAAGCCTCTAAGTAGACTGCCTTCTCAAGGGTTCCATGACTTGTGGTTCTCTCCTTTGATGTGGCCAGTCGGTCCGGCACTGCCTTCACTTTTGGCCAGAGCAGTCAGGGCTCCCAGGTTTGGGCTTGACCCAGACAGGTCAGAGCACAAACTCTAGTTACAGTCTATTTATCCCCTCTGGTGTGGTGAATTTTCACAGTTCAGGATGTTTTTGTGTTCGTTGTCCATCGTCTTCAGTTGGTCAATGACGGCGACGGTCGGTTGGAGTCTGGGCGCCGTCACAGGTCAATGGTTGTTCTGGTTTTGTACCTCTTGGCCGACCGTATGCCGGCTCGTTGCTTGATCTTGCCACCATAGATGTGCGAGACAAAACCATTGATCTCTACTTCAAACACGGAGTTCTTCTTCGGGACCACTTTGGGTTTGTTGTCCCTGGTGATGACTTTGAAAACGTGTTTGAACTCCTGGACCAGAATCCCCGAAATCCCGACATAGGACAGACACCTGGACTGTACCACTGTGATGATGGCTCCATGGAAATCAGCCCTGAGGAGTTTCTGCTGGACCATCTGTGGTTTAGAGCTCAATCAAAAGATGGGGTTTTTAAAGAGTAAAAGTAATAGATGAAGGGGTTCCATTTTTCAGCAAACTTACAGTAGCTGAGGAGCCTTTTACTGTCAGATTTATCTTTTCTACCTTAAGAAAGGACAGAACATCCTTAAGCCACAAAGAGCTGGATGGAGGTTTAGGCAACTTCCAAAGGAGTAGGATATGACATCTTACTAGAAGGGAGGTAAAAGAAAGTAATTGTAATTGAGATGATGTTAATGGAATTGGAGCATGTGGGATTTCAAATGTGGCAATCAAAGGGTCCATCTTAACTTTAATTGCAAGAACCTTGGACGGAGTCATGAAGACGTCACTCCAATATTTATACAATCTGGGACAAAAAAAGAACATGTGACTCAAATTCCAGGGTGAGGCTTGACATCTGTCACATTGGTCCCTGGTATCAGGATCAGTTCTTGATAGTGGTGACTTGGAGAGATGGACTCTAATCAATATCTTAAACTGTAGAAGCTGAAGCTGAGCACAAGGTGGAACTGAGCGTCTACCAAGGATGACTTTATCCCACCACTGATCAGATGAAACGGTACCAAGCTCCTGCTCCCATGCAGTTTCATTTATGGCAACCAACTGAGTATCAAATGCCATCAGTGCATCATAACTTTTAGAAATAAGCGATTTTTGATTAAATTCAAGGGTCAAAAGGTCATGCCAAGGTTGATTAGCTGGGAGGCGAGGATAGCAGGAAAAAAGAGTTGAGGCACAGTGTCTAATGTGGAAATAGAGGAATAAGTGGGATGTAGGTAAATTGAAATAGGAAGCTAAATCTGAAAAGCTGGCAAATAAACCATCCTTGCAAAGATCTCTGAAGGTTTTAATAGCATGATTATGCCATTGATGAAAAGAGAAGAGGGTAAATGAGGGTAAAAATAGATGATTTTTAAGTATGGGCATCATACTAGAGGGTGATAAAACCTTGAAATGACGTCTAAACTGGAAGCAGATTCTCAGAGTAGACAGTACCATTGGGTTCTTTGTGAAATTGGAGAGGTTGATGGTTCACCTACCCATGAGCATTTAAGTTTCCAATGATCTTGGTCATGGAGATGAGTTTCCTGAAGAAACACTATATCAGCTTTGAAGCGCTGAAGATGGGAAAACACCTTTAACCGCTTGACCTGATTATTCAGTCCTTTAACATTCCAACTTAAAAATCTAATTGAGGAACTACCTTCTAACTTCTGTGAACTAACAGACATCTAATGAAATATCACCTTTTCACACAGGGCCATGTAGGTTTGGATTTGTTTTACCCTTAATACTTATTGACTCTCGTGCACTATATACAGCAGCTCATGTCGTTCATCACTGTTTTTCTGTTGCATTATCGAGTGCACTGTGGTACCCCATATTATCTGCTACTTGCTAATTTATTTAAAACTGCCTTGACTAGTATTACTCATTATTATTATTATTATTATTATTATTACTTATTATTCTACACTTATTGCATGTTTTTAGTCTTTTAGTTTTTAGTTTATCTCTTTATCTCATCATGTTTTTAATGTTGCAGCATGGCACCGAGACAAATTCCTAGTTTGTGTACTACATGAACAATGGCAATAAATCTGATTCTGATTCTAATAATAAACACCTTCAATTAAAAACTGCATTTTGTGTTTACTTGTGTTATCTTTGTCTAATATTTAAATTTGTTTGATGATCTGAAACATTTAAGTTTGACAAACATTGAAAAAATGAGAAATCAGGATGGGGCAAACACTTTTTCACCCCACTGTATTCTGCTCCAACAAATCTGTGGAACTTTTCAAAGTCTGAATGTGTCCTTGTGAACGTCAAATGTTTGCAGTGTCTTTCTGAATATTTAGCCAATCTACACAGCCACTGTTGAAGAATGCATTACTGTAAAAAGGAGGCTGAAACGTTCTACTTCTAAATTCAAATGTTTCTACTGTTTAGTCTTGTTTTGTAATCTTTATTTTTCTTCCAGTTTTCTCCCTGGAACTCCTTGAACAGCACATGGATCAGATGAGATTTAGTCAGACACAGAAGTTGTGAAAAGAATTCATGATAAGATAAGATAAGATAAGATAAGATAAGCCTTTATTAGTCCCACAATGGGGAAATTCCCAGATTGCAACAGCACAGGGATAGCAACACTCAGAGCAACAATCAGAAGACAAGAAAAAAAAAAACAAGAGCAGCGAATATACATATGTACACATAAATATATAAATATATATACACAGTGTGGAGCATTGTAGCTAGATGGAATAAACAGCATAACCGTCTACTTTGTTATCCTACATAGTATGAATATGTACCCATACATGTTGTCACCCTCCGTAGCGACTGATATTGTCCTATTTGTTTACTGGAGGGGACCACTTGTGTAAGTCTATTGCGTCTTTTGCATTCAATACTATTAGGTCATCACGTTTTCTTGCTATCTCTGCGAGCAGCCCTACTTAGGTTATACAGTCTGACAGCCGTAGGTAGGAAGGACCTGCGAAACCTCTCGATTGCGCACCTAGGATGATGTAGTCTACTGCTAAATGAGCTCCTCAGTGCGTTCAGTATGTCCTGCATAGGGTGGGACTCGGACTCCAGCAGAGATGACAGTTTAGCCACCATCCTTCTCTCTCCGATCTCCTCCACTGGGTCAAGGCGTTGCCCCAGGACAGATCTAGCTTTCTTGATTAGTTTGTTCAGTCTCTTCCTATCAGCTGCTGTAATGCCACTGCCCCAGCAGACCACTCCAAAAGTGATGGCTGATGCCATCACCGTGTCGTAGAATGTCTACAGCAGTGCCCCTTGTACACCAAAAGACCTGAGCCTCCTCAGTAGGAACAGCCTGCACTGTCCCTTCTTGTAGAGCGTGTCGGTATTGTGTGACCAGTCTAGTTTATTGTTCAGATGAACACCCAGGTACTTGTAGGATGTCACCATCTCAATGTCTGTTCCCTATATGTTTACTGGTGCTGTGAGGGGTTGTCCTTGCCTGCGGCAGTCCACTAAAAGCTCCTTAGTTTTCCTTGCGTTGATCTGGAGGCAGTTCCGATGGCACCAGTCCACGAAGTCCTGGATAAGTCCTCTATACTCAGCTTCATCTCCATTGGAGATGAGGCCGATGAGCGCAGAGTCGTCAGAGAACTTCTGTAGATGGCAGTGTGTTGTGTTGTGTGAGAAGTCCGCAGTATAAAGGGTGAACAGGAAGGGAGCCAAAACCAATCCCTGGGGGGCCCCCGTGCTACCGATGATCGTGTCGGATACACAATCTCGGGTTCTCACAAACTGTGGCCGGTTAGTGAGGTAGTCCAGGATCCATGATGACAGGTGCTGGTCCACCCCTGTGCACAGCAGCTTGTCCTTCAGGATCATGGGTTGGATGGTGTTGAAAGCACTGGAGAAGTCAAAGAACATGATCCTCACCGCATTCCCGGGCTTCTCCAGGTGGGACAGAGAACGGTGGAGGAGGAAGATCACTGCATCCTCCACCCCAACGCCATGCTGGTAGGCGAACTGGAGTGGATCAATGGCTGGTCCCACCAGGGGGCGGAGGTGAGCAAGGAGCAGTCTCTCCAGGGTCTTCATCATGTGAGACGTCAGGGCCACTGGTCTGTAGCTGTTCAGGTCTTTGGGGTGGGAAGTCTTTGGTACAGGTACCACATAAGATGTTTTCCACAACTGTGGTACCCTCCCCAGCTTCAGGCTCAGGTTGAAGATGTGCTCCACAATCCAACGCAGCTGGTCTGCACAGGACTTGAGGAGCTTCGCGCTGATGCCGTCCGGTCTCGAGGCCTTCCTCGCCTTGATCTTCCTCAGCTCCGTCCTCACCTGGGTCTTAGTGAGGGTCAGGTTGGGGGCTGTGTGTTGGGAGTGGGGGGGGGGGGTGTTGGTGGAGTGGGGTGTGGACAGCAGGTCTCGATGACTTTAGAGGCAGCAGTGGTTGTTGTGCATCGGTGGGGAGGGCAGTTAGTCAAACCTATTAAAAAACAGGTTCAGATTGTTCCCCACTCCCTGCCCCCCTGTGGCCTGGGAGGATGTATTCTGGAGCCTAGAGATGGTTTTAAGGTTTCTCCAGACCCCGCCGATGTCGCTCTGTTACAGCTTGTCCTCCATCTTCTTCCTGAAGCTGTCCTTGCCTTCTCTGATCTTCCTCCTCAGCTCCCTCTGTACGGACTTCAGCATCTTCCTGTTCCCTGACCTGATCACTATGATCACTAATAAACCATTTTAACAGGCATAATTAAAGGCAGTGTTCCAGCAGTTTAGAAGGAGCTTCATTACAGATCTACATGTGATTCAAAGAACTCTGGAGTCATGTTTTCATCCATTTTATTGGTCAGTTCCATCATTATAGAAAATCAGAGTTTCACACAGTGATGAACCAGATTAAAGTCCAACAGGTAACCAGACACCAGCTGATCTTTGGCACCTTCAAAAACTTGAAAGTCAAACGGGAAAATGTTTTTTTTTGGTTTTTTTTTCAAAGTCTGACAACTTTCTGGCAGAAAACAGTGAAAAGAAAAGTTTAAATGACTGAAATTCTAATGATTAATTTATTTCTCCCAAAGAGCATCCGCCCCACACCCGGGAGGCAGGGGTTCAAATCCCGGCCGGGTCATACCAAAGACCATATAAAAATGGTGCTTTCTGCCTTCTAGCGTGGTGCTCCGCATAATGGAATGGGGAAAGTAAAGTTACACACAGAGCTACCAGAGGACTGACCCCCCGCTGTAGCTTTCACTACTTACAGTAGCTGTGTGGCCTAGGGTCAGAGAAACGGAGATAGGCGCCGCCCATATACACCTTCAGGTGTGAAGGGATTAACTAACTAACAGTCCAGACTGACCAAAAACTGCATAAACTCTTTTGTTCTTGTTAACTACATTCAGTCAGATTTGCAGAAGATCAGCTCCATAAATGCAACATTAGTGAGAATAGCTGAGAAAACAACCAGGATTTTTGAACATATTTTTATTGTTATTAAAAAGCAAATCAGTGAACAAAATGTCATCTTTGTTTGTGATGGCTAAAGTGTTAAAATCATTGTTTGTCCACATTTATTACCTTAGTTCCTCTGAAGGATTCTTGATTGTGAACAAATGTGTTTCCTCTGTTTTTAATTATTAAAATGAGTTCAGAGAAAATCAGAATAAATGTTCCCTTCCTGCTGTAAATCAATGGTTGTACAGATTAATAATGTCACTTTTTAAGAAAAAGTTCACATTTGAGAAAAAAAATCTCACATATTTTAAGTTTAAGAAAAAGTTTAAAGTCACAAATTTAAAAGAGCCTCAAATTTATGAGACACAGAAAATTAAAAGAAAGAAGGTGGTAATTTAAGAGTAAAATAAACACATTTATGAGGTAAAAAAGTTGCAGAAGAAAATGACCAGTTTCAACAGGAAAAAAGAGCATGTCCTTTTAGCTTTATAGTGAGGCTTAAAGTAGAACTGAACTGAACGGCATTGAATGGCACTGGGTGATAGTACATACAATTATAAAGATAATTTATCATTGGCACCCCCTCCACAAATCCCGGAATCTTGGAGAAAATCGCAATTTTGAATTTCCCGCCCTGAAAAATCAGACAAATTCGCCGATTAACCGGAAGTGCAGCCGGAGTTCCGCGTGACGTCACGAGTGTCACCCAGTCCTCATGTTTACCATTGCAAGCACGTCGACACTGGTTGTTTTTGGTGAATTTTGTCGTGATAGTAGACTACAAAACACTTCCAACACCTGGGATGATCTGTTCAGTGGCCAAGGAAAGCTGTCATGGCGACGAAAGAAAAGAAAGGGGGAGGAAAAGCGACCGGGAAGCGATGCGTTTCTAGATATACAGTGATCCCTCACTTATCACGTTTAATGGGGACCAGAACCGACCGCGAAAAGTGAAAAACCGTGAAGTAGCGTCACACCCCCCCCCCAAGGGCGTCACAAGCACTATTTTGCACAAAAAGGCACAAGAGAACAGCGAAAAGTGCCACTAAGCAACATGGGCGATAAAGAACAATGAATGCGGTCTTCCTTCACTGGGTAAAACGTCTCGGCCAATCAGCTTGCGAGGTAAAACGTCTCGGCCAATCAGCTTGCGAGATTCCCGAGCGGTGAAGAGGTGGAGCGGAGCGGTGATCAGAGAGGTAGATTTTGAGTTGTGCGGGCTCTCCCTGTTGATACCTGATGTTCTAATGTAGTCTCCCTGCCTTCTCCCTGCCTTCTACATTAGAACATCAGGTATCAACATGGAGAGCCCGCACAACTCAAAATCTACCTCTCTGACCACCGCTCCACTCCTCTCCGCCCACCTCTTCACCGCTCGGGAATCTCGCAAGCTGATTGGCCGAGACGTTTTACCTCGCAAGCTGATTGGCCAAGACTTTTTACCTCGCAAGCTGATTGGCCGAGACGTTTTACCCAGCTTCGCTCCCTGCCGAGCGCCTATACCCAGCGAAGGAAGACCGCATTCATTGTTCTTTATCGCTCTTGTTGCTTAGTGGCACTTTTCGCTGTTCTCTTGTGCGTTTTTGTGCAAAATAGTGCTTGTGACGCCCTTGGGGGGGGGGGGGTGACGCTACTTTGCGGTTTTTCACTTTTCGCAGTTGGTTCTGGTCCCCATTAAACGCGATAAGTGAGGGATCACTGTAATAAGTTGGAAAAATGCTGATGGTTTTTTTTCCCTTTCTTTTTTATTGTTAATTTTCCTTATCCTGACACCCCAAACATGCCAAAGTAAAGACTCACCATTCTGTATTCAATAAGCGACTCTCCTCCCCATCACTGCTGCGGTCTGAGTCGGTGCCGGAATCCCCCGAAAATTCTGGCTCTAATCTGTACGGTTCGATGCCTCCCTCGCTCTCTTCCTGTTCACTTGACACTCCTGCATCCTCCTCTGTCTTGTCACCGATCCTGAATGCCTCTTCACTCTGAAAACTCTGGTGTTCTTGACTGCTGGAACTGCTATCATCTGCCATTGTTGTTTTGATAAGGGTCACACTCGTGACGTCACGCAGTGTCGTCTGCACTACTTCCGGTTTGTTTGGCACTGCCAGCCAGAGGCAAAAGTTTATCGGCTTATAGCTTGTCCATCGCACGGCCTAAAAATTTCTTTTATGTGTTGAAAAATACAATAGGTAATAAGGAATTAATCTGCTATTCTACTTTTTTGGCAAAAAGGTGAGTTCAGTTCTACTTTAAATAGGTTTAAAGAGATAAAGAGACCGACTTCACTGAATGTTTCCAGTTTTGATTTCATGTAAAATCAGTTTTCTACTAACTGTGATTGATGGGAGTGATCACTAGAGGAGCAGAGTTTTTACCTCCATGATTCAGATCAGGACTGAAGAATGGGAGGAGTTTGTGGTTGAAGGAGCAGCCAGTGAAGGAGTAGATCAGAGCTGCAGCATCTACATCATAAAAGGAGACCAGACCCTCCTCATAGTCCACAAACACCCCCACCTTCTCAGGACCAGACTGGAGATGGAGACAGACTGAAGAGTTTTCAGCAGCTTTGTACTCATTTCCATTTCTCAACTTTACAGTCCAGGATCCATTCTGAGGACCCAGTGCGATTTTTCCCTTCCTGTTGATCGACTCCCTGGCCACTCCTAAAGTCCAGTCAGTCTTTCCTTTAACCTGAACCTCAAAGTAAAATCTGCCTGAAGAGAAACTCGGATTTCCAAAAACACAGACACACTCAGAAAATCTCTCTGGATTGTCTGGTAGTTTCTTCTTCACATCACTATCATGAACTTGTTTTCCATCCTCAGACAGGATGAGTTTAGGTTGTGCTGTATCAGGATCCAGAGTCACATCCACTGCATACTGCTGGACCCTCTTCAGCTCAGCCTCCATCAGCCTCTTCATCTGTTTTCTGATCGTCTCCTGCAGCTGAGCCACAGCTCTCACCACAGTCCCCTCGTATGATGGTGGACAGACTCTGACCTCTGTCAAGTCCTTGGTGGGTGGAGCAGCTTTCAGGGAGGAGAAGCTTTGGAGGAGGTGGAGGTGGTCTTCAGACTTTAGGAGCTGCTCCACCTCAGAGCTCCTCTTCATCAGCTCAGAGATTTCCTGTTCCACATCTTTGATGGAGTCTTCAGCCTGTTTCTTTATTGTTTTCTGTTTGTCTTCTATCTCCTTGATGAGCTCGTTCAGGCGTCTCTCAACAGACTCCTTCAGAGCAGTGAAGACCTGAACACCCTCTGCTTTCTCTCCGTCTGCAGCATATTTACTCTTCTTCACCGACTCTTTGTTCTCCTCAATCTTCAGTCGTCTCTTCTGGATCATCTGCTGCATTTCAGCCTCTGTCTTCCCCAGCTCTGCCTTCTTTCCTTCATATTCTTCTCTCAGAGGAACAATATCATGGGTCTTGTGGTTTGAGTATGAACAGAGCATGCAGATACATGTCTGCTCGGTCTTACAGAACAGCTCCAGAGGTTTATCATGCTTCATACACATCCTCTCTTCCAGGTTCTCCACAGGATCCAACAGTAGATGTTTCTTCAGACGATTCCCTGTCAGATGAGACTCCAGGTGAGTCTCACAGTAGGAGATCAGACACACAAGGCAGGACTTCAGGGCCTTCAGTTTGGTTCCAGTGCAGACGTCACAGAGAACTTTTCCTGGTTTGGCAGCTTGTTGCTCTGAGCTGCTGCTGCTGGATTTCTGTTGAGATTCACGTCTGAACTGAGAAACCATCTTGGAGATGAAGGCGTTGATATGGAGATCAGGCCTCATGTTGAATTTCTTTTTACACGTGGGACACTGGCAGCTGTTACCAACATCCCAGTGCTGAGTGATGCAGTTTTTACGGAAGTTGTGTCCACATGGTATGGCAACTGGATCAGTGAAGACATCCCGACAGATGAAGCACAGGAAGAGATCTTCAGATGGCAGATTGGTGGCAGCAGACATGACTGAACTCTGAGGGAGAAACAGAATAATTTGATGGTGAATAAAAACATCAACTAAAATTCTAGTATTGTTTTCCTGTCATATCCATCCTGTTCTTATCAAACATGATTCTAATAATCAGGTCAGTGTATGTACAGTAATCCACATAAAAGCAAAGATCACATTCAGACTTCAATATCTTTGCTTCTGACAGATTTTTAACAGTATCTCTTTGTAATTTTCATTAAAAAAAAGTCAGATCTTAAACTACTGGCACCCCTACATTTCTGTTAGATGACACACCAGTTCACCCAGATAATTGCTGTAATTACAAATGTGTTGGTATGTTCATGTTGATTTCTGTTGTTAATATTAGAACAACATGAAAAATGAGAGTAATAAAAAGTCAAATGTGAGACATTCCCCACAGAACTCTAAAAATGGTTTAGACACAGTTATTGACACTCTCAACTGACCATTTGGTAGCACACATCTGTTGGAAGAAACATCTGAATCTGTCATGGTCTGAACGTTGATATTGTCTGCGCTAGGGTCATGCAGTATTTTCCTCCCGTTCTGTATTAGTTCCTTGTGGCCACTCCGAGCTTTTATTCTGACAGCGTCTCGGAGGGGTTTCCGGCTGTCAGAGCCGAGCTCCGATGACAGCTGGATTTCATTCAGCTGATGAGGCCCTTATCAGCTGATTAATCCTCCTGCCCTATTTAAGGGAGCAGCTTCTGTTATTCCGGGCTGCAACCTCACATATGTCAACGTTGGTCTCCCCGACGTTCGGCTGAAGCCCCTAACCCTGGCTTCAGTCACTCCCTTGATCCTCCGTGTTCCCAGTAAGTTTCTCCTTGTTCTCAGTATATCGTTAGTGTGTCCTAGTCATAGTCTCTATTTGTGTTTTGCCCCACGAGGCTCATTATTTTGTATGGTATGTCCTTTGTTAATAAATATGCAAACTCTATGGCTGCCTATAGCATCTCATTAGTGGTCCGCAAGGACCACGCCCTGACAGTAGGTTGCAGCCAGAACGAGACGCCGGTGACCATGAGTTTGCTTAATTTGGGATTGTAATTTCCAGCGCTCGCCATCACACCGTCCCCAGCACATCACGCTTTTACCTGGACCTCGCTGAGGCGACTATTAACCACCATCCTCGCTACGCTGACCACCCTGAAATCACGGCGAGTATGGCGGACATCTCTGTATTCCGGGAGAAGCTCCGTGGGCTGAAGGGAAACTCTGGCAGGAAGCCGAAGAGGAGGTATTCTCGCTCCTCGCCTAGGGATCCCATTCCTGTCCCCCATCCAGTCCAGGAATTCGCACCATCCAGGGGTCATCTCCAGCGGAGAAAGACGTCAGCTGGGATTCCCTCAGAGGACACGTAGTGGACAGCTGTGATCCTCCAGGTCCGTGTGGCTGCGGCTTGCTCTGCTTCCCATCCATCTGAAATCATAAAGCATGTGACGGCGGCAGTTAGACTGGTGGAGCTCAGTCCGGAACTCCATAATTATGCTGAATATGCCGAGTTGCTGGCTTCTGTCTCTGCGCAGCAGCGCCGGTTCCCTGACCTCACCTTCGCCTCGCCCTCTGCCAGTAAACGTTGTCACAATGCCCATGGTAAGCCTCAGCGAGAACCCCGTCCGGATCCAGTTCCGCGTCGCCGAAGGAACTCTGCCTCCCAGCCAGCTGTTGCTCCTGCGGCATGACAGGAGGAAAACACAGCAGTCTCCGCCTCCAGGTCATTTGTCCCTGCTGTTCCATCAGCTCCTCGTTCCCGGATCGCCTTGGCTGTTTCTCCCTCCTCCTTGACGCTCCCCCCAGCTGCTGTGAGCTCCACAAGTCCGTCTCGGGCTGCCCCCGTTCCTGATCCGGTGCAAGTGGCTCCTCCCCATCTTCCCGGGGGGCCCTCCGTCACCATCCATCGGGGAAAGGGAAGAACCAAGCCCACTGCAGCAGGTTCCATCGGCCCTCAGCGGAGCAGGCAAGTGTCTCTTCATTCTTTTCCTTCACTGGGTGAATTGCCTTGTCTGACCCCTGGGGGTGGAGTTTGGGGTTCACAGTCCCCCAAGCTCACTCCACCTGCTGCAGTGATTAATTATGAACCTGCTACCTTTGTGTCTCCTTCCCCTGAGCGTTCATTGGTGCCAGGACTACACCGTCGGACGAGGAGGGAGCCTGCAGGCCTGGAGAGCCTAGTTCCAGCCCCACAGCCATGACACGGGCAGAGGAAGAGGGCAGACTGCAGATTGGAGCATGCGCTGATGAGCAAGCATTCCCAGGTCTCCACGGAGGGACAGTCTGACCCGGCAGGTCACGGATCCCCTGTCACCATGCCGTGAGGACCATCGGTGTGGACGTCAGTGTCAGGGAATCACCAGACTGTGGACACCATCATGCCGGCTGCGGAGCCTGCCGCAGTCGAGTGGGAACCAGAACTGGACCTTCAGCGCACTGAACCTGGATCGACGGAGTCCTGGGCTGCGGTAGAGCCCGAGATCAGGCAAGTACTCCATTTTGTCTTCCTTTCTTCTATCCTGGGAGCATTTTTGCCTGTCTCTCGGGGAGACGAGCCTGGCGCTGCCGTCCGCGGTGTCCGAGCTTGTCTCGCTGGGCTCTGCCGCTGCCAGTGATTCTGATCCTGGTTTTCTTCTCTCCTCTGAGCCTTCACCCAGGGTCACCAGTGACGAGTCCGTTCCGATCGTCGCCTTGGAGGTTCTGGGTTCGTGTCTGGAGGTCATCCCTGGTGCTGCGCCGGCCCAGTCGGGGTCCGTCGTGGGTGCTACATTGACCCAATCGAGGTCCGTCGTGGGTGTGGTTCCGGCCCAGCCGGGGTCCGTCGTGGGTGCAGCACGGTCCCACTTGGGATCCAACGAAAGCACAGCGCCAGTCCGTGTGGGGTTCGGAGAAGGAGCTGCAGATCCTCCACCGATCGACGCCGGACTGGTCCCTCAGTTTTTCCCCGATTCCTTTTTCCCTCCACCTGGTGCTGCTGGGATTTCCCTTTTCCAACGCGGCTCTCCCTCGCTATCCCTCTCAATAGGGAGGCTGCCTCTGAGTTCCCCCCTGCGGTCCAGGTGGCCTATTGACACGGGTCGGCCGCCTGGGAGACTGCTTCGCCCGTTTGGTGTTCTGGGTCGGCCACCCGACAAACTGGACCTTTTGTCCGGCAACCTGGTCCGGCCACCAGAGGTACTGTTCTCCCGGGCCTGGGACTGGGGTAGACCACCCGATCGTGTTCAGTTTCCCCTGCTAGCAATCTGGACGCTGGATGCAGGTAGACCTCCCGAACTGTTTTTGTGTATTGTGCTCTGCCTGCCTGCATCCCGGTGATTTTTTTTTTCCTCGCTCCTTTTGATTGTCCCCTCCGTAGTCTGAGAGATGTTCTTTTGTTGCCAATGGCAGTTTATTTGTACTGATTTAAACTGTCTATTTCACCGCCCTTTAGCGGGTTTTTTTTCTTTCTCCCTCTGAAGTCTGAGATGTGCACTGTTGTCGCCTCTGCCAGTTATTTATTCTTATTGAACTGTATGTATTTGCAACTATTCAGCATGATTTTTTTCCTTTCTCTGTTTGAGAGATGATATGTGGTTCCTTTTGTTTCTTTGGGCCTGTGTATCTTGGTCTGTAGGCATTGTATTTCTGTTATTTGCATTTTTTGTTCTGTTGCCTCTGCCAGTTATTTGAACTTATTGTATCGGCTGTATTTTGCCTCTATTTAGCGTGATTTTTGTCTTCCCCTTCCTCTGTTGGAGAGATGACATGTAGTTGCTCCATGTTATGTTTTCTGTATTCTCCCTTGTCACTTTTTCTTCCGGTTCCTTGTTTTGATGTTTTTTTTTTTTTCTGGTTCTCGCCCTCCTGACCTTTTTCCCCCTCCTCCCGCCCTGGGTGGGCCGTTGTAGCCTTCCAGGTTGCGGGGGAGGCTTGGGTGTCACGCTATGTCCAGAGTGCGTCGTTTGGGGGGGGTGTACTGTCTTGGTCTGAGCATTGATATTGTCCACGCTCAGGTCATGCAATATTTTCCTCCCGTTCTATATTAGTTCCTTATGGTCTCTCCGAGCTTTTATTCTGACAGTGTCTCGGAGGGGCTTCTGGCTGTCAGAGCCGAGCTCTGATGACAGCTGGATTTCATTCAGCTGATGAGGCCCTCATCAGCTGATTAATCCTCTTGCCCTATTTAAGGGAGCAGCTTCTGTTATTCCGGGCTGCAACCTCACATACGTCAACGTTGGTCTCCCCGACGTTCGGCTGAAGCCTCTAACCCTGGCTTCAGTCACTCCCTTGAGCCTCCGTGTTCCCAGTAAGTTTCTCCTTGTTCTCAGTATATCGTTAGCGTGTCCTAGTCAAAGTTTTATTTGTGTTTTGCCCCACGAGGCTCATTATTTTGTATCGTATGTCCTTTGTTAATAAATATGCAAACTCTACGGCTGCCTATAGCGTCTCATTAGTGGTCCGCGAGGACCACGCCCTGACAGAATCAGTCACTTCCTGGAACAATCACTGAGTTTCTGACACTTCTGTTGGAGTTTATCTCAGGATACAAATACGATAAAATCAGTCAACACAAAGTGATATAATTTGTGTTGTGAGGAACAAAAAAGAAACTAAAAATCTTGTTATATTTATTGCTGATTTAATAGCAGTTGATTATATCTGTAAATCTTCTTCATTACTTTGGTCAGTTAAAGTTGTTTTAAATGTGATGCAGAGTGTTTGCCTTAAAATACATTTACATTAACAAGTTTAAGAGTGTTTAACAGTATAAACATTGTACATGTAAAAAACTGACAAAAACAATGAATGAAAAATTGATTTTTGTTTAAGTGAGTTTAAAACTAATGACATTTTAGGATTTTTTTCAATTTTTATCTTCTGACAAAGCTGCTTTTCTTTTGTATTTCCTTTGATTGTTTCACAGTAAAAGCCTCCCTGTGGTTTTCAGTTTTACTGTGAAACAATAAAGGAAACAGACTGGTTTATGGACCATTTGCTGCAGTCTGTTTCTGACATGAGGAAGGCTGAATTCTGACTAAAGTCCAACAATCATGGAGGTTTTCAGAGATTTTCAAAGTCCTGAGAAGTGACCCAGAGAGACAGTTTCAAACAGCAGCTCCATGTTTCCACAGTGGATCTGTGGCCCAGTGACCATATTTCCACTGGGACCAGTGTGATTGTACTGAGTCAGCATGAAGAGAGTGAAGTGTAGAAACAGGAGATGTTGGACTCACCAGTGTTAGTAGAGAAAAACCTGATGGACTCGGCTGAATCTTCTCTCAGAGACAAACGGGACGTCTGAGCTGCTGCTCTCACACACTTTCACTTTCATTTCTGTAAAGTGACGCAGAAAACTGGTGTTTCTGGTTTGATCCACCTCATTCGTGCAGCGCTGTCTGTCAGAGTTTGATTCCTCCTCTGAGGAACGTTAAACTCCTCTGATGAAAATCAAACATGTTTAACAGAGGTAATAAAGTGGTGAGATCAGGTTGATAGAATCACACTGGAGTTCAGAAGCCCTAAAGTCCTGAATAGAAACAAAGTTCACATTAATGATGTTAAGTATACAGGGGCGGTCCTGGGTCACATGGTGCCCTAGGGCAAAGAAAACATTTGGTGCCTCCCTCTACATTGAAACATCTCTGATAATAAAGTAGTAATAAACCAAAGCAGATTTAGAGCTTTAATGATGCTGTGACCTTTGACCTTTTAACCCCAAACCCACAGCCACAGGTGCTAGTCCCAAGGTCAACCTGTGTACCAAGTTTGGTGAGCCTAGCTTCATTGGTTATCATATTGAATCCTAAATTGTTTTTGTTGGGTCTGTATCCAGAAAAACATAACTTTAATAAGAGTGAAAGAGCATTCATAGACCTCAGTTTGCTTAACACCAAAAAAGGTATTGCACTATTGTGGAAAAAGACTCATAGCCCAGATGTGACTCAGTGGTTAAGACAGATGTTAACAAACCTTCCACTAGAAAGAATAACATACATACTGAATTCAAAGGAAATTGTGTTTGAGAATATATGGAGACCTTTCGTTGATTATCTAACTAACTAACTAACCTGCACTTATATAGCGCTTTTCTAGTCACAAAGACCACTCAAAGCGCTTTCATTAATACTAACCCTCTATTCTAAGGGCCTATAGGAAACAGATATCTAGGGACAATTTAGAACAGCCAATTAACCTAACATGCATGTTTTTGGCATGTGGGAGGAAACCGGAGAAATCCCGGAGTAAACCCACGCAACACGGGGAGAACATGCAAACTCCACACAGATCACTGTTGGCCGGGGGCTGGGATCGAACCCACGATCCCACGATCCCCACAATCCCCCGGCCAAGGGTAAACTGTGCTGCCGCAGTGCTAACCACTGCGCCACCGTGCAGCCGATTATGTAAGGAAATTAAACATAACTTTTGAAGAAGAAGGTGAATGATCTGTGTGGACCTTGTAAGTTCCAAATTGGTGAATGTACAGTTAGGCCCAGAAATATTTGGGCAGTGACACAATCTTCATGATTTGGGCTCTGCATGCCACCACATTGTATAATATGTATACTTATGTAATGGAGTACCTAGACTAAACAGAGGAGCATTGTTGAAGACCTGCTTTTGTTAGTGGTTGTTGGTGTTTTTAGTATTATTATTATTTTTTTTAATCACTTTAGTGTTAGTGTTTGATCGTTTGTGTTATGTTTGTAAAAAAGGTTCAATAAAAAATATTGTGGAAAAAAAAAAAAACAAGAATCACCGATTTCAAACTAATCAATTCTCAGCAGTAGGAGGCACCAGAGGATTAAAACACTGAAGCAGTTTGACTTTGTTTCTGTGTTAGTCTGGAAATGTGGGTTTAACTGGGTGAACTGCTGTTTGTTCAGGAATAACTGACTGACTCAGGGAAGAAAATGTAAGTTCTCAGAGCTTCTGTGGGATTATTTTTCATCATTGAGTCTAAACTGGAACCACTTGAACACGACAAGCTGAGACTTTTCTGACACATTAAATGATAATTATTCACTATTAAGCACAAACTCCTTAATGTCAGAGTTTAAAGCTGAAACATAATAAAGGACAATGTCTTTAATAAACTCTCCATGTTTGAACTATTAATGTGATTAATAAGGTAAAGTGGCTCTGATTATTGTAGTAATTATTTCTCATCAGTAACCTCCACACTGACAGGATCCACTTAACCACACTGGTCACGTGACACAGATGAAACGTTGATGAAATGATTGACAGGAAGGTTTCAATAATTCCACTTGTCTTGTGTTCTCAGATGAACACAATTTTTTAATTCATCTTCTCAGTCCTCTCTGCCTTCTTTACCACAGTAGATCTGTTGTAAAAATGAATGTAGAGGATAATGAGCTGCTGTGAGACTGGCTGACAGATAAACAAGTCTTTGCTCATCATTGAAGTTTCAGCAGCTGAAGTTTGTCCTCCCTACTTTTTTTGAAAGATTGAATATTGTACAACAATATTATAATATATACTATTGTCCAGGGTGTACCCTGCTTCTCGCCCAAAGATGCTGGGATAGGCTCCAGCCCCCCACGACCCGAAAAGGATTAAGTGGAAGAAGATGGATGGATGGATGGATGGATACTATTATACTGAAGGACTTAAAAGACTTAATTCTGTTAAAAAAAAAAAAAAAAATCTGCTCAGCTCTGTGCATGTTGTCCTCATAGAGCTAAATCTCACTTTGTTTTTCTTTTTATTATTATTAATATATTTGGGCTATGTTTATTTTGTTTAATAAGTATTTACAAACATTTATATATTTTCTTTCTTGCATATACGTAGTAAGGTTTTTCCAAGTTGTTTTCTTAATTTGGATTATATTTCAATGATAACCTCTTAAATGATTGATATTAGTTCAGGTTCCTTTGAACATTATTCACAGACTGTTACAGGCATTATTTTTTACTTCTTTGAGCTGATTATTATTATTATTATTATTATTATTATTAGTGCCTTATTGCTATCATTTTCAGTTTTGCTCTGCAGGTTTCTATCTGGTAGTATTCGTTTTTGTTGCATATAGATGTCAGTCTGATTTCTGAGATGACTCCTATTGGAGACAGCACTGCTGTTCCATCGTTTGGAGATGAACACAGACTAATGCTCCTTTTCCACTACTACCCACTTGGCCCTACTCGACTACACTACTCTACTCACTTTGCTTGTGTTTCCATTACAGCTGGGTACGCCTGGGGTGGGTGGGATTTTTTTACAGCAAGGCGGTGCCACACTCCTGTGATGTAAAACACGCCACCCAAGCAAAACATAACATTGCGGCTGTACAAGGCGACTCCTCAGTCTCTGGCTTTTTGTCACCGTAAAGGCCAAAAAGGACCGCCAGACAAGGGGACAGGCAGTGAGACAAAACACTCTGGAAAAGTACTGGAGCATCTGGGAAGCCATAGAGCCGAAGATGTGAGGATACAAACTAGATCAGATATGACGGTAAGCTAATGATTGCTAATGCTAGTTTGCTTTAAGTCCGCCATACTACATTGTAATGTCTGCAATTTATCACTATTAGGTACTAAAATATGTATGCTGTTTGAGTGTGTGTTTCAGATGGCTCTCTTGTGGGAAAATTACCGCTTCAAGCCGTCGGTCTGGTGTTCAACACAGCCTCTCACTGATGTCACCCCAGCTTCACAAACGCGCAGTGGTTATAGAGCTTAAGAACGTCTGTAGAAACGTTTAGCTTCCTGTACAACAAATTGCTCTGATCTGTGTGAAAATCATGGGGAGACTGTTGCGACATCATGGGACATACCTGCTCCTGCAGCACTGAGTCTGTGGTGGTGTCATAGCAAAAAGTGTTCAGCTGCCAAAACTTGATTGCCAGATTGTAGTTATGGGGTTATATTAGCCATAAAATATATATTCAAAAGGTAAACAGTACTGAGTTAGGTATAATAAGATATATTTGACAATTATGATGCATTTTAAGCCAAAACAAACTTGATCTAGGATTAAAAGCAATTAAATTAATGCAGTCACAAGGTTACATGGAAAATACTTGATTTACTGGATACATGTAGATACTGTAGAAAAAATAATTTCTCTGCAACAACAATGTACTATATGTGTATTCATGTAGTATTGCACTGGGAATTTTGACAATAAACCTTTGGAATTTTGGAAGATGTGT
This sequence comes from Pholidichthys leucotaenia, assembly GCA_020510985.1. Classification (NCBI taxonomy): domain Eukaryota; kingdom Metazoa; phylum Chordata; class Actinopteri; order Cichliformes; family Pholidichthyidae; genus Pholidichthys; species Pholidichthys leucotaenia. Next base: position 101,256,117 of record CM035836.1, read on the forward strand.
CTCTTTTGTTATATGTGTGAAGGTTACCACCAAGTGACAAATTAAATACTAAGAGATTGGAAAAGCTAAGCACAATCCAGCAGTCTGAGAAATCACTTTAGTTTGGTGTAAGTCTGTCAACAGAATTATGAACCACAAAGCGGTTTGTGTTAAAATGTTAAATCCCATTAAACTCTAACTCAAGGGTGTCCAATCATGTGTCATGGAGGGCCAAGACCCTGCAGGTTCTCTCTTCTACCCAGTCTCTTCAGCACGGGTTTTCACTGATCAGCAGTCAGTGGAAGAAATTCAGTGGGATCTGCTGATGAAGGCACTGGTTGGAGGTAAAGCCTGCAGGGTCTTGGCCCTCCATGGCACATGATTGGACACCCCCACCCTAACCCATTTTGATAAAGTACAGATATTAATATGGCCTAGAATTCCTCCATATACTGGTACTATCACTAAAGTGTGCAGTGTCTTCTGCACTGGCACATCCAACAATACAGTCTTCAGTAAATAAAATAATTGTTTTGGTTACTTTTTCTTAAAAATGAGCCATTATTTTTAAAGTCACTGAGAAATGATTTGTACTGTCGACTCTTCTCACCAGTCTTAACAGACAAAATAGAAAATCATGATGCAAACACATGTCACTAAATTGTTTATTACAATCAGCAGCAAATTCCAGATTATTCAGAATGTGCAAAATTCAAACTGTAAAAAAAAAAAAAAAAAAAAAAACTTAGGATGGGTCACACACGCCGGCCACGCTGCCTCACTCAGAAGCAGCTGGATGTGCTGTTCACACTGGTCCCAGTTCAGCAGATCTTCTGTAAATAGTGAGGAAAGGTCCAGTTTGGGGTCGATAGTTTTCCTCTTGCCTAGATGAAAGACAGAAATGGGTGGTGGTTAGTTAATGCAAGTTTAAAACATATTAGGGAAATACACTTGTTCCTAAAAGCCAGTGATGGAATGTGACAAAAAAGTTCTTCGTTGTTGTATTTAACCACAATTTTCATGTACAGTGGGGTAAAAAAGTATTTAGTCAGCCACCAATTGTGCAAGTTCTCCCACTTAAAAGATGAGAGAGGTCTCCAATTTTCATCACAGGTATACCTCAACTATGAGAAACAAAATAAGAAAGAAAAAAAAAAACGTCCAGAAAATCACATTGAAGGATTTTTAATGATAATTGGTAAATTCCTCAGTAAAATAAGTATTTGGTCACCTGTAAAAAAGTAAGATTTCTGGCTCTCACAGATCTGTAACTTCTTCTTTAAGAGGCTCCTCTGTCCTCCACTCGTTACCTGTATTAATGGCACCTGTTTGGACTCGTTATCAGTATAAAAGACACCTGTCCACAACCTCAAACAGTCAGACTCCAAACTCCACTATGGCCAAGACCAAAGAGCTGTCAAAGCACACCAGAAACAAAATTGTAGACCTGCACTAGGCTGGGAAGACTGAATCTGCAATAGGTAAGCAGCTTGGTGTGAAGAAATCAACTGTGGGAGCAATTATTAGAAAATGGAAGACATACAAGACCACTATAATCTTCCTCGATCTGGGGCTCCACACAAGATCTCACCCCGTGGGGTCAAAATTATCACAAGAACGGTGAGCAAAAATCCCAGAACCACATGGGGGGACCTAGTGAATGACTTGCAGAGAGCTGGGACCAAAGTAACAAAGGCTACCATCAGTAACACACTACGCCGCCAGGGACTCACATCCTGCAGTGCCAGACATGTCCCCCTGCTTAAGCCAGTACATGTCCAGGCCCGTCTGAAGTTTGCTAGAGAGCATTTGGATGATTCAGAAGAGGATTGGGAGAATGTCATATGGTCAGATGAAACCAAAATAGAACTTTTTGGTAAAAACTCAACTTGTCGTGTTTGGAGGAGAAAGAAAACCATACCTACTGTGAAGCACGGGGGTGGAAACATCGTACTTTGGGGCTGTTTTTCTGCAATGGGACCAGGATGACTGATCCGTGTAGAGGAAAGAATGAATGGGGCCATTTATCGTGAGATTTTGAGTAAAAACCTCCTTCTATCAGCAAGGGCATTGAAGATGAAACGTGGCTGGGTCTTTCAGCATGACAATGATCCCGAACATACCACCCGGGCAACGAAGGAGTGGCTTTGTAAGAAGCATTTCAAGGTCCTGGAGTGGCCTAGCCAGTCTCCAGATCTCAACCCCATAGAAAGTCTTTGGAGGGAGCTGAAAGTCTGTGTTGCCCAGCGATAGCCCCAAAGCATCACTGCTCTAGAGGAGATCTGCATGGAGGAATGGGCCAAAATACCAGCAACAGTGTGTGAAAACCTTGTGAAGACTTACAGAAAACGTTTGACCTCTGTCATTGCCAACAAAGGGTATATAACAAAGTACTGAGATGAACTTTTGTTATTGACCAAATACTTATTTTATCGAGGAATTTACCAATTAATTCATTAAAAATCCTTCAATGTGATTTTTGTGGATTTTTTTTTCTCATTTTGTCTCTCATAGTTGAGGTATACCTATGATGGAAATTGGAGACCTCTCTCATCTTTTAAGTGGGAGAACTTGCACAATTGGTGGCTGACTAAATACTTTTTTACCCCACTGTACGTGTAAAGTGCGTCTAATGTTATCTTGTGTCTGTCTTTGTCTTATAAAACCTGTTTGGTCTAAATGAATTAAGTCTGTCAGTATATTTTCTAACCTTTTGGCAAGGATAGTGGTGAAAAGATTGTAGTCCTGATTTAACACACTGATTGGTCTGTAGTTGGAGCAGTCTAGTTTATCCTTTTCAGGTTTAGGTATGACTGCAATGACCCCTTCTCTCCAGGAGGGGGGGGGGGTTTCCCCTGTGTGGAGGACATAGTTAAATGTTTTCAGGAGGAGAGGAGATAGTTGCTTTTTAAAGGTTTTGTACCACTCTGCTGTATAGCCATCTGCTCCTGGGGATTTGTTAGCTTTAAGTTTCATAATTGCTTTTTCTAATTCTTTAGGTTGTATTTCTGACAGGAGTGTTTTATTTTGTGACTCAGTAAGTTGGGGAAGATTTAATGTATTTAGGAAGGCTTCAGATGTGTTTTTGTGTTTTTTGAGGGAGTATAAGTTCTTGTAGTAATTCTCGAAGCTTTTAAGAATTTCCTGAATTCTAAATTTTATTTCCTTTGATACTGGGTCTCTGATTTTGTAGATTGCTCTCTCCGTTTGTTGTTTCCTCAATTTGTAGGCTAGTAATTTTGCCGATTTGCTACCTGTTTCATAGTATTTTTGTTTCAGAAATGTAAGTTTCTTCTGGATTTCTATTGCGTAGATCTCGTTTATTTGTTTTTTAATTTCCTTAATTTTGAGCGAGTCATTAGAATGACTGTTGTCTTTGTGCTCTTTTTCTAGTTTAATAAGTTCTGACTCTAATGTGATTAGTTTTTCTTGTCTCAGTTTCTTTTGGGTTGCCAGTTTTGCTATAATCTTTCACCTTATTACAGCTTTGCATGCGTCCCACAGTATTAAAGGGGATACTTCTCCATTATCATTTTCTTCCAAATATCAGAGAATATCTGATTCCAATTTATCTTTCAGTGGTCCTTTCAGCACATTTGAATTTAACCTCCAAGAAAATGTATTATTTGTGTATTTTTGGATATTTAAGTCCATATAGATCAGACTGTGGTCAGAGAGATCCATCAGTCCTATTTTACATGTTTTTACTCTTCCAATGTCTCTATTAAACATAAAAAAATAGTCAATCCTTGAGTATGATGAATGTGGTGCTGAGTAAAATGTATAATCTTTTACACTGGGGTTGAGTTCCCTCCACACGTCACAGATTCCCATTTCTTTTAGTAGCATCCAAGTTTTTCTACTTTGAATGCTATTTTGATGTGGAGAATTACCTGATGCATCCCAGTATGGGTTCAGTCTTAGATTGAAGTCTCCACCACATATCACTAAACCTTTGGCTTTAGTTATCATTAGGTCAAATACATTTTTATAAAATTTCCAGTTAGCCCCTGGAGGTGCATATACATTCAGCAGGATGATATCTTCTCCCTCTAGCCGACCAAGTACCATGCTAAATCTTCCTTCTTTATCTTTGTGTTCTGAATTTTTTTCAAACATAATTTTGGTTGAGATCAATGTCGCTACCCCCTCCTCCTCCCTGACTTATATGAGGATGAAGAGATCAGTTTAAACCCTTGTCTATTAAGTTTAGTGTGCTCCAAGTCTGTTAGGTGGGTTTCCTGTAAAAATATTATTCTTGCTTTGTCTTTTTTCATTTTGCCAAGAATCTTGGATCTTTTGACTGGATTCAGGATCCCTTTTACATTATATGAGATTATTTTGGTTACACCCTGTTTCTCCATTGTATTGTCTTATTTAGTATAACAGTGTAGTGGCCCTCTTTTATGCTATTCAGAAACTGAAAGAACATTAAGAACATAAAAAACATTAAGAACATAGTATATAAAACTTTAAAACAAAAAACTGTCAAAAGACCTTCCTGAGCTGAGGTCTTTTTAGTGACCTTAGAAGAGCCTTGCTGGTGTGTTGGCTCTGAGGGAAATTCCTCAAACTCTGTTACGTGTTGAGGGCCCTCTCTTACCCCTGTAAGTTGTCCCATGGTTTTAACGTGAATTTCAGATCCCAATCCGAACTTGTAATGATTTTTTTTTTTTTATGCCTATACCCTATGAAATTGTGCGCAACCTCCCACCACCGTCACAGCAAACAATCATGCTAATACAGTATTTGTTAGTGTGGAGAGTTCATGTGGTTCATTGTCACATTTCTATTTCAACAAGTTTTTTTTTCTTTTTTTTTTTTAAAGACTTACTTGTTTCTAATATTATGACTGTTCCATGAATTGTTTTACCACTTGCTGATTCTGCATCTCCTTTAACGTTTGTTACCTTGTAGGAGGAGGGTTGGATGCCCAGATTGACTAAAAATATTGTTATTCCCTCCTGAAAGCGCTCAGTTTTTCCTTATAGCCCTGGCGCTGGGTTTCCCGCTGCTGGCCTGTGGATTTTGAGGGTCTCTGTGTGCACCACGTTTGAGCCTTAATTCTTTCGATTGGGTCTGCTGCGGGTTTACACATTGTTACCGGGATCCCTCTTCTCGCCATATCCCTGGTTGCTTCTTCCGCCGAGTTGTAGAGACACGTCTCTTCCCCGTAAAAAACCCTCAGCTTCGACGGAAATGGAGTTTGAAAGTGCAGTTTCTTCTCTCTTAGTACCTTTTTAGCGTCGTTGAATTCCCGGCGCTTTTTAAGGACCTCCGGGGCGTAGTCGTGCTCCACAAAAACTTTTCTTTCTTGGTGCATAAATCCTTTTTTCTGCCAAGCCAGTCTCAAAACCTCTTCTTTTGTTCTGAAGTTGGAAAACTTCACCACCACCGATCGTGGAGGCGCTTCCATCGACGGCCTTGGGGCTAATGTACGGTGCGCCCTTTCTATCTTCAAGTCGGTGGATTGGGGAATTTCCAGCTTCTCTCTCAGTATGGATTCCACGTATGCAGCCATTGTGGTGAAACCATCCTCGACTCCTTCTTTTAGACCATGAATTCTTATGTTGGGCCTTCTTAGTCTTCCTTCTTGGTCGGTTAGCTTAGCCTCTCGTCTTGTCTGTCGTTTAAGTAAATCCAGCACGGTTTCTTCCAGCCCTTTTATTCTTTCCTCTGCTTCCATGATTCGGTCCTCAGTCTTTTCCACTGTGTTGTTTGTCCTTTTTATTTCGTCTTTAATTTCACGAAATTTGGCCCAACACTCTCTGCAAAATTCTCTTAATTCTTGAATTATTGTTTTTAAGCTAACCATGTTGCTAGCCTCATTCAACTCCTCTGTTTCCGAGTGGTTATTGTCCTCCAGGTCAGATTCTCCGGCCGATGCTCATTTTGGCCTGGCAAATGCCGATCTCTTCTGCTTTCCTTTGGGCATAATGACTTTGTCTTTTGATTTTCACTTTTCCAAAAATCCATTAAATCTGATTTTCAAGGTATTTTCACGGATGGGGTCTTGGAGCTTCAGCGTTAAGTTGCTATCACCATGGTGTCAGACCGGAAGTCAAAATATGGAATTTTTATCAATAAAAGTTTAGCCACCGCTCTGTCACCACTGTGTCGCCCTGGCTTCAAGTGTGGGCGGTGTTTTGTACTTGTATTGTTAAAATATAAAAGGATGCACTACAATGTGTCTCAAATATTTGTAATTTGTCCTGCTATTATAATACTGCATGAGTTTCTTGATGATAGACTATAAACTACACACATAAACTAAATTATATTGGTGACTGAACAACTCCCACTCTCCAAAGTGCAACATACAGTTATGAATATATCTCAAAAAGGATCACACAAGTGATCTGACAAAAATAATACATTAACAAGGGGTTTATTTTACAGTTGATGTGCCATTCATTTTCAATTATTCTGTAATTAATATTCACACAATCAAATAAATCTCAGTTAAGTCCATTTTATATTAAGTGGGAATTGTGCTTCTTTAGTTTTGACACTTTATCTAAAAAAGCAAAGGATTTCAGTACTTTCCACATTGACAAGGTCCGTTATGGGGTGGCTGCTTTTCCTTTCCTCTTGCCGAGACCAAAGACAGAAATGGATGGTGGTTAGTTCAAGATAGTTCAAAACTTACACATACATCTCAAAAAAATTAGAATATCATTAAAAAGTTCAATATTTTTTGGCACTCATTTCAGAAAGTGAAACCCATATATAGATTCATTACACGGACAGTGATATATTGCAAGTGTTTATTTTAATTTTGATGATTATGGCTTACAGCCCATGAAAACCCCAAATTCAGTTTCTTAAAAAAATAGAATATTACATAAAATTAATTTAAAAAAATAGTTTTTAACCAACATTTCAACAGCCAATATTTCTATTTAAAAACTCGTCACATATCTTTCGACCTGTTTTCCACAATACTTTTGCTGTACTTTTCCAGTCATCTGGTAATTCTTCGCTACCACCCAGAGCCTGTATCAACTCCTTCCTAAACTCTGTGTGACCTTCTTCCTTCTGTAACTTTCCCCACTTAATCTTTGGCTCTGCCTCATCACCTCTGTCCCCTTCACCTACATGTTCATTAAAGTCTGCTCGAATCACCACTCTCTCCTCCCTGGGAACTCTCTACCACTTCATCCAACTTACTCCAGAATTCCTCTTTCTCTTCTACCTGACATCCAACTTGTGGGGCATATACACTGACAATATTCAACATCACACCTTTGACTTCTAGCTTCAAACACATGATTCTGTCCGACTCCCTCTTTACCTCCTGAACACTCTTCACATACTCTTCCTTCAAGATTACTCCTACTCCATTTCTCGTCCTATCTACACCATGGGAGAACAGTTTAAATCCACCTCCAGTGCTCCTAGAATTGCTTCCCTTCCATCTGGTTTCTTGAACACACAGTATATCTATCTTTCTTCTCTCCATCATATCAGCCAACTCTCTACCTTTACCAGTCATAGTCCCTACATTTAACGTTCCTACTCTCACCTTTTCTCTCTCTCCCTTCTAACATGCCTTCCCCCTCTCCTTCTCCTCATATCATCACTTCCTGTGTTGCTGACTGTCTATCTGTGGTTTGCTCTCCTCGTTCTCCTGGGGATTTTGCCTTTAATTGTATTTTAATCACTTTTTTCCATCTACCGTTAGCTCTCACTTCTGTTTATCAAGCCTCTTGCACCTGTGTGCGCACTCAGTGTCATCTAATCACCCTCTTTAGCCTTCTGTTCACCTTTCATTGGTGTTTTTGTTAGCTTCGGGTTAGCCACTAGCTATGGCTACTAGCTGTCCTTCCTCTCCTCCTCTGGTCTGCTCTCTCTGTCAGATGTTTAGCTACACCTCTGCCTCTTTTAGTGATAATGGTAAATGTAATAAATGTTGTCTTTTTGAGGCGCTCGAGGCGAGGTTGTCTGATTTGGAATCCCGGCTCCGCTGCATTGAAACACCGTCTGCAGCAGTTAAGCTTGATGGATGTCCCCTAGCTGCAGCGGAGCTCCCTAGCTTAGGGCGGCCTGTTAGTGGTCCTCCGGTCCTCCTCAACAGTGAGGAGACTGGGTGGGTGACAGTGAGAAGGAAGCCTGGTCGCAAGGCCCCAGTTAGCCACCAACCTGTTCATGTTTCTAATTGTTTTCCCCGCTCAGTGACACACCCGCTGAGGAAAAAGCTCTGATCATTGGCGACTCTGTAGTCAGAAACGTGAACCTAGAGACTACAGTGGCCATAGTCAAATGCATTCCTGGGGCCAGAGCAGGCGACATCGAGTCAAATTTGAAAATGCTGGCTAAAAGTAACTGTAACTACTCCACAATTGTTATCCACGCTGGCATTAATGACGTCCAACTCCGGCAGTCGGAAGTCACAAAACTTAATGTGGAATCGGTGTGTGACTTTGCCAAAATGATGTCTGCCTCTGTAGTATTCTCTGGGCCCCTCCCCAATCTGACCAGTGACGACATGTTTAGCCGCTTGTCATCCTTCAACCGCTGGCTGTCTGTGTGGTGTCCTGCAAATAATGGGGGCTACATAGACAATTGGAGCTCATTTTGGGGAAAACCTGGTCTTATTAGATGAGGCGGCGTCCATCCCACTTTGGATGGTGTGTCTCATTTATCTAACAATCTGGCATCATTTTTATCCAAATTTTCAAAACCATGACAACTCAGAGTTGGGACCAGGAAGCAGGGCCACAGTCTTACACGCCTCTCTGCAGCTCCTCTTCATCCGCCACCCCTCAACTTAGCCCCTGTCTTCTCCATCAGAGAATCTTTGTCTGCTCCCTCCAAAGTAAATAAAAATACAATGTATAAGCATCCAAAAGTGATTAAACAAAAAGTTGGTAAAACTCAAATTAAACATAAAGACTCTAAATTGAATGATTTGGCTTCTGTTCCTCCTCATAATTTAAAAAAATAAATGTGGTTTGTTAAATATTAGGTCTCTAACTCCCAAGTCTCTGCTAGTCCATGATCTGTTAATTGATCAGCAGATTGATTTAATATCCCTGACAGAGACTTGGTTAGGGCAAGAGGATCATGTTGGTTTGAATGAATCAACTCCCTCTGGTTATTTAAACTGTCCAAATCCCAGAAGTTCTGGTCATGGAGGAGAAGTAGCTACAATTTACCATTCCAAATTACTAGTTAATGTAAAGCAAAAAACACATTATAATTCTTTTGAGGGCTGGTCCTCAGTATTGGGCATTTTAGCAATTTTAGGCTAAACCCAATTTTATTTGCCATAGTTTATTGTCCCCCATAAACCTACTCAGAGTTTTTATCCAAATTTGCTGAATTCTTAGCTAATTAAGTGCTGAACTCAGATAGAATAATTATAATAGGGGACTTTAATATACATGTAGATGTAGATAGTGATTGCCTTAATTTGGCATTTAATTCAATTTTAGACTCAATGGGGTTTTCTCAGAAAGTAGGAAATTCTACCCATTATCTCCACCATACGTTAGACCTTGTTCTGACATATGGCATAGAAATAGAAAATCTGGTAGTGTCTCCACATAACCCTGTACTGTCAGACCATTGTCAGTTAACCTTTGATTTTATTATTTCTGACTATTTGGCTCCTAAGGAAAAATATTACTACAGTAGATGCCTCTCAGATGATGTTGTTACCAAATGTATGCAGATTGTTTCCTCTATGCCATGTGTCAACACAATGGAAATAAGATATAGACAGCTTGCTCCTTCTGTAATTGATAGCATGGTAGATAGTGTTACAGCTTCTCTGCATCAGACTCTAGACTTGGTGGCCCCTTTAAAAAAGAAAAAATCTAATCAGAGATTTCTAACTCCTTGATTCAACACAGAAACTCATAGCTTAAAACAGAAGACTCGTCAATTAGAAAGAAAATGGACTTCACTAATTTAGATGAAATCTATTTAGCTTGGAGAAATCATCTTTTAATTTATAAAAAAAAATCTCTGAGAAAAGCTAGAATGAGTTAATATTCTGCATTAATAGAAGAGAACAAGAATAATCCCAGGTTTCTTTTCAGCACTATAGCCAGGCTGACAAAGAGTCAGGACTCTGTCAATCCTAGCATTCCCTTACAGCTTACTAGTCAGGAGTTTATGAACTTTTTCAATAATAAAATTTCATCTATCAGAGATAAACTCAGTCAAATTCTTCCCACAGTTAACTTAAATATAGTAACTACTACAACGCCTTCAACTGACATCTGTTTGGATCATTTTACTCCAATTGACCTTTTAGAGTTGGACAAAATAGTTTCCTCATCCAAGCCTTCAACTTGTCTTTTAGACCCTATTCCTACCAGGTTATTTAAAGACGTCTTCCCATTTATTGGTAGCTTTATTCTTCATTAACTTTAGGCCATGTACTGCAGGCTTTTAAAACTGCTGTAATTAAACCCTTACTCAAAAAGCCAATGCTGGATCCAGGAGTTTTAGCTAACAATAGCCCAATCTCTAATCTGCCTTTCATTTCAAAAATCTTAGAAAGAGTTGTTGCTACGCAATTATTTGACCATTTGCAGGGAAATGGTTTATTTGAAGAGTTTCAATCTGAGTTTAGAATCCATCATAGTACTGAAACAGCCTTAGTGAAGGTCACTAATGGCCTCCTGATCACATCTGATAATGGACTTGTTTCTGTACTTGTCCTTTTAGACCTTAGTGCAGCTTTTGATACTATCGATCATAATATTCTACTTGATAGATTAGAACACTATGTTGGACTTAATGGAACTTCGTTACAGTGGTTTAGATCTTATTTATCTGATAGGTTCCAGTTTGTTCATGTCAATAATGAGTTTTCTTTCAACTCAAAGCTCAGTCATGGAGTTCCACAGGGATCTGTGCTAGGCCCTGCTCTTTTTAGTTTATATATGCTTCCGTTAGGCAACATTATTAGAAAGCACTGTATACATTTTCATTGTTATGCAGATGACACACAATTATACCAGTCAATGAAGTCAGATGATAGTAATCAATTAGCCAAGTTAGAAGCCTGTCTTAAGGAAATCAAAGCTTGGATGACTTGTAATTTTCTGCTATTAAATTCAGATAAGACTGAAGTCATTCTTGTTGGTCCCGAAAACCTTAGAAATACTTTTCCAAATCAAACTTTTAGTTTGGATGCAGTTACTCTTTCTCTTAATAGCTCTGTGAGGAACCTTGGAGTTATTTTTGATCAAGATCTGTTTTTCAATTCACATATTAAATTTGTTTCAAAGACTGCCTTCTATCATTTGAGTAATATTGCCAAGGTTAGGAGCATCTTGTCTCAGAGTGATTCTGAGAAACTGATCCACGCTTGTGTTAGCTCTAGATTAGATCATTGTAACTCTGTAACTATCAGGTTGTCCTAAAACAACTCTAAAAAGTCTTTAGTTGATCCAAAAGGCTGCTGTAAGAGTTTTAACAGGTACTAGAAAAAGAGATCATATCTCTCCGGTTCTGGCCTCCCTTCATTGGCTTCCCATAGAGTTAAGAATTATGTTTAAAATCCTTCTTCTCACTTTCAAAGCTCTAAGCAATCAGGCCCCTTTTTATTTAAAAGATCCAATATTACCCTGTTATCCTAACAGAGCACTACGCTCCCAAAATGCTGGGTTACTTGTAATACCTAGAATCTCCAAAAGTACAATGGGGGGCAGAGCCTTCAGTTATCAAGCTCCTCTCTTGTGGAACCAGCTGCCAATCTGGATTTGGGAGTCAGACTCCCTCTCTGTTTTTAAGAATAGGGTTTAAACCTTCCTTTTTTATATAGCCTACAATTAGGGAGGGATCATGTGTTTCTGAACCCTCCCTTAGCTATGCTGCTATTAGGTTTAGACAGCCGGGGGACCTCCAATAATTGCACTGGGCTTCACTCCTTTCTTCACTCTCAATGAAATATATATATATTTTTTTTTGCTGGTCATTAACATCTGTTTGTTCTCTCCCATAGATTGAGTCCCCATCGTGCTGTTTGCTCTCTACATGTCTGTTCTTTTCATCTTCTCTATCACCTCACCCCCCAGCCAGTCGCAGCAGATGACTGCCCCTCCCTGAGCCTGGTTCTGCTGGAGGTTTCTTCCTGTTAAAAGGGAGTTTTTCCTCTCCACCGTCACCAAGGGCTTGCTCATAGGGGACCGCCTGATTGCTGGGGTCTTTCTGCAATTGTGGGGGTTTCCCCTACAGTTGAAAGTGCTATGAGATGACTGTTGCTGTGAAATGGTGTTATATAAATAAAGTTGAGTTGAGTTGAGATCTTCGACCAATAGTAGACAAATTTCCACCTGCAACCTGTCGGTTAACAGCACTGGTGGCGGTTGTTGTTAAAACCTTAGATGCATGACCAACCAATTCCAACACTCTTCCATGAGTGTGGTCAACATGACCCCAACTAGAATGAGTGTGTTTTATGCTGTAAAATTAAGAAATTTCTTTCATTTTGGTTAAAGATGATTATTTTTATTATATTTTGGGTTATTATTATTATTATAAATTATATTTTGGTCAACAAAAGAAGGGGACAGCTTGGGGTCATTTTTGACCCCACATATGGAAAAGTGTGGTACTGATACAAAAAATGCAATTAAAAATATACCAATTAGATACAAATCCAAATGGCCTCATGTCAAAGACAACCTATTTGAAAAATACATGGAAGATTAAATGATAAAAAATTAAAATAACAAAGATATTGCAAAAAAAACAACCACTTGGGCATTTTTGACCCCTTCATCTAACAATACCTACATTGTCCTCACTGTATACACTGTATTGTCCTCAACTGTTTACCCTCTCTGTTTACCCTTGGCATCCAGTCTGAGATGCTAATTGCAGCGTCAACAGTATTACTGATAACCGTGGTGAAATTCAAAAGGGGACAGCTTGGGAAAAGCTTGGGGTCATTTTTGACCTCACATATGGAAAAGTGTGGTACTGATACAAAAAATGCAATTACTTAAAAAAATATAACAATTAGATACAAATCCAAATGACCTCATGTCAAACACAACCTATTTGAGGAATACATGGAAGATTAAATGATAAAAAATTAAAATTACAAAGATATTGCAAAAAAAAACAAACAAAAAAACGCTGGGGTAATTGTTACCCCGCTTATGCATCAAATGGTTTTAATGCAGGCCTCAACCAATCCGGTATTAAAGTCTCATTCGTCATGATCCGCATGTTTGATTTGGCAAAGGTTTTACGTCAGATGCCCTTCCTGGCACATTTACCCGGGCTTGGGACCGGCACTAGTAGTACACTAGCTTGTGCTCTCCCTGTGGCTGTTTTTGGGGTTTTTTTGTTTTTTTATTACTTATTTTGTACCCGTAGGTAGATTTGTTTTGCAGTCTGGTGACAAACCACCAGCTGCCGGTCGCTGCGTGCGCAAGCGCCCCTTAACTCCCTAACCTGCATGTTTTTGGCATGTGGGAGGCAACCGGAGAAATTCCGGAGTAAACCCACGCAAACATGGGGAGAACATGCAAACTCCACACAGATCACTGTTGGCCGGGGGCAGGGATCGAACCCACGATCTCACGGTCCCCGCGATCCCCCAGCCGAGGGTAAAACTGTGCTGCCACAGTGCTAACCACTGCGCCACCGTGCAGCCCGGGTTGCAAGATTATATAAAAAACTCTCAATATTCATTACATAAGTGTAAAACACTCCAAACCGTTCTGAATTAAAATTCATAATTTTGCTTTTACTTTTGGAAATTTTGATTTGTTTACCTGCTATTGCATGCCATCGTGTAACTATATATGCATTCAATTAATAAAATCTTTTACTCCAGCATTTTTCTTTGTGTTCCTAATTTTATTCTTGTGCTTCTGTATTTTTATGCCTAGTGCAAAGGCAACGTAGGCATAGGGTAATCATTCCATGTGTCTGTCTGTCTGTCTGTTATCAGCTTTTCAGCTCACCCACTCAAAAGCAACTGGAACTAAAAGCCTGTATCATTGTATCACCATATTTTCTTGACTTTTAATTTCCAAAAATTTCCAGATAAGGCTTTGTTTTCAAAATAAACACAAATTTCCCTCACCTTTACCATCAATGCAGCTGTGAAAAAAGCATTGTAATAAATATGTCCACCCACTAGAAGTGGCAGTGTGACTTTTTTACAGCCCCCTATGCTACCATGCCACAGGCACCGAGGCATCAGCACCTTGGTACTTTCATTGCACATAGTTTTTCAATAAAAGACCTGAAAGGAGAGAAGAGTTTCTTTATTTTTGGAAATAACACACAATGCAGAAGTATGACTGCTACACTTGCCTCCCTTTTTCCTTAAATTCCTTAACTTTTTTCGTGTAAATTTTCAACTTTTTTTCCTCATACACTTAAAATGTCTCTCATAAATGTGCAAGAGGTTTTTTGCTTGTTAATTTGCAGCTTTTTTCTTTTAAATCAGCAATCTTTTTCTTGTAAATTTGCAACATTTAAAACTTTTTTATTCATACATTTGAAGTGGTTTTATTGTAAATTTTCAACTTTTTCATTAACTTAGAACTTCTCATAAATTTGAAACTTTTTTCTGGTAATTTTGCAACTTTTTCTTAAAGGTGACGGACATTGACATTTTTTTATTGAACCAATCAACTGATTGTATGAAAATATTCCATTCTTCCCATTCCCCTGATTTAATATGTGTCACCATCCTCCATAAATGAAATTAATTGGTCATAGCCCATCTTTCACTCAGTGATGCTGCAGTACCGCTATCTCCCGATAGGTGCGTGCAGCCTTCACGTCAATTCGGTATGAAAAAAAATTGCAGAACGAGAGCAAAGTGATTCGGACAGCGATTATTTTCTAGAGTTTGACGACCTCAATATAAATGATTACAAATGATTACATTAACAATGAAGACGTTTTGGGTGGTGTGTGGCCTGTCAGCCTTATTTGTTCGAGGCAGAGGGAGAGTAGGAAGACGCAACACGGACAGGAAAAGAACACGTTTACGATCGGCTGTAAGATATTTCTAGGTAAAAGATGCTTACAAATATTTTTCTTTGGTGACATGCATGGTCACACACTTAATTTTAAAAATAAAACTACCCATTGGTCACTCGCTGCATCTTCTCAGCCGCTGATTAGCACCTGCTGGTCTGTGCGCAGCTGGAGCTGATGAGACAGATGAGCGGCCGTCATCGTCCACACGAGTGAGTTTATAAACAATATTTATTCATTTGATTTAATTTCCCAGATGAATTATGAAGAAACCATTCAATACATTCAATAATCAATGCAAACGGAATAATCAACGCCAACCCCATATTTTTCAGGCGATACAGATTCATAGTGTTGGGGATTTTTTTGGAGAAGAAGTGAGGGTGATGCCTGCCTGTGTGGCGAGCCTCAGAGAAACATTCCCATGTCATCACTACAAGGGATTTTGCCTACCAAGATTAGATTTGTGAACAATGTTATTTAAATAAAGTTTTGTAAAATCATATATTGAGTTTCTTAATGTTCATGTCAATGTTATAGTTCTCATAGCTCAGCATTCATCAAAGTCACATGTCATATACATTTCAATAATTTTTCTACCATTTTATGGTATAAATTTGGATTTACATAAAAGTCCTGTTCATCAGGTTCCTCTGCTTGGTCAGAAACATCAACATTGAGTGACAGTTGATAAAATCTGCAAAAAAAGTAGATCATAATTTTATCCCAGAGGTCTCAAATTGGATTACATACATAGAAATATAAATTGATCAAACAGGCACAACCACCTCCCTATACAGCACTGAATATTTCATATTTGATGAGTATGAACACCCTAATATGCTAATATTTGATAAGTTGGTAAGGCAATGCAAACCATGGCTTGGAATTCATTTAAGATGTTTAGTAAACATTTGCAGTGAATATTAAAAATAAAAAACTTACCCTGTTTCCTTCTCGTGTTCTGACAGTTGATCGCAACTGTCACTGACCCCGTTCTCAGAGTCACACTTGGAAATCGAGGCATATATAGTTGGAATAGCCGTTTTCTTTATCAGCAATCTTTTGGCAAATTTCATTTCAAATTGACATGTCTGGCCCAGGAAACACGCACGCAGGCTCAGGATAGATTTAACAGCTTTATTCAACAAGCAGGTGTGTGTGAATGGATTTATGGGGATGTGCTGACGAGGTGCAGGTGTGCGCCCAGCTGAAGCCGCTGAGGAGCGGCGAGTCGTGACACAAATTGCATCTTATTCTCGAAATCGCTGTCAACGAAATCTCTACTGCACATTTTTGGTGTTTTACCGACATAAGTCCATTTTTTTTTTGCGTTTTCTGAACGAATTTCACCCATGACGTTCTGATATTCACAGGGACGGGACATTCAAAAACACTCACAGCATGCTCCTCTGGTATAACGTCGCACCCGTACACAACACAACGACAAACCATAATTAATTTGATTCCTGAAATCCTAATGTTAATAAATAATCTATTTGTAATCTAAAAGTATTCCGAGAAATATCCGTAATCGCCGATTTTAAAATGTAAAAAAATAAAAAAAAGCAATGTCCGCTGACTGTGTGACACACCGAATTGACGTCACACAGTCAGCGGCCATTTTAGCTGCTGATCTTGGCTGGGTCAGACAGCTCTCCACAACAGCGTACTTCAAGAGCGCATTGTCACCTTATGCGACATACGTTGACACCAAAACATGTGGGGTTCCAATTAGCTCGTCTCAGACAACAATTTGAGATATGATTTAGCGATTTTGAGTTTTCGTCTGTCCGTCACCTTTAAAAATGTGGAATTTTTTTCTCTCAAATATTTAAGAAAACCTTTTTCATAAATTTGCAATGTTTTAATTGTAAATTTGAACAATTTCTCTCTTTTTTTCTCAGAGATTTTTCAGTTTTTTCTTGGAAATCTGCAATGTTTTATCATAAATTTGTGACATTTTTTCTTGTAAATTTATGAAAAAAATTATGAAAACTTTTTTTCATAAATTTGCAGTGTTTTCATTGTAAATTTGATTTTTTTCTCAAAAATGTAAAATCTTTTCTCAAAATCTTCTAACTTTTTTATTATAAATCTGCAACTTATGATATAAAAATTTGCAAAATTTTTCATGTAAATTTGCAACTTTTTTCTCATACATTCCAAACTTTGTTTCATAAATTTGCAGTGTTTTTATTTTAAATTTGCAACATTAAATGCAAAACCTTTTTTCTCAAAAATTTGCAACTTTTTTCTGGTAAATTTGTAACTCTTTTCTCTTTTAAATCTGCAACTTTTTTTTTTCTTGTAAATCTGGAACGTTTTCCTCATAAGTTGTCAATTTTTTTTCTTGTAAATTTGGATCTTTTTTAATTTTAAATCTGCAACTGTTTTCTTGTAACTCTAGAACTTATTTCAGAAATTTATGAAAACTTTTTCATAAATTTGCAGTGTTATTTATGTCCCGTGAATTGCCTATAAAAATATTTGTCATAAGGTACAGGAATTATTTATTTTATTTAATAGTGGGTGTGAAATGGGGGCGGAGTTAAACCATCACTTCTACACCCGCTAAATTAAATAAAAGCACTCGTAAAGGGGGCACCAGTCCTAATGAACAATAATATTAACTTTAACTTTAATTAATTTTGTACCTTAAATTACTTAATGAATCAGTCTCAAAGTTTCAGTGAGTTCTTGTCCTGCCGTGATGAGGAAACCTGTATATGCAAAAGGAAAACGCTTCAACTTCTCTCATTCATCCCTTTTATTAAACTCATTCAGGTTACATGGCATGACGTTCAAATGATGGATAAACAGATTCAGATGATAACAGCGTAATGTATCACATCAACTGATATTGGGTTCCTGAACATAACATCCAGCGTTGCACCTCTGTAGAACCAAGGAGGAACCAGACTTATGTTTCAACGGTAAATGAGGCTGAAATGTTTTAACAAAACAATGCAATTTTATGGGGAAAATTCATAAGCTAATTATCTAAAAATGACTTCTGAATTAATCTACAAAAATTTACGGGCAGTTACTTAAAAATGACTAAGAGTTCTCCTTCAGTTTACAGCTCTATCCTGTGGCTGAGAGACTAATTGAGCCCTGAAATACGGGCCATATTCAATTGTAATTTGTTAGGACATCACGTTTTAACCCAGCAGATAGGAGAAGTAGGAGTTTAACTTACAAGACAGCTGTAGGTCCACGTTTCAGCGGGTCGATGCCGGCCGAGTTGGGAGTTAGGACGTCGGAGGAAGCGGCTGCTGCGATGCCTCCTCACAGCCGTGGAAGTGTAAACTCAGCTGGGGGCTCTCCAGACAATGGCAGCAGGGGATGGTCTGTCACAGAGCGGTGTGACAAGTCCTTGGAAAAGTGTCCGAATTTGAGGTCTCTTGTAGTGGGATAGACCAAAAAAAAAAAAAAAAAAAAAAAACTGAAGGAAAATCTTCTCAGTCTCTGTTCACTTTAACTTAGGCAAATTAAAGGTCCACTTTAACGGCGGGAAAGGTCATGAAAAAAATGAGAAAAACATTTACTAGGATAAGAATGGCTTCTGAGGTGAAGGAAAAAGTTTGAGAATTTGATTCTCTAAAAGTACGAGCTCTAAAGAAAAATGGTTTCTCCTCAGTAACCAGAAAGACTTGACAAACACAAAGAATAAAACTTCACAGGATCTTGAAACGGTGGAATAAAATCTTCTGAGATCTAGATTACGATTCTGCTTCTTTAATCTTAATTTAGTTCCTAATCTTTCTCAAAATCTCTTTCTTTCTTCTGTGTTTCTAATTCTTAATTCTCTCACCGTTCTTTTTCTTCTGTTCTTGTTACATTGTTACTTCTGTTCTAATCTTCCTGCCTTACTTTTCTTTCTCTGATCTTTTTGCTTACTCTGCTAAACTCAAATCTAACTTCTCTCTTTTAAAGTTACCTCGCCAGGTCGTAAAATGATTATGTCAATTGCAAGACTGACCAATCGACTTTTTCAGAAGCAGTTTGAAATGGCTGCTATCCAATGTGAGAACATTTCTTTGTTTGAGAGCAGCCAATCAAATGAAGACACCATCCCATGAAATTGCAGAGGAAAAATCAACACTCAGTCAGTTCTTATGAAATTAGGTGCTCAATATAAAATCTAACTAAATTAAATGACTTGGCTAATATTTGGTGATCAAGCATTTATACCATTACTCCAATATTACATTTGTTTGAATAACACTCATGAATATAACATTTCTTATACATAATTATAATACATGCATTCAAATTTAGATCAAAATGCAGCAAACCATGCAGCAAACCATGGTTGGTGATAAAAGAGGGATGATTTTCAGTGTCCTTAGGATCCAGAGGATAAGCTGAAAGAAACTTAATGTTTAGAACAAATTAAAAGTCATCTTACATACTGAAAACACATTTCGTAGGTATCCACTAGGAGGTACTGTTGAGCTGTAGATGATTTCCTTTAGGTCCATGGTATCTACAGGAAACCTGGACAGTATCGTGGGCTATAAACCCGTCAGATTAAGCAGTTTATGACTCTTTTAAGAACATTGGTTTCCTGTGAAAAGGTACGTTATCCAAATGCAGTGTTCACGTTGGAGGTCTGGTCTATTGAGTTTATGTTCCTTTGAGCCTTTAAAAGCAAATTCTGATCCTTACAATCTCTGCAAGAGGCAACTGTTTACATTGGGGTCCTGGGAAAGCAAGCATCTTTGGTCAGGCCTGGAAGAGGCCTGCATGAGTCGACATAAAAGCCAGTGATATTCCTGAAAAGGCAGAAAAGTGGTATTCCTGTATAATGAATAAAGTGAAATTCCTGTAACATGAAGAGAAGTGATCTTCTGTCTTGGTTTGAGGAGACGATGATGCTACAGATCCCCCCTTTGTAGCAATGGTGAGCATCGGTCAGCGTTGGTACACACCCATGGCAGCTTCGTCTCCTTGGCAACACTTGACCTAAATACTGGGTTAAAAGGTTTTTGTGATGTCCATACACACTAGCATGCAAACAGTATCTATTACTAAGTACAGATCTTTGACTTTGGTTTACTGGAAGGACTTCCATGAATTTCCAAAAATAATTTGAATATGGACAAATGTAGATTATAGAATTTGCTTGGAGTAGTAAGCTAAGGCATATGTCTTGAAATGACTCAAAAATTCTGGTTACAAAAATAAGTGCATAGTCTTACATACCTGAGGTAGGAATTTTGGTTTACGATGAAATAGCTATCATAGTTGTTTAAAAATAGTTTGAATGGGTGCAAAAATCAAAATGGAGTGCAAGAGCTATATATAAAAATATATGTTTGTATGTAAGCATGCATATGACTTCAACAATTCTAAAAATAAAGAAAAATAAAAGTCAAAACAAAGAATGCAAAACAAAAATGTATTGCTTATTTGAGGTAGATGTTTAGGTTAAGCAATATTGAGTTAATTCAAGGAGGTTCGAACTGAATTGGTTTAGCTGGACTAAACCATGGTTCCACAGAGGTCTTACTCAGAGGGTGTTTGAGGCCTTTGTTCTGGAAGACTGAGCGAACATGGAAAGTCATCATTGTTCTTTGAGTGGCAATGAGGAATAGCTTTGTGACATCTGAAACAGGGGCAAGAAGCGGTGAAGGCAGACTCATTGTCAAAGTGTTAGCTGAAAATCTAATATTTCTAGCTACTTTTCGAAGAAACACAGGCATTAGATGTGGGTGAGCATGGTCACCATCTAACATGAAGAGTGACAAGTCCAAGACCTTGTTGAGTTTGAATGAGGCTTTGGAGCAAACATTCAAAGTCAACACAGTATCTTGCAAAGTTTTGTTAACAGTTGGTGGTTCAACTATCTGGCATTTCAGTGTAGCGGTGTTGACTGATTTAACTGTAGATGTGCTAAGGCTAGCAAGGGGCCCTAATGATGAGGCCGCGGTTGAGAATCTACCTAAGGATTGTTGACTTCTTGTCTGGACTCTGTCCAGTTCTAACTGGGCGAAAGTAGGTGAGAGTGCTAGGTAGAGGGCTAAACTGAAAAACAGGAGGGCCATCGTCCTGGCCAACGAATAGAAGTGAGTCATTTTAATCTTGAGCTTCTTGTCGGTTTTCCTTTTCTTGAGGTACCTGAGTGGTAGGTGAAAGTTATTCTTAGAGGTGGAACAACTTTGTTAGAGACTGAGCTCTAAGCTATTAGTGTTTATCACCTTTAGAGGGTTTTGTGATTATTGACTTAAGCTAGTGAGGTTGTTGATTTTGTGTGTACTACTTTGAAATAGTAACTTGATAATACTGAATGAAATTTTTCAGGGTCTTTTAAAGTGAGATTTTAAGGAAGTCAGTTAGTTTGGGTTAACTTTCTCCTTTTGAAGGTTTAATGCAGTTACCTGATTGAGGAAGAGAAATGCGACCGAGCGTGCCTGAGGCTGATAGTCAGCTAACAGTTATCTATTGGGCGCAAACAAGATTTTAGATTTGTTTACTGACTTAATGGAACAGTGTTGTCCCCGACGAGTCCCATGGGGTTTTTGTAAGCTTTGATTTGATTACGATGGACCCATTTGGAGATGGGGTTTTGGCGACCTTTGCTTATTTTGATTTGGTAAATGACCGGAGAGAGTTTATCTGTGATCATGTGTGGACCTGTCCACCTGGGGAGGAACTTCCGAGCGAGTTTTCCTGCTCGTGCGTTGGTCTGTCCTGTCTGAGGAATGAAAGCATAATAGAAAACCTTGTCTCCCACTTGGAGTTCGTCATGTGAGGCTTTCTGATCGTAGTAGGCTTTGCGTCCTTCAGCTGATCGGTCCAAATGTTTTTGGGCAAAGGCAAAAGTCTGTTGGAGATGTTTGGTCAGGTCAGTCATGTACTGGTGAGTAGTGTAAGCTGTGGCAACACTAGCTTCTCCAGGTTGGTAGAGTAAATGCAGGGGCAAAGTCATTTGCCGGCCTGTCATCATTTCAAAAGGTGACACCCCCATAGCTTCATGGGGTGTGGCTCGGATGGCCATTGAGACCAGCGGGAGTTTTACATCCCAGTCTTTTTGGTGTGGTGAAACATACTTCTTCAGTATGTTGATCACAGTTCGGTGGGTTCTTTCAACCTGTCCAGAAGATTGTGGGTGGTGGCTAATATGGAAGTTAGCTTTAACTCCCAAGGTTTCCCACAGTTGTCGCATGACTTCGGCGGTGAAATGAGTGCCGCGGTCAGAGTTGATTCGGCTTGGCAGACCAAATCTAGAGAATACATGGTTCATCAACAAGGCCGTGGTTTCTGCCGTGTCATTAGGAGCAGGCAGGCACTCGACCCATTTGGTGAAAGCACATGTGACTGTGAGGAAGTATTTGTTTCCTCTGGCTGACCGTGGAAGGGGACCTACCCAGTCAATTTGGAGGTCAGACCATGGGAATGAAATGCCTCTTTTCTGTAGGGGTGCTCGATGAATCGGGTTGGTTGGTTGAAACTGGCAACATACGAAACATCCCTTGATGTAGTCCGCTACATCCTTTTGCATGTATGGCCAATATGCCACTTGTTTGAGCGCATTGTATGTCGCTTTGACGCCTTTGTGTCCTGCAGTTGGGAGATCATGGGCATGAACAGTCATCACCCCCCTCTGGTTACGAGGGACCACAAGCGCAGGCGTAGGGAGTTCATTGGAAACATGAACTAGAATGCCATTTCGCAGCTGCAAGGACGATCGTGCGGCAAAAAGTGGTTTTAAGTCTGGAGTGTCAGCGAGATCCGTATTGGATGGTGCATTAAGTGCAGGATCTGAGATGTATTGTATCATTTTATGGACCGCAGGGTCAAGGGTTTGAAAAGAGTTAAGGTCAGCGTCAGTGAAAACAGGGTCAACCGCAAGGGGACCTGTGGTTTGTGTCGTGTCTTGGGCCCTGTTAGTCTGGGCCCTAGTGACTGCGCAGATTGTAGGGGTGGGTGGGTGGGACTGTGAAGTCGGCACCTGAGCAGAATCAAAGGACCAGGGTGTGCCTTGTATGGCTCCTTGTTTTGCAAGTGAGTCCACAAGGTCATTCCATTCTTTGTCCTGACCTGGTGTGCGAGAGTGACCTCTGACCTTTTTCCAGTACACCTGGAGGTTGTTGGAGGTGACCAGGTGATCACATGCCTTGAAAAGGTCTTGATGTTTAACCGGTTTGCGGTTGGAGGTTACAAAACCTTTGGCCTTCCAGAGTGCTAAATGACAAGTGAAACTGAGGCGTGCGTAGTTGGAGTCAGTGCAGATGACCAATGTGCGAATGCCATGGTCTACAGCAAGTTGCAGTGTAATGAGCACACCTGCGATTTCCGCATACTGGGATGATTGGGAACCCAGTTGATAGTTGTGGGGTTCACAAGGCTGATTGTTCAGCCATGCCACACCCACACCAGCATGAATGTGAGTTTCATGGTGAAAAGAACAACCATCGACATAGGCGGTGACCATATCTTGACAGATGTTCTGGTCAAAGTAGTGATGGTTTGGGTCTTCAGTGACTGTAGGTGGCTCTGCACGAATGGATGGTCCTGGAGTGTCCTCAGAGCACCGTTGGCAGGCAGCCAAGTCTGTGCCGAGAGGGCTTCTCAACTTTTGTGCGTAGCGGACCTCCACATCAAAGCTTTGTAGAGCCATCAACCAGGAGGCTATTCTGGCATTTGTTACAACGCCTTCTAACTAACTAACTACTAACTAACCTGCACTTATATAGCGCTTTTCTGATGCGTTGACTGTTAAGGAAGGCCACTGGTTGGTGGTCAGTCTCAACTGTGATTCTCTGGCCTCCTACATAGTTGGAGAAATGTTTGACTGCCCATACAGTGGCCAGAAGGGCTTTTTCGCAGTCCGAGTATTTCAGTTCCAGACCAGAGAGGGTTTTGCTGGCATAGGCCATGACTCGTTTGTCGTGGTTATAGATTTGGTATAATCCAGCGCTTAAACAGTTGGCAGAGAACCCCACTTGTAAAAAGAATGGCTGGTCGCAGTTGGGATAGGCCAAACATGGTGCTGTGCATAACTTTTGCTTCAACGCTAGCATAGCCTGTTCTTGAGCCTCAGTTCAAATGAAAGGGGTGTCCTTTCGTAGGAGGTCTGTAAGGGGTTTTGCCAAGTCTGCATAATCCTCAATAAACTGACGTGAGTCGTTGCATACCCCTAGGAAGCTCCGGAGTTCAGAGATGTTGGTAGGGGCTTTGATGTTTAGCACACCTTGAATTCGTGCTGTTTGTGGTAGGACCCCTTTGGATCCTACCAAGAGACCAACATAGTTGACTTTGGTTTTGCACCATTGGCATTTGGAGAGAGAAATTTTGGCTCCAGCTCGAGTGAGCTGGCCAAGGACATGGTCAATTTCAGTGAGGTGGGTGTCCAGAGTTGGACTCCGAATGAGAATGTCGTCAACACAGATGAGGTTACCTCTGTCTCGGGCGTCTGGACATGCTTTGTTCAAGAAAATGTTGAACTCTGCAGGAGAGTTAGCGTAACCGAAAGGGCATCGGGTGAATGTGTATTGGCGATTTGCAAACGTGAAGGCCAGTTTGTGTTGGTCTTCAGCTTGGACAGGAATAGTCCAAAAACCAGAAGCAATGTCCAGTGTTGAGAATTATTTGGCATCTTTCACTCTAGGGGGTTCTTGCTCCAGTTGAGTCATAGGCCACCTAGAGAGAAGAACTTGAGTGTTCAATTTCCTGTAATCAATGGTGAGTCTCCACTTACCATTGGGCTTTAGGACAGGCCATAAGGGAGCCGAGTAGGTACTGTTGCATGGCCTGATTATGCCACGGTCCAGTAAATCATCGATTATTTCTTGTACTGGGCCGTACAAGGCCAAGGGAATCTTGTACTGCCTGACGTAGGTGGGAGGAGTGTCAGGTGGTGTAGGAATGCGTACTGAGTGGATTGTGGTCAGTCCACAATCCAAGGAGTCTTTGGAGAAGGACTGTTCATACTTAAGAAGAACTTGGTGAAGTTTTTCACGTTCTTCGTCAGAGGTTAGGGCATCAGCATCAGCTACCACCTGTGCAGTCTCTTCAGCGATAGTGAGGACAGGTTTCGGTGGAGCATCGCTGGGATTGTCATTGGTTTGCTGATCGGACTCCGATGGAAGGAGTTCAATGGCTTGGACAAGCATTTGGTCATTGTTGGTCAAGTCGATTCGTCCCACTGACTCTTTGTCAGGGGTTGGCATTGACACAAGAGCGATGGCCTTAGAAGGCTTAGTGTAAATGACTGTAGGTTCAAGAGAGTCGGCCCAAAGAGAATCAGGGAGGCCGCCTAGCACAGGAACAGTCAGTTCAAAATCGTGGAAATCTGTGGTGATAAGCCAGCCAAGAGGCATGGCCTTGGGCAGGACGATGGTCTCTGCCGTGGGATTGCTTACTGGCAACGTGGTGGTTCTGTAGTCTAGGCTTAGAAGGGGCATGGCCTCCAGAGTTAAGCCTAGATCAGGGGTGGGCAATCATGTGCCATGGAGGGCCATTCTACTGCAGGTTTTCTGCTCCACCCAGTCTCTTCAGCAGGTGTTTTCAATGATTAGCAATCCTTGAAGCTGATCAGAGCACACACCTGCTGAAGAGACTGGGTGGAACAAAAAACCAGCAGTGGAATGGCCCTCACTGCCCACCCCTGGCCTAGATCATCAAGCAAAGGAGCCGGTTGGAAAAATGCTTGTGGATGCATTAGTTTCTGTCCGGTCTGAATGCATAGTTGCACTGGGTAGCACATGACATTAGCAGGTATGAGACAATGTTGAGTGTTCAGTACCTGGCAGGCCTCAGAGATGGTTTGGCCTGACTTTAGAGTGTCAAGATCTGCTTTAGAGTGAGTGTCTCAAACTGGGGTGAGAGACCATAAGACATTGTTTATGGTATCAACCTGGGTTCCAAGTCTCACAAGAAGATCACTGCCGATGTAGACTGCATGTGGCAGGTCGGGAACGACCAAGAAGGGATGCGATAGCAGTCGGTGGTTCCACCAAAGGTGGAGGGTGCAGATACTTGTGGCGACCAATGTTTTATTTGATTTGGTCTCAGCAGGGAAATGAAAAGACTTGTTAGTGACCATAAGGTCAGGGTATTTCTCATGTAGAGAGTCGAAAAGTATCTGGCTGATTGCGGATTTATCAGCCCAGACAGCCAGTACCACGTCGTCTACGTGGGAGCTTTGGATAACTAGTCCTTTGACTACTTGGGGGCAGTAATCTTCATCGGCTGCCCCTGGTTTTAGGGTGCAAAGAAATGAACTGTGTTCATTTAAGGTTGGGTTGTCAGATGTGATGACCTGAAAAGGGGTGCCTGTTTCAGCCTGGTCCTCAAGGTCACCTTCCGTCAAACTTTGTTGGGTCAGCAGTGCGAGTGGGTTGACTCCTGGAACATCCAAGGTGTCAAGAGTGTAGCACTGTGATCCAGTTGCTTCAGGTAGAGTGTTTGGAAGAGGTTGTCGAACTTGAGCCCACAGCTTGAGATTCTTGAAGTCTATCAGAGGCTCAAAGCGATTAAGTAGATCCTTGCCTATCAGCAATGGAATTGAGTTGAGATTGGACACATAGACCGGGTGGATCAAGGTCATGGGCCCAATGGAGATTTTTATCAATGACATGTGTGACACAGTCGTGTTTGAGGGTGCATAAGGTTGAATAGCTAAGGAGCAAGGTCTTAGTTTCAAGTCTTTGTGCGCAAGGTTAGCAGTGACACGTAGGTGTTCAAAAAGGTCACGCGACATGAGTGTGATGTCCGCTGCGGTATCCAGTAGGGCTTGTGCGTCATCACATCTTCCAGGGTCAATGACAGGAAAAATTTTCGTGCAACCCCCCTCTCGGTCAAATCACACAGAAATTCTTGGACCGGTGGTTCAACTCAGATTAAGGAGTCACCAGTTTCGGGCGAGTGAGGTTTTTCAGGTAGCTGGACTACCAAAATGGCACTGGGTGACGTTGCATTTTGGAGCTCCTCCTGAGTTTTGGGTGGAGGATGCTCGGTTGTGTCTTCGGTATCCTTCCCCTTTGTAGTAGGAGATTCCTCAGGGTTGACTTGTGGCAAACCTAAAGGATCGTTTGGGGTGGTCACAATATTTATGGCTAGGACATCTGGTTCCTTGTCCTCTTTCACCTCCTTTTTCCTCTTCAGTTCGTCAAGTATGCGTTGGAGAGTCTCCAGGTCTTCTCGGCTGGAAATGGGTTTTCCTTTCTTCTCCCAGGGTTTGGAGTTAAACTTTCCAGGGGGAGGTCTTGCTTCCCTGTCGAAGTTTTTTCGGCGGTACGAAGGAGGTGACCACCTCCCGTGGTTATGCGAGTCTCGAAATCGATATCTGTCATCCCGGGTATCCGTACCGTATTCTCGTGACTTACCTGGTGGGCTTAGTCTCCGATGGTAGTCAGGTTTTGGTGATGTTGGCTTGGAACTTGGTGTCAAAAATTTTTCTGGGTCGTGACTCAACTTATCTTGACTAGAGGACTGTCGTCGTTTTATTTGTGACCGAGATGCTGGAACAGGGGCTGGCCTTGGGGCGCCCTCTAGGTCCAGGGTGTCTGATGCGGTGTTGACAGCTAACACCGTGGTAGACTCAGTATGCTTCTGATTGCTTTGTCGCTGTTTCTGGAATGCATAATGTGCGAACTCTCTTAGTTGGTTTATCGAGTTTGTCTTTGGGTTAGCCATGACTCCAAGGTGGTGTCCAATCGTGGGATGGAGATTCTGAATGAACAGAGCCTTGAAATTGTGGTCTTCTTCCATCTCAGGCGTGTTTTGAGATCCAAAATATGCGCGCAGGAGTCGCTGGTAGTATGCCTGTGGAGGCTCTAAGCGACCCTGTTTCACAGCTAGGGCTGTCGCTAGCCCTGACTGTAAGCAGTCGTCGGAGAACTCTTTTTCGATGGCTTCATAGAGTTTCCGGTGGTTCATCTTGATGTCAAATGGTTGCCGATCTATAAATTTTGATACCGACCTGTTGGATGTCAACTTGATCAAATAAATGCGGTCATCAACAGTAGCATCAGGGTATTTATGCAAGTAGTAGTCGATGTCTTGCAAATAAGCCCTGGTATCAGGTGACCCACTGGTTGAGGGGTCAAATTTCGTGATGTGACGAGCGATCTTATTGAGATCTCCATCGGATGGAATTTGCAAACGTCTTTCGCATTGCCGTTTGGGTCTGAACGGGTCAGGTGAGTGTGAGCCGGGGGAGTCCCCATCCCATGAGGGGATGCCCCCCTTTGTCGAGGGAACCAGCCTGTTCATGGCTTCTGGTCTCAGATCCCTTCGTTTGCGGTGGTCTTCCAGCTCTTCTTTGGCGTCCTGAAGACCTTGTTGTGCTTCTTGTAGGAGCAGTTTGCATTTCCCATAATCGGAGCTTGTTTCGTCTAATTGACCTTCAACTTCCTCGAGTTGATTCTCTTTGTGAAGCAGGGCGGTTTTCAGTTCCTCATTTTCTTGCTGAAGTGAGGTATTGTTGTCTTCTAGTCGTTGCTTTTCTTCCTCTGCTTGTTCCAGATTTAGCAACGTCTGATCAAGCGTAGCTTGGGTGTCTTCTTTCTCTATGCGAGCTTGTTCCTGCTTTTTCGCAAGGGATTTGTTCTCTTCCTGAAGAGGAAGGATGGTTGTTTGTTGTTTCACCAGTTCCTTTTCAGCGTAGAGTACTTGAATTTCAGCTCGTTTTAGCCTTGCAACTAATGCTAGTGCAAACTTTCCTAACACACCGGGGATTTCTTTTGCTTTCGGTGGGTTAGTTTCGCATTCATCCAAAAGTTTTTTTGTGATTTGCTTCAAATCTTTTGGTGGAGTATCCTTAACTTGTTTGGAGAAACCGGGTATAAGGTCGGAAGCCAACTCTTCCAATGTTACTTGAAGGTCATTTAATTCGTCAAGTGGACTCGACATGTTTGACCGTTTGTGTAACACTTAGCTTGAAATCAATTCGTTGATTATAGCTAAAGTTGTGAGTCAAGAGTTAACCTTGAGTGTTGTTTTACAGTGAGAGTAATTACAAGCTTCTTTTTGGAGTTTGTTTCAACTTCCAGGCTTGTAAGAAGGAAAGCAAATATTTTGGGAATTCTTTAGAAATGTGGAATACGTGTTAATTTATTTGTTGACACTGTATTTTGATTTGTATTTCACAAGGCAAAAGCAAAAAAAAAAAAAAATTGTGTCGATTGACTTCTTTCAGTTCAGTTAAAGTGTAATTTTGGAATAGTCCTCAACTAGGTTGTGACTTTTTTGTTGAATCTCACTTGAAAGTAATGATTTTATTTACAAAAGAAAAAGAAAGCAACAAAAATAGAAAAGGTTAAATGCTCTAAGGCTTTAGAGTTACAGTATAAGTCTTCACTTTGTTTTAAAGTTAGAACTGCATTTGTTCTACTTGTTAAAGCTTATCTGCATTTAAAGCCTTTCAATGTTTTAATATTTACAAGTTAGGAAACAAATGAATTGTCTTTGCGTATTGTCACTAAGGCTTCCTTAGGATTAAAGTTAATGATTATTTAAAAAGAGGGAAAGAAAAAAAAAATGTTTTACAGACTAGTCAAAGTTTCCACCTTTTGACTTATTTCAAATCCTGGTGAGAAATAGTGAGTTGGTTACATGTTTTCCTTCTCCTGGGGAGGAAACATGAATCAAAAGCAACACTGACTGTAAATAAGCTAAAGCTTTCAAGTGTTAATTGCTGAATGTAGTTTCCTAATTTTGAAAAAAAAATATTTGGTTAAATATTTAGTAAATCACTAAATCCTTTACCAACATGCACAGGATTAACATTAACTGGAGTCTAAATGAACATTGTCATTTATTTGAGTCCCTAAGTTGAATGGCTTCCTGTGAAAGACATCTCACAAAGTGATCTTTAAAAACAAAACACATATATATAGCTTAAAAAGTTTGCAGATTTTAGCATAAGATGTGTAAATATATGCTTTTAACTAAAAAGATTAAAATATGTGGTTAACATACATGAGTAAATACAAAGTCTATGCTTCTATGTTCTTTCACTGCGTATATATGCAGTCAAAAGCTCTTCCACCAATGAGAACAAACTTCAAACCCACAAGTTTCTTTTTTCCTTTTGGTTCTTGGGATAAAACTTTGATTTGGGTTTAAATTTAGGTTGTTCTGGATAATTTGGATTGATTTAAAGTTAATTTGGAAGCTCTGTTTGATTATAAATGAGCTTAATAGATTTGCTCTGCTTTAATCCGAGTGTGCATTCATGCAAGAAATGCAACTCCTATAGCTGACCACACGATGGAGGCAGTTATCTCTGCCCTCCCAGGAGGAGGAGACACTGGTGATGTCGGTCTGGGCGGGTCTACCGGTCTCATTCAAAATGGCGGCTAGGGTGACTCCCTCTTAGCGCCTTCAAAATGGCGTCTGCACGCTTACTCTGCTCATGCGCAGTTTTTCGTGCACGCCTTTCGGTCACGCGCGCGACTGTGCGTGTTCACATGACACGATGCGGGCGCGAGTCTTAGCGACAACGCCACGCCTTGCTTTTCAAAATGAGAGTTTAATCTCCAACTTTCACAAATAATGTTACCCCTTTAATTCCGGGAATAGTTTAGCGCTGCTTCCCCAGCGGTTTATTCAGTGACCAGATCAAACCGCGTCCAGCTTAATCTGACGTCACCACGCCTGGGTAATTAAATTACAGAACTGGCCAGTTTAATTAATCCTTTCGGGATAATCGCCGAAAGGTTAAACTGGCGAGAGACAGGACGGTTTTCTTCGCATTCCTGTCACTCTAGGCCTTTATTTTTCTTAATCCAGCATATAATAATATTGCTTAAACTTCTTTGCATGCATCAAAAACTGTTGACCTTAGTAGGTGAATCACTCACCCTCCCCCCCCTTTGCAGCTATCAGCCACCAGACTCCTCAGCAGGAGGTTAGGTAAACAAACACAGCAGACACACAGGCAGGAGGAGAGACGCGGCCTCAGCCTCTCCCCAACAACACACAGACTCGCTGAACAGTGGATCAATATTTGCAGGAAAAAAAAAAAAAAAAAAAAAACAGCTTATGATTTCAATGAATTTTCTTTTGCATATATGTTTCCCAATTACACAGGCGCCACACGGGAGCGCCAATAAACTGTCGCGTGAATTGCCTATAAAAATATTTGTCATAAGGTACAGGAATTATTTATTTTATTTAATAGTGGGTGTGAAAGGGGGCGGAGTTAAACCATCACTTCTACACCCGCTAAATTAAATAAAAGCACTCGTAAAAGGGGCACTAGTCCTAACGGACAATATTAACTTTAACTTTAATTAATTTTGTATCTTAAATTACTTAATGAATCAGTCTCAAAGTTTCAGTGAGTTCTTGTCCTGCCGTGATTAGGAAACCTGTATATGCAAAAGGAAAATGCCTCAACTTCTCTCATTCATCCCTTTTATTAAACTCATTCAGGTTACATGGCATGGTGTTCAAATGATGGATAAACAGATTCAGATGATAACAGCGTAATATATCACATCAACTGATATTGGGTTCCTGAACATAACATCCAGCGTTACACCTCTGTAGAACCAAGGAGGAACCAGACTTATGTTTCAACGGTAAATGAGGCTGAAATGTTTTAACAAAACAATGCAATTTTATGGGGAAAATTCATAAGCTAATTATCTAAAAATGACTTCTGAATTACTCTACAAAAATTTAAGGGCAGTTACTTAAAAATGACTAAGTTTTCCTTCAGTTTACAGCTCTATCCTGTGGCTGAGAGACTAATTGAGCCCTGAAATACGGGCCATATTCAATTGTAATTTGTTAGGACATCACGTTTTAACCCAGCAGATAGGAGAAGTAGGAGTTTCACTTATAAGACAGCTGTAGGTCCACATTTCAGCGGGTCGATGCCGGCCGAGTTGGGAGTTAGGACGTCGGAGGAAGCGGCTGCTGCGATGCCTCCTCACAGCCGTGGAAGTGTAAACTCAGCTGGGGGCTCTCCAGACAATGGCAGCAGGGGATGGTCTGTCACAGAGCGGCGTGACACGTCCTTGGAAAAGTGTCCGAATTTGAGGTCTCTTGTAGCGGGATAGACCAAAAAAAAAAAAAAAACTGAAGGAAAATCTTCTCAGTCTCTGTTCACTTTAACTTAGGCAAATTAAAGGTCCACTTTAACGGCGTGAAAGGTCATGAAAAAAATGAGAAAAACATTTACTAGGATAAGAATGGCTTCTGAGGTGAAGGAAAAAGTTTGAGAATTTGATTCTCTAAAAGTACGAGCTCTAAAGAAAAATGGTTTCTCCTCAGTAACCAGAAAGACTTGACAAACACAAAGAGTAAAACTTCACAGGATCTTGAAACAGTGGAATAAAATCTTCTGAGATCTAGATTACTATTCTGCTTCTTTAATCTTAATTTAGTTCCTAATCTTTCTCAAAATCTCTTTCTTTCTTCTTTCTGTGTTTCAAATTCTTAATTCTCTCACCGTTCTCTTTTTCTTCTGTTCTTGTTACATTGTTACTTTTGTTCTAATCTTCCTGCCTTACTTTTCTTTCTCTGATCTTTTTGCTTACTCTGCTAAACTCAAATCTAACTTCTCTCTTTTAAAGTTACCTCGCCGGGTCGTAAAATGATGATGTCAATCGCAAGACTGACCAATCGACTTTTTCAGAAGCAGTTTGAAATGGCTGCTATCCAATGTGAGAACATTTCTTTGTTTGAGAGCAGCCAATCAAATAAAGACACCATCCCATGAAATTGCAGAGGAAAAATCAACACTCAGTCAGTTCTTATGAAATTAGGTGCTCAATATAAAATCTAACTAAATTAAATGACTTGGCTAATATTTGGTGA
Source organism: Pholidichthys leucotaenia (assembly GCA_020510985.1). Classification (NCBI taxonomy): domain Eukaryota; kingdom Metazoa; phylum Chordata; class Actinopteri; order Cichliformes; family Pholidichthyidae; genus Pholidichthys; species Pholidichthys leucotaenia. The sequence continues at coordinate 101,288,847 of CM035836.1, forward strand.
TCATGTGGCGTAACATTATGTAGCTCACATATTCCTTGGCAGAGACCAAGACATGAGGGAACTTGGAGCTCACAGTGTGTATTGACATCACGCCCCAGATGGACATTGAGTCTGGACCCCCTGTGGACTAGAGGAGAAGTGAGAAGATCTGAGAGTGAACCTGAAGAGACTGCCTGACTCCTAGGGTCAGACAGAGAAGCCAAGAGGACAATGGGGGGATTAGTTAGGAATGGAATTCTGTGTTTGATGTGAATGTGATTTGTGTCTATTGTAACAGTATAAAGGTATGTGGTTTATGTCAGCTCGCCCTCTTCATTCCCTGACTGAGAGAGGAGCTGTAGGACTTGATATGGAATAAACCAATACTGAAAAATCATTCAGTCTCTTCATTTCGAGTTTCCTACATTGGTGACCCACACGTGAGAAAAATGGAAAGACTTGGAGGTCGTCTCTCCGACTCCGAACCTGACTCACCGGAGACCGCCCGCACCGGCGTAAACTCCATTAGACTCCCCGAATTCTGGCAAGAGGACCTGCACTCATGGTTCCAACACGTGGAATCACGGTTCGTGCTTTATGGGGTATCAGAGGATGACATTAAATTCCACAATGTCATCGCAAGACTCGACAGCCGCACAGCCCGGTGTGTGCGGAGCCTGGTGCAGCAGCCGCCCGCTGCTGGCAAATACGACGCCCTGAAAGCCGCCCTCATTCGGAGCTTTGTACCATCGGCCGAGGTGAGGGCCAGAACACTCCTGGACCTGCGCGACAGAGGAGGACGCAGGCCGACCGTCCTCATGGAGGACATGCTGCAGATGATCGGGGCAGACAATGATGCGTTTTTATTTAAGCACATCTTTTTAAGGACACTTCCAGCGCACATGAGAGGCTCCCTGTCCAGCTTGAGGTGTTTGGACCGGCAGGACTTCCGCGCGCTGGCTTTGGAAGCGGAGCGGCTCCTGGACGCATGCGGCGAGCAGGAGGCGGCAGCGGCAGCAGCAAACCTCGGCGCGGCGGCCCAGGGCGACGGAGAACCGGTGGCAGCAGAGCCGACCCCAGCAACAACAGCGGCAGCGCAGTCCCGGAGCAGAGGAGAGGACGAGATGTGCTTCTACCATCGACGATTCGCGCACAAGGCTCACAGATGCGTCCCGCCATGCAACTTCAGGAAGCAGGGAAACGCAAGAGCCGGAGGTCGTTAGCAGCTTCGACCCTCGGCGAACGGAACAAGCTGCTCTACCTGACGGATGCGAGCTCCGGACGGCAATTCCTCGTCGACACCGGAGCACAGAGGAGTTTCATAACCGCGACCTACGCGGATCGGGCGGCCGGTCCCCGCGGAGATGGAGCAACAGCCGCAAATGGCTCATCGATCAAGACGTTTGGCGAAAGAACTCTGCGCCTGTCGTTGCACGGCCGCAGCTATGAATGGACCTTCATAGTAGCGGCGGTGAGTTTCAACATGTTGGGCGCCTACTTTTTGTGTTCACATGGCTTGTTGGTAGACCTGGCTAATAGACGCTTGGTTAATGCACTCTCTTTTTGTTCTATTCCCTGTGCAGCGCGAGTGTCCCCGCCATCAGTACAGGCCAATGCCGCCACAGCAGGAGGTAAGTTCCACACTCTCCTAAACCAGTTCCCAGCACTCACAGTTCCCACGTTTTCAGCTAAGGTGGCGAAGCACGGGGTGGAGCACTTTATAACCACAAGTGGCCCACCTGTTTTTGCTAAGGCTCGGCGCTTGGATGCAGCTAAGCTCTCCATTGCGCGTGAGGAGTTCGCCAACCTGGAAAGGTTGGGCATAATTCGCCGCTCGAAGTCCGCTTGGGCTTCCCCCCTCCACATGGTCCCGAAGGCAGACGGCCCGTGCGGCGATTATCGCAGGTTAAACAATGCCACAGCACAGGACCGCTACCCAATTCCGCATATCCAAGATTTTTCGGTGCATTTGGCCAAGGCGTGAATTTTTTCTAAAATAGACCTGGTCCGCGGTTATCATCAGGTTCCGGTCCGATCAGAGGACATTCCCAAGACAGCGGTAATAACCCCTTTCGGGCTTTTTGAATTTTTACGCATGCCTTTTGGCCTTAAAGGCGCTGCGCAAACCTTCCAACGCATGATGGATGCCGTTTTGCGCGACCTCCCTTTCGTTTTTGTCTACTTAGACGATATTTTAGTTGCCAGCGCCTCTGAGGAGGAACACGAAAGTCACCTCAGAACTGTTTTTCAGAGGTTGGGAGCGCACGGGTTGATAATCAACCCAGCCAAGTGCCATTTCAGTGCAGCACAGATCAATTTTTTAGGGCACCGCGTCTCCCCAGAGGGTGCAGTTCCGCTGCCCTCCAACGTACGCGCAGTGGCTGAGTTTCCCCAGCCACAAACGGTAAAAGCATTGCAGGAATTTTTAGGTATGGTAAACTTTTACAACCGTTTCATACCTCACGCGGCGCAGCTCATGCAACCGTTGTATGTTGCGCTAAAAAAGCAGAAGCCCTCCAATGCGATTGAGTGGTCCCCGGAGCGGGAGCGCGCATTCACTGAGGTTAAGAAAGCTCTAGCGAACGCAGCACTGCTGGCTCACCCAGACCCGGCAGCCCGAATAGCGCTAACCACAGACGCGTCAGATGTGGCCATAGGAGCCATGGTAGAACAGCAAGTCACCGGAGCTTGGCAACCACTCGCTTTTTTTTAGCAGAACCCTACATGATGCTGAGCGAAAATATAGCGTGTTTGACAGGGAACTGCTAGTGCTCCACCTGGCCATTCGCCATTTCCAGTTCTGGTTGGAAGGGCAGCGTTTCACCGCTTTTGTCGACCACAAACCGTTAACTTTTGCAATGTCCAAAGTCTCTGAACCATGGTCAGGCCGACAGCAGAGGCAGCTGGCCGCAATTTCAGAATTCGCCAACGATATACAGCACGTAGCCAGTAAATTTAATGTGGTGGCGGACTGCCTCTCGCGAGCGGTAGCAGCACCTGTCCGCGCGGATGGGGGCTGTAGCGCCACAGACATGGAGCGCGGTAACAGCGCGGACGTGCACTCGGCTCCGGTGCACGTAGGGATAGATTACGCGGCCATGGCAGCAGAGCAGGGCGAGGACACAGACGTGCGCGCGCTCCTGTCTGGACCAACAGGGTTAAGGCTGGAGAACGTAAGTTTACAAACCGGTTCACCCCCACTTATTTGCGATGTATCCACCGGGCGACCTCGCCCAGTGGTGCCGGCCACGTGGCGCCGTCGTGTTTTTGACGTGGTGCACTCCCTGGCACACCCGGGAGTACGCGCTTCGGTGAAAATGGTAGCAAAGAAGTTTGTTCGGCTGAGCCTGCGCAAGCACGTGAAGGAGTGGGCGTGAGCCTGCATGTCCTGCCAGCGGGCCAAAGTTCACAGACACACAAAAGCCCCTTTAGAGCCTTTCTACGTCCCGACTAAGAGGTTTGATCATGTGCACGTAGATCTAGTGGGACCCCTGCCGCCCTCGCAGGGGTTCACACATCTCCTGACAATGGTGGACCGGACCACACGTTGGCCGGAAGTGGTCCCATTGCAGTCTACCACAGCGGCAGAGGTAACTCGCGTTTTTTTAACAGCCTGGGTAGCGCGGTTCAGAGTCCCGTCGGACATTACGTCCGATAGGGGTCCGCAGTTCGTTTCAGAGCTATGGTCAGCCATGGCCAGCGGCTTAGGGGCAACAGCCCATCGCACCACCGCTTATCACCCACAGGCCAACGGTTTATGCGAGCATTTTCACAGGTTGTTGAAGGCAGCCCTCAGAGCGTCGCTCACGGATACAAATTGGGTAAACAAACTACCATGGGTTTTATTGGGGTTGCGTTCAGCACCCAAGGAGGATTTAGATGCCTCACCTGCTGAATTAGTGTTTACTCAACCTCTCAGACTGCCAGGAGAGTTCCTGCCAGCCCATGCAGCACCCGAGCGCCCCCCGGTGTGGGGACCTCTAAGTGGCATGGGGGCAGAAATGCTCCCGGGCCCCGCTCATCACACGTTTCCGCGGGTTTTTGTTCCCAAGGCTTTGCAAAACGCAGAGTTTGTTTTTGTCAGGCACGATGCCCAGTGTCACAGTCTCCGCCCACCTTACGATGGTCCGTTCCGAGTGCTGGAAACCGGGGAGAAATATTTTGTACTGGACTTGGGGGGCAGGAAAGAGACAATCAGTGTTGACAGATTAAAGCCTGCTTTTGTGTTACGTGATGAACCTGTACGGCCGGCGGGGGCGCCTCGACGCGGCAGGCCTCCCAAGGGACAGCCCCTAGTTCCCCAGCAGGGGGCAAATAACCCTTCTCCCCCTCATTCCACAGGCGCACCGCAGGAAGGCACAACACAGGCTGCGAAGCCTGCGTTCAGCAGATTCGGGAGGAGATTGAAGCCTAAGCAACGGGCAGAGTGATGTGTATTTGGATCAACCCGTGTAAATTGTGCTGTAGATCCTGCAAAGGGGGGGGGGCTGTAAGGGTGTAATGTGTATGACTGCCCATTATGGACATGAGGGCGGTGTGTGTGTGTCCTTTCTTGACATAGTGTGTATGACTGTCCATTATTGACTTAAGGTTGGTGTATGTCCGTTCTTGGGCGTTTCAGGGGGAGTGATGTGGCGTAACATTATGTAGCTCACATATTCCTTGGTAGAGACCCAGACATGAGGGAACTTGGAGCTCACAGTGTGTATTGACATCACGCCCCAGATGGACATTGAGTCTGGACCCCCTACGGACTAGAGGAGAAGTGAGAAGATCTGAGAGTGAACCTGAAGAGACTGCCTGACTCCTAGGGTCAGACAGAGAAGCCGAGAGGACAATGGGGGGATTAGTTAGGAATGGAATTCTGTGTTTGATGTGAATGTGATTTGTGTCTGTTGTAACAGTATAAAGGTATGTGGTTTATGTCAGCTCGCCCTCTTCATTCCCTGACTGAGAGAGGAGCTGTAGGACTTGATATGGAATAAACCAATACTGAAAAATCATTCAGTCTCTTCATTTCGAGTTTCCTACAATCATGCATTTATACCATTACTCCAATATTACATTTGTTTGAATAACACTCATGAATATAACATTTCTTATACATAATTATAATACATGCATTCAAATTTAGATCAAAATGCAGCAAACCATGCAGCAAACCATGGTTGGTGATAAAAGAGGGATGATTTTCAGTGTCCTTAGGATCCAGAGGATAAGCTGAAAGAAACTTAATGTTTAGAACAAATTAAAAGTCATCTTACATACTGAAAACACATTTCGTAGGTATCCACTAGGAGGTACTGTTGAGCTGTAGATGATTTCCTTTAGGTCCATGGTATCTACAGGAAACCTGGACAGTATCGTGGGCTATAAACCCGTCAGATTAAGCGGTTTATGACTCTTTTAAGAACATTGGTTTCCTGTGAAAAGGTACGTTATCCAAATGCAGTGTTCATGTTGGAGGTCTGGTCTATCGAGTTTATGTTCCTTTGAGCCTTTAAAAGCAAATTCTGATCCTTACAATCTCTGCAAGAGGCAACTGTTTACATTGGGGTCCTGGGAAAGCAAGCATCTTTGGTCAGGCCTGGAAGAGGCCTGCATGAGTCGACATAAAAGCCAGTGATATTCCTGAAAAGGCAGAAAAGTGGTATTCCTGTATAATGAATAAAGTGAAATTCCTGTAACATGAAGAGAAGTGATCTTCTGTCTTGGTTTGAGGAGACGATGATGCTACATTTATATATGTATTTTGTAAATTTGAAAATTCTCAGAAATTTTTCACTTGTAAATTTGGAGCCTTTTTATTTTAAATCTGCAACTTTAGTCCTGTAAATCCCCAACTTTTTTATTGTAAATTTGCAACTTTTTTCTCAAACATTTAAAAGTTTTCATAAATTTACAGCATTTTTATTGTAAATTTGAAACTTTTTCTCATGAATTTAAAACTCTTTTCTTAGAAATTTGCTATTTTTTTCTCTTAAATCTGCAACTTTTTCTTGTAAATTTGCAACCGTTTTTCCTTAAGAATTTGAATTTTATTTCATAAATTCACTACTTTTTCATCATAAATCTGTAATTTTATTCTTGTAAACTTGAGACTTTTTTCTTCTAAATTTGCAACATTCATATGGACACTGGTGTGGAGGAATAGGATCAGGCGAGATGCGACGAGCTGGAAGGTTGCAAGGTTTTATTCCCTCCAACATAATGTTGAGTCTAAAATACCTTAAACCCCAGTTCTTTGATATGATGGCCAAATAACCAGGCTGAGAGATGAAGTATATTTTCCTTTTTTTACTGAAAGTGAGATATGGTTACAAGCAGCGCTGGGACACACCTCTTTTGGCAATTTCTCGAGAGAGTGTGCCACCCCAAAATGGAGCCCTATGGTTTTTATAGCCTGACCACCCCCTCATGCAAGAGGGAGGGGTTTTTACCTCATTGTATCTGTAACATATTTTAAACTTACGTGTCAGCTCAGCTGTGTACAGAGCTGATTCTAACTGATTTCAATAAATGAATTATGGGGTGTAATCTATACTCTGCAGTGTAGCGTATACAGCAAGCAGATAAAAAAGTGTGAGAGAGAGACAGAGAAATCAAGTCAATTTATCAACAATTCCCCCTGATGAGGTGTCCTATCAGGGCACCTCACTATCTATCTATCTATCTATCTAAACCTACGTTTTTGCATCTCCCCATGATGAGATGGGTCTAAAACACATCTCCTCTCATGAGATGGGTCTAAAACCCATCTCATAACCCTAGTTCTACCCCCTATGTGTATAGTGTTTCTAAGTTCTGTGTGTGCATCATGTCCTCCTTCCTGCATTCGTATAGACCTGCCCCCCCTCAGGTCGCCATCTCTCCAGAGGACATCGGGTGTGGTGCAGACATCATGAGTTAATATAGCTAACAATCCTATATAGATAAAATATATTCCAAACTAAAGTATCCTCATCTATGCATATATATGAATATATGTGAAAATGCATATATATATATATATATATATATATATATATATATATATATATATATATACATACAGTGGGGTAAAAAAGTATTTAGTCAGCCACCAATTGTGCAAGTTCTCCCACTTAAAAGATGAGAGAGGTCTCCAATTTTCATCATAGGTATACCTCAACTATGAGAGACAAAATAAGAAAAAGAAAATCCAGAAAATCACATTGAAGGATTTTTAATGAATTAATTGGTAAATTCCTCAGTAAAATAAGTATTTGGTCACCTACAAACAAGCAATATTTCTGGTTCTCACAGACCTGTAACTTCATTAAGAGGCTCCTCTGTCCTCCACTCGTTACCTGTATTAATGGCACCTGTTTGAACTCGTTATCAGTATATATATATATATATATATATATATATATATACACTGTATTATACAGATACACTTTTTACAGATTAAAAAGTGTTCCTTTAATCTCAGTAAGCTGGACTAGCCTGCCACAATTTCGATATCCAGCTTATTTTTTCCCATTAAAATCTGATGTGTTTTCAAAGTATTCCCTTTATTTTTTTGAGCAGTATATTATCAACCCAACTACCTATAAAATTATCAATGCCAGATTTAGCTTTATTTAGCCTTTAGCTCTTATATTTTCATTTTTCTAAAATTTAAGCTATACTCTAAAGGTATGCAACTTATGGATTTTATAACTATTTTAGTAAATTGATTGATTAATTATGCAATTATTTAAGCTAGAGATGCAAAAGGTTTTTCTTTTTCTTTTTGTAAACATTAATTGTGCTATATGATAATCAACCAGGTCCTGCAATTTCAATAACTTTTAATGTGTAAACAATAAATTAGTATGTTCAAAATACCCGACTTTGTGTATAACATGGACAGCCCTTTTTGTAATGTTAGCAATAAATTCAGTGTACTTTCATAATTTTTACCCCAGGCCTCTATACAATAGGTCAAGTATGGAAGTATCAATGAGCAATACAAGATATAAAGTGATTTGTCTTAATTTTATTTATGATTGCAATATTTTTTGCAACCCCACCCTGTATCCATCCGATGCGATCTGCTCCCACTTCCACCATCCAACACTACCCTGCCACAGAAACTCACCAACCATGCATCTATCCGCTAAAATCACACATTCCACAAGTGTGTGTGTGGATGTGCTAGAACACATAACTACAATCCCCATCCACATATGAACCGCTCCAACATGCTATACCAACAAGCTGTTTAATGTGTCTGTTATATTTTGTGTTCCAAGATAAATTTCCATCCTCATATGATTCTCTCATTACTCCAAACATTCCAGTATGGTAATCATTCTTTAAGGGTCTGTTATGTCTTTAAACTCATAGCATGCACTGGCAATGTTTGCAGATATTCCTCTTCCCTCCCCCTCTTGTCTGCTCCCAATGGCCAACAAATGTTGTCCCTAAGGAGCAGCCAAATGGGGCAAAGGTTGTAAATTTTTGAAAAAATGTGTCAGTTGTGTCCACTTTTTACTTTGTAATTTTCTATCTGACCCCACCTCCACTTTCACATTTCCCATCCTTGTTCACACATCTCACATCCATAACTCAGAATCCACATCTTCATTCACATCTTCATTAATCCATATTTCACTTATTATAATAATCCTAAATGGGGTGTTAAATTGAGTTAAAACTCCTCAATACTATCCAAGTTTACATAGAGACTCCTACTATTAATATGCATTATTGTCAATGTCTGATCCAAATTCATAATCCCATTTAATTGTTGATGATAATAAGCACACTTATTGTTAATATGATTAAAACAATTATTGTCTGCATCAATATCTCCTAAAATGTCTTGTGGTTGCTGTTCAGTATTGACAAAGGTTTCAGCTTTAATTTGCCCTAATACACATCCATTATTAAATAAGGAAAAGGAAGAAAAAAGAAAAAAAAAGAAACACTAAAGAAAAAAGCATACAGAAATCTCTACTCATAATCTCCACTGCACTATTATTTGTACATCAGAACTAAGGTTTAAATTTATCTAATTTATCTAATTCCTCCATTTCTCTAATCATTACCTTACATTTCTTTGTCCATGTTGATTGTACTTTCCCCTGTTTTCTGAGAGCCCTTTCAAAATTTTTTTGAAGTGTATATTTATGTTTTCTGTCTTTTTGCATCTTTTGAATCTGATTAGAATTTTAGCATTACAAAAATAATAATTCACGGACTTCTGCCAATGTCCGAGTTCCTAGAGTCACTATGCACTTGATACAGTGGGACTTGTGCCAGTACCCACTTAATTTTTTTGTAAAGCAATCTTAATAAATGTAAAAATCTGTATTGTCTTTATAGTAGATTCTAAATCAAGTCCCACAGTAAACACAAATTAAGCAAGTTGAACTTTCCTTAGACATTTGGAACTTTTCTCATAGATTTGCATAGTTTCTTCCTTACCAGTTTACCTTGTTTCTTATAGACATGATATTTCCTTTACAATAATCTACAGATATTTCCATAAATATGTGGAAATTTATTGATGTAACTTTTAACTTCTCCTATTGAATGTTGTGATTTCATTACCAAACGGTTTCATTTGTATTTTTCTCTTCATTATCATTGTCTATGTGGTGTCCTGCAAACAACGTGGGCTACATTGGCAATTGGAGCTCATTTTGGGGAGCTCATCTTAAATAAAAATATAATGTATAAGCATCCCAAAGTGATTAAACAAAAACTGGTAAAACTCAAATTAAACATGAAGCCTCTAAATTGAATGATTTGGCCTCTCTTCCTCCTCATAATTTAAAATTAAATATGGTTTATTAAATATTAGGTCTCTAACTCCTAAGTCTCTATTAGTCCATGATCTGTTAATTAATCATCAGATTGATTTAATATCCCTTACACAGATTTGGTTAGGGCAAGAGGATTATGTTGGGTTAAATGAATCAACTCCCTCTAGTTATTTAAACTGTCAAAATCCCAGAAGTTCTGATCATGGAGGAGGAGCGACAACAATTTACCATTCCAAATTACTAGTTAATGTAAAGCAAAAAACATGTTATAATTCCTTTGAGGGCCTGGTCCTTAGTATTGGGCACTTTAGTAATTTATGCTAAACCCAATTTTATTTGCCATAGTTTATCGTCCTCCATCAACCTACTCAGAATTTTTATTTTGCTGAATTCTTAGCTAATTTAGTGCTGAAATCAGATAATATAATTATCGTAGGGGACTTTAATATACATGTAGATGTAGATAGTGATTGTCTTAATGTGGCATTTAATTCAATATTAGACTCGATGGGGTTTTCTCAGAAAGTAGGAAATTCTACTCATTATCTCCACCATGCATTGGACCTTGTTCTGACACATGGCATAGAAATAGAAAATCTGGTAGTGTCTCCTCATAACCCTGTACTGTCAGACCATTGTCTGTTAACCTTTAATTTTACTATTTCTGACTATTTGGCTCCTAAAAAAAAAAAATGTTACTACAGTAGATGCCTCTCAGATGACGTTACCAAATTTATGCAGATTGTTTCCTCTATACCATGTGTCAACACAACGGAAATAAGTTATGGAGAGCTTACTCCTTCTGTAATTGATAGCATGGTAGACAGTATTACACCTTCCCTGCATCAGAGTCCAGACTTTGTGGCCCCCTTAAAAATAAAAAGTCTAATCAGAGATTTCTAACTCCTTACTTCAACACGGAAACTCATAGCTTAAAACAGAAGACTCGTCAATTACAAAGAAAATGGCGATCCATTGATTTAGAAGAAATCTATTTAGCTTGGAGAAATCATCTTTTAATTTATAAAAAAATCTCTTAGAAAAGCTAGAACGAGTTATTAGTCTGCATTAATAGAAGAAAACAAAAATAATCTCAGGTTTCTTTTCAGCACTGTAACCAGGCTGTCAGGACTCTGTCGCCTGATTGCTGGGGTCTTTCTGCAACTGTGGGGGTTCCCCCTGTAGTTGAAAGTGCTTTGAGATGATTGCTGTTGTGAAATAGCGCTATATAAATAAAGTTGAATTGAATTAAATTGAATTCATTATTGATCATCTATTGAAAATTTTTATGTATTATCTATTTTTCTGAGGATTGCTAATTATTTTGCTAATTAATTTCTTTGATACCCCCTGTTTTGATGCATGGGGACGCACATGATGCAAATTTACAGGGTATTTGCTTGATTCTTTTACTGAAAGGAAGTGTGTTACCACTTTTAATTTAGATGAAAATTTGTGGGTAATACAGCTCCTTCAAAATGATATTTCAATAATCATGGGTTCTTTTGCGACGTCTCTTGAACTAATTTACAAATTCCATTTAAGAAAAACAAAATAACTATCTGTGCATTTTGGATATACTTCAGCATTGATAAATAAGATCAGTTTGTCCAGTTGAACACAGATAGGTTGAATTTGAATAAATGAATTAAGATTGCGTCACACTCTTTCAGTCAACGGAAAAGTGGACATTTTGCCCAATTAGAATTTGGTTTAATTTTTTCCAAGGAATGCCTCCTTTTATATATTCCTTGGTAAATTATGGGGTGGAATGTAGTTCTCCCTGACCCAGCTTGGCCATGGCCAAATCAGGAAAAGACATTCCTCATTACTGTCACATTTCTGAAATATGATGTTGTCACACCATTATGTGGTGAGTGTATCCTGCAATGCAAAATCATATAAACATTACATTTGTAAAGTCAGAGTCATTTAAATCAGCATACCTTATGTCATTTACAATGTCATACAAAGTCATATTTAGCTTCAAAAAATGCTTATCAATTTAAGGATCCTTTCTCCTGTAGTCAGTCAATGTCAATGTCAATCCATCCATCCATCCATCCATCCATCTTCTACCGCTTTTCCGGAGGTCCGGGTCGGGGAGGCAGCAGTTCAAGCAGAGAAGCCCAGACTTCCCTCTCCCCAGCCACCTGCTCCAGCTCTTCAGAGGGGATATCAAGGCGTTCCCAGACCAGCTGGGAGACATAGTCTCTCCACCGAGTCCTGGGTCTGCCCCGGGGTCTCCTCCCAGTGGGACGTGCCTGAAACACCTCAAGTGGGAGGCGTCAAGGAGGCATCCTAATCAGATGCCCATACCACCTCAACTGACTCCTTTCAATGTGGAGAAGCAGCGGTTCTATTCTGAGCCTCTCCCGGATGACTGAGCTCCTCACCCTATCTCTGAGGGTGAGTCCAGCAATCCTACGGAGAAAGCTCATTTCAGCCGCTTGTATCCATGATCTTGTTCTTTCGGTCATTACCCAAAGCTCGTGACCATAGGTGAGAGTAGGAACGTAGATTGACTGATAAATCGACAGCTTTGCCTTAGAACTAAGCTCCCTCTTCACCACAACAGACCGGTACAACATCCGCATCACTGCAGATGCTGCTCCAATCCGTCTGTCGATCTCTCGCTCCATTCTCCCCTCACTCATGAACAAGACTCCAAGATACTTAAACTCCTCCACTTGGGGCAGGAGCCTGTCCCCAACCCGGAGAGGACAATCCACCTTTTTCCGGCTGAGGACCATGGACTCGGACTTGGAGGTGCTGATTCTCATCCCAGCCGCTTCACACTCAGCGGCAAACCGTCCCAGCAAGAGCTGTAGGTCATTGCTGGATGAAGCCAACAGGACAACATCATCTGCAAACAACAGGGATGAGATCCTGTGGTCACCAAGCATGACACCCTCCATTCCCTGGCTGCGCCTAGAAATCCTGTCCATAAAAATTATGAACATGATCGGTGACAAAGGGCAGCCCTGGCGGAGTCCAACTCTCACTGGGAATGACTCCGACCGAGTGTTGGCAATACGAACCAAACTCTCACAACGGTCGTACAGAGACCGAATAGCTCGTAACAACAAGCCCGATACCCCATACTCCCGAAGCACCCCCCACAAAAATCCACGAGGGATTTTTTTTTTTTTTTGTCAATGTCAATGTCAGTTATTATTTTTATTATTTTATTACATATTGCATAGGTCACCAAAGATTTATTAAATTAAAAGGTTGTGGCCGACACACATTGTGGGCTCACGCTGCCACAGAGACAGGACTACATGTGTATTGTGGGGTGTCACGTCTGCAAGGACCAAGAACTCGAATCTACAGGAGATAACGAGGAAGTGTGAGATTTGTCTCTTTGTCCCACAGAAGACGCCCCGGAGGGTATTCCGGTTCGTCAGGAAATGAGAGACAATGGTGAAGCTTCAAAGGGATGCTTTGTAACTGTGTGTTTACTGAAGACACCATGTGACTTGAATTCTGATGCTGGAAATGTATAAAAGGGTGTTGAGATATGATTCTTTCTCTTTCCTGCTTTGAGAATGCTAGAAGCTGTGTTCTGTCAAATAAAGCTGGTTTATGACTTAAACTCAGCCTCGTTATTTGAGCATGCTTCTACAAGGTAATTGATAAGATATTTTCAGGTTTCATTGATTATTAAGATAAGATAAGCCTTTATTAGTCCCATAATGGGGAAATTCCAGGATTGCAACAGCACAGGGATAGCAACACTCAGAGCAACAATCAGAAGGCAAGAAAAAACAAGAACAGCTAGTAAACATATGTACATATTAATATATATATATATATATATATATATATATATATACACACACACACACAGTGCCGAGCATTATGGTTGGTGAATGTGCAGCAGAAAGTCTAAGCTCTCTCTCCGCGGATGCAGCGGGCCAACTGGAAGTCTTTGGCCATGATGGTGACCCTATTCTATATGATTTTAATGCTATATTATTCTATTCTATATTATAATTGTATCTGGTGCAAATAATGAGCCAATATCTGATTCACTGTATTTTTCCATTGTCTCAGAGCTTGAAAAGACTGCTTTTCAGTGTGAGATTAGGTTGAACAAGATTGTAAATAATAACAAAGGTTTCATTGTTTTATCATGCAAATGCCTGAGGTTAGGGTGACCTAGCTTGACCAGGTCAAGCTAAGTCACCGACAGAATGTTCAGTACTGATCATAGATTTGAAGTTCCAAATGGCTTCTCCATGACGGCTCCAGCCAGTCTAGCTTAGATAAGGTCCGGACCTTGAACACATGTTAGGGAGTTGGTGTTAACAGGCTCTGAGGCAGTAATGATGATTTTATGATTCTCCCTCATCCCGGGATGTATACACTACAGTCCATCGTTCTGATTTCCCCCAGGGGCTCTCTGTCCGTATGTGAATTGCCCTCTGTATATAAATTGTCCTCTGCTTCCTCCAGACCGGCTGAGTGTGAAAGAGAGTTAATCTGTAGTGTGCTGGGTCACCACACTGGTTTAATTTTTTTTCTATGTAACTGATTACATTTTGTTTGTAAGAGTTTGAACTCTTCTGTTACAAATATAGGACCCCTATACTTGATCTTGCATCGGGCCCCGATTACAGTAACACAGAGTGCTCCCCTGAATCTTTACTCTGGAGAAAATGTTCTGTTTATTGTCCCCCCAACAGTGAGATGAAATATCCAACCCTCAACCCTTTAACGTCTCTGCTCACTCTGGTCTGGGTGTGGTCTCGTCTTGACCATTTTCAGGAGCCTCTTTATTGTATTGTAATGTTTCTGGTTCTGAAAGTTCTGTAGTTTGCATTTCTGCATCAAAATGTTGAACCACAACTGAAGTTCCTTTTGAGTTTGCTGACATCACCCAGATGGACACTGAATGTACATAAGTGGAAGGTAAATAGATGAAATAGATGAGGATAATGATGGCTCGTTTATATTAAAAAGACAAGAATAAATGATTTTGTAAATTTGATAGAAGCTGAAATAGTTTTCAGAAACTCAAAAGACCACACTGAGAGTGACTGAGGAAGACTACGACGAAATCAAAGGTTTAAATCTACATATTACAGGTGACCAGTGAATGAAAGCAGGTAAGACAAGACTAGAATGTTGCTGGAACTGGTTCTTTAATGGAATGAAAAAAAATGTTGATGACTGCTCCCATTTCTCCCAGATACCAGAATCCAGTTCTTCCTGAAGTTTCACATGTTTTCTTGTTTTTCCTCTTCACTCAACTATGAGCTGATGGACTGGTGGAGCTAAGATGCCCCCAAAATGTCAGATGACTTATAGCCAATGAGAATCGGTGAGTGAAGACAGGAAAATTAACCTGGGAGAGGTGGCTTCAGATGTGACCCTTCTATTTATAGTGGAGGAGGAGAGGCTCTTCAGACATTCACTGCTGCTGAGAGGAGAAACTGTGGTGCGAGGAAATCAGAGGAATTTTCTGGGGCTGAAGATGTAGCCTGTGGTGTCTGCACTGGGAGGAAGGTGAAAGGCCAAAAAACCTGCCTGGTTTGCATGATCTACTGTGAGGAACACCTCAGTCTTCACGGTGAATCTCCTGCATTTGCCAGGCACATACTGGTGGACCCTTGCTCAACAGATGAAGTTAAAGAGCTCAGCCTGCTCTCAGTCGCTGGTCTTCAGGTGATTAGAAAGAAAATCCATCAGGGAATCCAGGACAAAGAGAAAAATGTGAAGGTTCTTCAACAGGAGGTGGAGACCATCGATGGGTCTGCTGATAAGGCAGTGGAGGACAGTGAGAAGATCTTCACTGAGATGATCCGTCTCATCCAGAAAAGAAGCTCTGATGTGAAGCAGCAGATCAGATCCCAACAGGAAACTGAAGTGAGTCGAGTCAAAGATCTTCAGGAGAAGCTGGAGCAGGAGATCTCTGATCTGAAGAGGAACGACGTCGAGCTGATGTTCGTCCTCTGAGCTACTTTGAGGATGTGACAGCAGCTGTGTCAGAGACTAAAGATCTACTACAGGAACTTCTGACAGAGACATGGACAAACATCTCACTCTCTCCAAAAGAGCTGAGGACCAGAGCTGGATTCCTAAAACATTCCTGTGAAATCACACTGGATCCAAACACAGCATTCAGACTTCTATCATTATCTGAGGGGAACAGAAAAGCAACGAAGACGAGTCAAGACCAGCGTTACCCTCACCACCCAGACAGATTCACCAACGACTGTCAGGTCCTGAGCAGAGAGTCTGACGGAACGTGGAATGGAGGTGGAATGGAATGGAGCGGGAAAGGAGGAGTCACTGTTACGTACAAGAACATCAGCAGATCAGAGAAGACACATGGAGGTTTTTTTTGGATAAAATGACCAATCTTGGTCATTATACTGCAACAAAAATAATTGCGCATTCTACCACAACAATGCCTGCACTCCCCTCTCAGATCCTGCTTCCTCCAGAATAGGAGTGTTCCTGGATCACAGAGCAGGTGTTCTGTCTCTCTACAGCGTCTCTGAAACCATGACTCTCCTCCACAGAGTCCAGACCACATTCACTCAGCCCCTCTAAGCTGGAATTTACTTTTGTAATGTTGGGGCGACAGCAGAGTTGATTCCCCTCAAACAGACAGAAGGCCAGTTCAGACGTGTGTTTTAATGTCCGTCTTTGTTGCTCAGAGTTCATTGTTGTGTCGTTTCTTCAGTCACACTTCATGGCTGCTGCTTTAATTAGTTTTGTTGGATTTTCTGAACATTCTTTGCTGATGTGAGAGCTCCTTATGTTACAGTGTAACGTAAGGAGCACTCACATATAACTCATAAATGTGTAACGGTTACACATTAGCTACAGACGGCTGAAGTCTGGACAGCATCCAACTTTTCTTTTATTAAGTGTTGTGAATATATTTTTTTCTTGTATTTCCAGTAGTTTTGGGATGTATTTTTTCCTTAATTTTCTTTTTAGTTCACAGTTTAGTTTCATGTCTTGTGAAAGTGACCACCATCCTAACCGACATGCGAACCACTGACCCCGCCATTATGAACCAAAAATTATGCAACAAAAGGATGATTTCTCTGCTGGTGCAACTGGAAATCCTCTCAGATAATCCAGATGGAGACAGCAGAAAGGAACTGCAGTGACTCAGCGAAACGAGGATCAAATACAGTGTGGAGCGTGTAAATAATGAGGCGGATTTGGTTCAGGCGGTTTATTACACGACTCACACAAGGAGCATAGACAGAATGGCATACAAGTAGGAACTCTTCCCTTAAATAACATGACATCCTTCTAGACTCTTCTCACACACAAAAGATAATCTCCCTGTTCGACTGCAATCAGTCCATTCATCCTTGACACCTCCCGGTTATCTTACTAGGGCATCTAGAAACTTCTCACACACAAAAGGTTAACTTTGCGTCCTTTGTTCCTGTCTAAGGTGGTAAACCATTATGCACTCCCCAGGTAGCCACCCCCCCCCCAGCAACTTAGATAGGACAAAAGGGTAACAGTCCACATGCTGTGATAGAACCATTAACATCAGTCCGCATGCTGCTTGGGCTTCAGTCTTCTGCCGTATCTGCTGTAGCCAGGATTCGCTGCCTCCGTGGCGCTGCCATGCTGGGGGGCTGATGTCTGGGGGTGAAAACTTTTTGACTGTCCATGTGGGTGCTCTGGAGAATCTTTTCTCTGGGAAGCACCCCGTGGGGGTCTTCCACGCCGAGGGGCCCTCGCCAACAGCACTTGCTCGTCAGCCACAACGAAAGCAGGTTTGAGTCTGTCTATGCCATTTTTTTCCCTCCTACCCCCCAAGTCTAGCAAAAAATGCTTATCCCCTGTTTCCAGCACTCTAAACGGTCCATCATAAGGTGGGCGCAGTGGAGGGCGATGGGCGTTGTGTCTGACAAACACGAACTCTGCGTTTTTCAAAGGTTTAGGCACAAAAACGCTCGGAAAACTGTGGTGGGCAGGGCCCGGCAGCGTGCTTGAGTCTATGCAATGCTGCAGCAGCTGAGACGGGGAGCTGCCCAGCGCAGGATTAACTGGCAGAAACTTCCCAGGCAGCCGGAGTGGTTGTGCAAAAACGAGTTCTGCCGGGGAAGCTTCCAGATCCTCTTTAGGCGCAGAACGTAACCCCAATAAAACCCATGGTAGCCTGTCTACCCAATTTGCATCCGTCAGTGAAGCCCTCAGAGCCGCTTTTAACGACCTATGAAAATGTTCGCATAACTCATTAGCCTGCGGGTTGTACACAGTTGTGCGGTGAATTGAGGCACCTAGGCTGCAGGCCATGTTTGACCAGAGTTCAGAAACAAATTGAGAGCCTCTGTAGGACGTAATGTCCGACGGAACTCCAAAACGCACCACCCATGCTGTTAAAAACGCGCGCGCCACCTCCTCGGCCGTGGTTGCCACCAGCAGAACCGCTTCTGGCCAGCACGTGGTGTGGTCCACCATTGTCAGGAGATGCATGTACCCCTGTGATGGCAGAAGGGGGCCTACGAGGTCCACGTGGACATGGTCGAACCCCTTAGCCAGGATGCGAAACAGCTCCAAAGGAGCCTTCGTGTGTCTGTGAACTTTGGCTCATTGGCACGCCACGCAGGCTGCCACCCACTCTTTCAATTGTTTGCCAAGGCCCGGCCACACATATTTCTCTCCTACCATTTTGACCGACACGCGCACCCCTGGGTGTGGCAAAGAGTGAACTGACTCAAACACGCGGAGGCGCCACGTGGCCGGAACCACAGGCCATGGGCGACCCGTGGAGACGTTACAGATTAAGGGGGGAATGCCGTTAAGCAGCGTCCTACTCTGCTGCCGGCCCGACCAAGGTTCTGAAACTTTGGCCATCGCAAATGTTAGTGGCTTACGGTCAACGAACGCAGTAAAATTGCGCCCTTCCAGCCAGAACTGGAAATGGCGAATGGCCAGGTGGAGAGCCAGCAACTCTCTGTCGAACGCGCTGTATTTACATTCATTGTCGCGCAAGGTTCTGCTGAAAAAAGCAAGCGGCTGCCAAGCCCCGGCGACGCGCTACTCCACGACAGCCCCTATGGCCACATCTGAGCCGTCAGTGGTGAGGGCTATGTGGGCCGTTGGGTCTGGATGTGCCAACAATGCGGCGTTTGCCAGGGCTGCTTTAACTTCCGAGAACGCCTGCTCTCGTTCCGGGGTCCATTCGACCCTATTCGCGGGTTTCTGTTTTTTGAGCACAGCGTACAATGGCTGCATGAGCTGCGCTGCGCGGGGAAGGAAATGGTTATAAAAGTTCACCATTCCCAAAAATTCTTGTAGCACCCTGACTGTTTGCGGTCGGGGAAAATCTGTCACTGCGCGCACTTTGTCAGGCAGCGGAACCGCTCCTTCGGGAGAGACGCGGTGCCCTAAAAAATCAATCCACGTCACCCCGAACTGACATTTCGCTGGGTTGATTATTAAACCGTGCTCTTCCAACCTTCGGAAAACCGTTGTGAGGTGGGTTTCGTGTTCGTCTTCGGACGCGCTGGCTACCAAGATATCGTCCAGGTAGACGAACATGAAAGGGAGATCGCGGAGCACTGCATCCATCATGCGTTGGAACGTCTGTGCTGCCCCTTTAAGCCCATACGGCATGCGCAAGAACTCAAATAAACCAAACAGAGTTATTACCGCTGTTTTGGGTATGTCCTCAGCGCGCACTGGGACTTGGTGGTAACCACGGACCAAATCTATCTTAGAAAAAATGCGCGCTCCTGCGAGGTGAACGGAAAAATCCTGAATGTGGGGAATTGGGTAGCGGTCGTGCGCTGTAGCGTTGTTTAACCTGCGGAAATAGCCCCAAGGTCGCCACGAACCTTCAGCTTTTGGGACCATGTGTAGCAGGGAAGCCTATGGGCTGTTTGAGTGCCTGATGATGCCTAAACTCTCTAGGTTAGCAAACTCCTCGCGCGCTATGGCCAGTTTAGCTGTGTCCAAGTGCCGAGGTCTTGCAAAAACGGGCGCCCCGGTGGTGGTGATAAAATGCTCCACCCCATGTTTAGCGATAGCTGCTGAAAACGTTGGGACTGTGAGTGCTGGGAACTGAGCGAGCAGTGTGTGGAACTTACTACATGCTGCTGTGACGTTGGCTTGTGCTGTTGGCCGGGTCACTCGAGCTATACAGGGGAGAGAGTCAAAAGACAGTGCATTAACCAGGCGCCTGTTAGCCATATCTACCAACAACCCATGTGCACATAGAAAATCAGCCCACAGTATATGGTAATTTAATGCTGCTACAACAAAAGACCATTCAAATGTACGACCGTGTAGAGACAAGAGTAGAGTCCTCAACAAAGGTCTTAATCTCTGAGCCGTTTGCTGCTGCCATCTCGGAGGGCGAACTGCGCCTCGGTTAGGTGGAACCAGGAGCGTGGGTTGTGCTGCCAAAAATCAGGTAGTTTGATCGCTACAGCGCACGCGAAGCTGGGGGTTCCAGTCGCGGTTGGCTCCAGGGATCTTCCGTCGTATTCCATGATTCGTCTTGGGTCACCAGTGTGGAGCGTGTAAATAATGAGGCGGATTTGGTTCAGGCGGTTTATTACACGACTCACACAAGGAGCATAGACAGAATGGCATACAAGTAGGAACTCTTCCCTTAAATAACATGACATCCTTCTAGACTCTTCTCACACACAAAAGATAATCTCCTTCTAGAATCTTCTCACACACAAAAGATAATCTCCCCATTCAACTGCAGTCAGTCCATTCATCCTTGACACCTCCCTGTTATCTTACTAGGGCATCTAGAAACTTCTCACACACAAAAGGTTAACTTCGGGTCCTTTGTTCCTGTCTAAGGTGGTAAACCATTATGCGCTCCCCAGGTTGCCACAACAGAATAATTAGAATGAAGGCGTGCATTCATGTATCTGAGGCAGTAAAATGTAACTAAAATCAGGTTAAACTCAAGTATTGTGTATTGAAATGTGTTGTCTTTGTGAAATCAAGTGGGCTGAATGTATTCTGTATGTGTCAGCTGAGCAAAATGGTCCAATGGTTTTTGTGAGCAGCAATTGCCTGTTTGAGCTCAGAATCTCAAAATGGCAGACAGGAAGTGGCTCAGATCTAAAATGGCTGGGAAGAGTGATGAAGTTGTAAAAACAACAGTTTAAAAAAACGGTTTAAAAAAAGGTCTTTTCTCCCTTCTTTTGGGTTCAACACTTTAAACTGAAAATAAAGATGTAATATTGATTAGTTAATCTCAATAGAACTGTGATTTTTTTTTTAATGACAATTACCAAGTTGATCTGAATTAATTTCAATTTTAATTTTAGGCTGAAGCTTTGTCCTTGCTAAACTTTCAATAAATTTATATCATGCATTTAAAGCAAAACTTGTGATTATTTCAACCATTTTGAGGCTTTTTGTCTGTGTGAAAATTTTAAGCTAAAGTGTGACTAACACCTAAATGATTCTTATCAGTTCCTCATAGCAAACCATAACTTTAGCAAAAGAAATCCTGAGGAACTAGTCATTCCTGTTCTTCAAGTTTTATCTGGCCAGTAACAAGTGCACGGGTCAAAGGGAGAGCTTCTGTTAAATTTAGCAGGATTTTTCCTTTGGATGTAGGGAGCCGCAGCCTGGACTAAATCTCTTGTGTTCAGAATCCTTCCAGGGTTTTGCTTTTAAGGCTGAGTATGACCCTTTAATCAGAGAGCAGAGGCAGAAATCGAGGGGATGGGGGGACATGCCCCCCCCCCACTTGGAAAAAACACAGAATTGTCCCCCCTCCCGGATATCATCATAAGCCTTTAATATAATGTTACATAAGACTTTTACAAGACCGATGCTAGATGCAAAAAAAAAAAGAAAAAAAGTCTTCAGATCTGGAACATTTCTTGTAATTTGCTTTAAAAAAAATTCTGCAACTTTTTTCTCATAAATTTTCTACATTTTTTCCATGTAAATTTATTGTTTTTTCCTCATAAATTTGTAGCTTTTTCTTTTAAATCTGCAACTTTTTTCTCATAAATCTGCAAATTTTTTTCATAAATTTGCAACTTTTTTCTCATAAATCTGTACTTTTTTCTTTTAAATTTGCTATTTTTCTCATAAATTCACTACTTTTTTCATCATAGATCTGCAACTGTTGTGCTGTAAATTTTTGACTTTTTCCTTTTAAATTTGCAACATTCATGCAAATGCTGGTTAAGTTTTTATTCTATGTAATGCCTTACATTTTGTCTCTTTATCTAGACCAGGGGTGTCAAACTCATTCCATGGAGGGCCAAGACCCTGCAGGTTTTACTTCCACCCAGTCTCTTCAGCAGGTGTTTTCACTGATCAGCAATCAGTGGGAGGAAATTCAGAGAAAACACCTGTTGAAGCCTCTGGGTGGAGGTAAAACCTGCAGGGTCTTGGCCCTCCATGGAATGAGTTTGACACCTGTGATCTAGACAATGACTCAAGTTTGTTCCTATAAACTTTTTGTTTTAACGGGTTTGAATTCTTCCCTATTACAAAAATAGGGGCCCCTCCACCTTGCATCGCCCCGACTACCTATAGTGTCCCCAGGGGCAGACTTAGTTCATTTGGGACCTAAGGCAAAGACAGAAATGGGGCCCTACTTTTTCTTTGTTCTACACTTTCTTTACACTTTTTTTGGGTATGACTTAAATATTTATGTTATTGATTTTAAAATTATAACTGGTAGGATAAGCGCTAGGTTCAGCTTACACCTTTTCGGTTGTTCTTATGTGTCCTACATATTTAGGGCCTGAGCCACTGACAACGTCAGTCGGCGAAAGCCCTAAATATATATAAATTGTATCCGCTCGCGTTTATTTATTATTAGGGCCTGAGCCACTGACAACGTCAGTTGGCGAAAGCCCTATTGTATCTGCTCGCGTTTATTAGGGCCTGAGCCACTGACAACGTCAGTTGGCGAAAGCCCTATTGTATCTGCTCGCGTTTATTAGGGCCTGAGCCACTGACAACGTCAGTCGGCGAAAGCCCTATTGTATCCGCTCACGTTTCTTTATTAGGGCCTGAGCCACTGACAACGTCAGTCGGCGAAAGCCCTATTGTATCCGCTCACGTTTCTTTATTTTATTATTTTTTTTAAAAATTATTATTCTGCCTAAATGATCGCATTTTTCACCCTCTGAACTTTAACCAAAACGCGATTTTTTTTGGCAAACCCCTCTGACTGGGCCAAAAATTCGATAAACTGGAAAAAATATGTGCCCCCCCCACCCCTCATTTTTGTGGGTGGGGTCAAACGTACAAGGTCTATGGAGACTGGAGACCATAAACTTTGCCGTAGACACATCAAATTTGGGTGAGGTGTGAATCACCTCAAGACATGCAAAAAACATCATTGTGGCCCATACCCACCGTCAACAGGAAGGCCGCCATCTTGCCTCAAAGTCGCCCCACCTCCAATTCGGAAAAAACTCACACCTCGCATTTTAACGCACTTGTCCAAGGGACCAGATCCAATTGAGCTCATTTTTGCATGGGGGAATCTACAGGCATTGCCCATTAAAAGTTATATAAATTAAGTCAAAATCTCAAAAGGCGTGGCCAGGGCGCCATGGCGAAGTTTGACTCCTCCCCTTACAACTTCAACCACCTGTAACTCGCCCAATACTTGTCCGATGTCCACAAAACTTTACGTGAAGGAAAATAGTGCCACCCCGGACGCAATGACCTCAAAATATCTGACAACCGATATAGCGCCACATAGTGGTTAATGAAAGAATTGCTGAAAACTGTTTTAATTATTACTCACAAGCGGCAGGGCAGAATGATGTGAAATTTTCAGAGATTCATCAGAACACAGACATGATCATAACTGAACATCAACGTTAGTATGACATCATACGTGTTACCATAGAAACGCCCTTCTCGCCATTCAAACCATGAGCTTATGGGGAGGGGTGGGAAGGTCTTGGAGGTCTAAATTTTTCAACATATGTTGAGGTCACTGTGAAGTGTAGTCCAATATGGGTGGACAACACATAACTTACAGGGAAGTGTTGCCATGGCAACATGGCGACGGTTGACTACACGCCATGAAGTTTCGGAAAGTTGTATCTTGGACAAACTTTTTCTGATTTCCACCAAATTTTCAAAAATGGATAATAATCCCACCCTGAACATTCCTATACAAAATAACAAAAGTTTTAGCGCCACCTGGTGGTAAACGAAAGAATTGCTGAAAACTGTTTTATTTATTACTCGTGCGCGGCTTGCCAGAATGACGTGAAATTTTCAGAGATTCATCAAAACACACCCATGATAACAACTGAGTTGTCCGATGTCCACAAAAATTTCCATGAAGGAAAATAGTGCCACCCCGGATACAATGACATCAAAATACCGGACAAAAGATATAGCGCCACATAGTGGTTAACGAAAGAATTGCTGAAAACTTTTTTATTTATTACTCACGCACGGCTGGCCAGAATGACGTGAAATTTTCTGAGATTCATCAGAACACAGCGCTGATCATAACTGAACATCAACGTTAGTATGACATCATACGTGTTACCATGGACACGCCCTTCTCGCCATTCAATCCATGAGCTTATGGGGAGGGGTGGGAAGGTCTTGGAGGTCTAAATTTTTCAACATATGTTGAGGTCACTGTCATACGTAGTCCAATATGGGTGGACAACACATAACTTACAGGAAAGTGGTGCCATGGCAACATGGCGACGGGTGACTACACGCCATGAAATTTCGGAAAGTTGTATCTTGGACAAACTTTTTCTGATTTCCACCAAATTTTCAAAAATGGATAACAATCCCACCCTGAACATTCCTATATAAAATAACAAGTTTTAGCGCCGCCTAGTGGTAACATAATTAGACCCTTGTAAATTGGACATACTTTGCACGATTTGCAACAAATTTTATACAATGAATATTCTCCCTTCCCCGAACTCGTCTATATACAAATAATAAACAACACTCATAGCGCCCCCTAATGATTAATGGAAGAATTACTGATGGGCAAAACTTGTCCGATGTCCACAAAACTTTCCATGAAGGAAAATAGTGCCACCCCGGACGCAATGACATCAAAATACCTGACAAAAGATATAGCGCCACATAGTGGTAAACAAAAGAATTGCTGAAAACTGTTTTATTTATTACTCACAAGCGGCAGGGCAGAATGATGTGAAATTTTCAGAGATTCATCAGAACACAGACATGATCATAACTGAACATCAACGTTAGTATGACATCATACGTGTTACCATAGAAACGCCCTTCTCGCCATTCAAACCATGAGCTTATGGGGAGGGGTGGGAAGGTCTTGGAGGTCTAAATTTTTCAACATATGTTGAGGTCACTGTGAAGTGTAGTCCAATATGGGTGGACAACACATAACTTACAGGGAAGTGTTGCCATGGCAACATGGCGACGGTTGACTACACGCCATGAAGTTTCGGAAAGTTGTATCTTGGACAAACTTTTTCTGATTTCCACCAAATTTTCAAAAATGGATAATAATCCCACCCTGAACATTCCTATACAAAATAACAAAAGTTTTAGCGCCACCTAGTGGTAAACGAAAGAATTGCTGAAAACTGTTTTATTTATTACTCGTGCGCGGCTTGCCAGAATGACGTGAAATTTTCAGAGATTCATCAAAACACACCCATGATAACAACTGAGATGTCCGATGTCCACAAAAATTTCCATGAAGGAAAATAGTGCCACCCCGGATACAATGACATCAAAATACCGGACAAAAGATATAGCGCCACATAGTGGTTAACGAAAGAATTGCTGAAAACTTTTTTATTTATTACTCACGCACGGCTGGCCAGAATGACGTGAAATTTTCTGAGATTCATCAGAACACAGCGCTGATCATAACTGAACATCAACGTTAGTATGACATCATACGTGTTACCATGGACACGCCCTTCTCGCCATTCAATCCATGAGCTTATGGGGAGGGGTGGGAAGGTCTTGGAGGTCTAAATTTTTCAACATATGTTGAGGTCACTGTCATACGTAGTCCAATATGGGTGGACAACACATAACTTACAGGAAAGTGGTGCCATGGCAACATGGCGACGGGTGACTACACGCCATGAAATTTCGGAAAGTTGTATCTGGGACAAACTTTTTCTGATTTCCACCAAATTTTCAAAAATGGATAATAATCCCACCCTGAACATTCCTATATAAAATAACAAAAGTTTTAGCGCCGCCTAGTGGTAACATAATTAGACCCTTGTAAATTGGACATACTTTGCACGATTTGCAACAAATTTTATACAATGAATATTCTCCCTTCCCCGAACTCGTCTATATACAAATAATAAACAACACTCATAGCGCCCCCTAATGATTAATGGAAGAATTACTGATGGGCAAAACTTGTCCGATGTCCACAAAACTTTCCATGAAGGAAAATAGTGCCACCCCGGACGCAATGACATCAAAATACCTGACAAAAGATATAGCGCCACATAGTGGTAAACAAAAGAATTGCTGAAAACTGTTTTATTTATTACTCGTGCGCGGCTGGGCAGAATGATGTGAAATTTTCAGAGATTCATCAAAACATAGCGATGATCCTAACTGAACATCAACGTTAGTATGACATCATACGTGTTACCATTGACACGCCCTTCTCGCCATTCAATCCATGAGCTTATGGGGAGGGGTGGGAAGGTCTTTGAGGTCTAAATTTTTCAACATATATTGAGGTCACTGTCATACGTAGTCCAATATGGATGGACAACACATAACTTACAGGGAAGTGTTGCCATGGCAACATGGCGACGGTTGACTACACGCCATGAAATTTCGGAAAGTTGTATCTTGGACAAACCTTGTCTGATTTCCACAAAATTTTAAAAAATGGAAAATAATCCCACCCTGAACATTCCTATATAAAATAACAAAAGTTTTAGCGCCGCCTAGTGGTAACAACATTACACCCTTGTAAATTGGACATACTTGGCAAACAACATAATTGTGGCCCTTAGTCGCAGCCATCACCTAGTGCTGACCCACATGTCTGAGTTTACTTGATCGTCATATGTTGGGCAGTTGTAATTTTGACAAACTGTGTCTGACATGCATGATCAATATGTATCATTGTTCTACCATGTTATAGCGCATAACTGTCTCATGCTACAGCACTTCTCTAATGCGCACGTCACAAAACCACGGCTGCGGTGGGGTTGGTGCTTCAGAGTCCCCCACATCCTAAATGGAACCACTGAATTTCACAGTTTTGGTTATCACAGGCAACCATGTCATCCAGCTCTTCTGGCTGCCTGCAAGTCCACCACACTGCTGCTGTGTTCTGTGCCTGTCTTCTGGGATTGTGTGTGGGACCTGGCTGTTATGCAGTTAGACGTCGTCTTTTGGGCTTCTGGGTGGGTTTATCAGCTGCAGCTTTCCTCTTTTGTGTTGTGGGGTCAGAGTCAGTGAAGTGACGGGCAACAAGCTCAGGTAGGACAACGTTATAAAAAAAGTTCTGCGCCACTGGTAAAAGTGTTTGCTCCCACAGGTCAGAATCTGGTGTGACGCGTACAACAACACAACTTTTTGTGGTCCACACAACAAAGTCACAGAAAGGTGAGCCTGTCACAAAGATTTGCGTTTGTACCTGCTTGTAGTACTTGGGACTGTGCTTGAGTTCTAGTCTCCCATCAGAGAGTTTCAGGTAAAAATCCTTGTCTGCACAGGCCTGCAGGATGTTGTTGCGGTGCTTGGAAAGCACATGGAAATTCATTTAAAGAATGTCCTGCTCGCAATGCAGACTGAAAGAAATGTCAGAAAAAGGGGCATTTTGCTGCTTTGTGTAAAACAAAAATGAGAGTGGAGGAACTTCAGCAGAGGGACATGAGTGAAAGTTTGGAGACATTGTTTTTGGGCACAATGACTACGGCACCTCAACCTAATATGCGTGGAAGAAGTCGATTGGATAAAATGGCCAGCAGGTAGTGTTCAAGCTCGACACCGGCGCTGCAGTGACAGCCATTCCAAAACACATGTACTCTGAAAAGCTGCAGGGGAAACTTTCACCTCCAAGCAAAAAACTGTGTGGACCAAGCAATGTTCCTATCGCAGTACAGGGACGCTTCACCGCCGACATGAGCTACAAGGGCTCTGTTGTGAAGCAGCAGGTGTATGTTCTCCCAGGGTTAGCTATTCCACTACTTGGCTTGCCAGCCATACAAGACCTCAGCTTGCTTAGTCAAGTAGATGCCATTGCAACAGAGAATGCTTATGTGAAGCAATATCCCACAGTGTTTATTGGTTTACAGAAGCTAGAGGGTGAATATAGGTTTAAATTGAAAGAGAATGCCACTCCATTTGCCCAAGCGGTTCCACGCCGCTTGCCTCTGCCATTAAGTGGGAAAGTTCAAGAGGAGCTGAATAGGATGGAGGCAATGGGAGTTATTTCACCCATAGAAGATGCAATTGAGTGGTGCTCCGGAATGGTCGTAGTACCAAAGCCAAACGGAAAAATCCGTATATGTGTCAACCTCACCCACCTAAATGACAACGTGTGCAGAGAAAGACACATCCTCCCTACAGTCGATGAGACGCTCGCAAAAGTAGCTGGAGCTAGAATTTTTTCAAAGCTAGATGCCACTGCAGGTTTTTGCCAAATCCCTTTGCATAAAGAATCGGCACTAGTCCAAGTCCGCGCACTCCTACATAAAATGATTTGACAAAAGGGATAGTGCCACTTACTGCTCATAGGAAGATCTGTGTCAAATGGTTTAATTTATTATTTATGCAGCCCATGCAATGATGACGGCACATTTTCCGAGCCAGCGAGGGAGGACGGGCGGCAGGTTCCGCGGTCAAGCGGGGGACGAAGCCCGTTTACACCTGCCTGCAGGTTTAATTAGGGCCTGAGCCACTGACAACGTCAGTCGGCGAAAGCCCTATTGTATCCGCTCACGTTTCTTTATTAGGGCCTGAGCCACTGACAACGTCAGTCGGCAAAAGCCCTATTGTATCCGCTCACGTTTATTTATTATTTTTTGTTATTTTTTTTCTCTATTATTCTGCCTAAATGATCGCATTTTTCACCCTCTGAACGTTAACCAAAACGCAATTTTTTTTGGCAAACCCCTCTGACCGGGCAAAAAATTCGATAAACTGGAAAAGATATGTGCCCCCCCACCCCTCATTTTTGTGGGTGGGGTCAAACGTACAAGGTCTATGGAGACTGGAGACCATAAACTTTGCCGTAGACACATCAAATTTGGGTGAGGTGTGAATCACCTCAAGACATGCAAAAAACATCATTGTGGCCCATACCCAACGCCAACAGGAAGGCCGCCATCTTGCCTCAAAGTCGCCCCACCTCCAATTCGGAAAAAAGTCACACCTCGCATTTTAACGCACTTGTCCTAGGGACCAGATCCAATTGAGCTCATTTTTACATGGGGGTATCTACAGGCATTGCCCATTAAAAGTTATATAAATTAAGTCAAAATCTCAAAAGGCGTGGCCAGGGCGCCATGGCGAAGTTTGACTCCTCCCCTTACAAATTCAACCACCTGTAACTCGCCCAAAACTTGTCCGATGTCCACAAAACTTTACATGAAGGAAAATAGTGCCACCCCAGACACAACGACCTTAAAATACCTGACAACCAATATAGCGCCACATAGTGGTTAACGAAAGAATTGCTGAAAAGTGTTTTATTTATTACTCACAAGTGGCTGGGCAGAATGATGTGAAATTTTCTGAGATTCATCAGAACACAGCCATGATCATAAGTGAACATCAACATTAGTATGACATCAAACGTGTTAACATGGACACGCCCTTCTCGCCATTCAATGTGTGACCTTCTGGGGAGGGGTGGGAACGTCCTGGAGTCATGAAATTTGGAACATAGGTTTAGGTTACTGTCACATATAGTACAATATGGGTGGACAACACATAACTGACAAGGAAGTGTTGCCAGGGCGCCATGGCGAAGTTTGACTCCTCCCCTTACAAATTCAACCACCTGTAACTCGGCCAAAACTGGTCCCATGTCCACATAACTTTCCATGAAGGAAAATAGTGCCACCCCGGACGCAATGCCATCAAAATACCTGACAAAAGATACAGCGCCACATAGTGGTTAAGGAAAGAATTGCTGAAAACTGTTTTATTTATTACTCATGGGCGGCTGGCCAGAATGACGTGAAATTTTCAGAGATTCATCAGAACACAGCGATGATCATAATTGAACATCAACATTAGTATGACATCATACATATTACCATGGACACGCCTTCCTCGCCATTCAATCCATGAGCTTATGGGGAGGGGTGGGAAGGTCTTGGAGGCCTAAATTTTTCAACATATGTTGAGGTCACTGTCATGTGTAGTACAATATGGATGGACAACACATAACTTACAGGGATGTGTTGCCATGGCAACATGACGACGGTTGACTACTCACCAAGAAATTTTGGAAAGTTGTATCTTGGAAAAACTTTGTCTGATTTTCATCAAATTTTTGACAATGGATAATATTCCCACCCTGAACACTCCTATATAAAATAACAAAAGTTTAGCACCTCCTAGTGGTAACAACATTAGACCCTTGTAAAATGGCCAAACCTTGTACGATTTGAAACAAATTTTATACGATCAATATTCTCCCTTCCCCGAACTCATCTATATACAAACAAAACGTATAGCGCCCCCTAATGATTAAAGGAAGAATTACTGACGACTGTTTTTTTAAATATTTCTCTCACCAGCTTAACAAAATTACATGAAGGAATGACTTGGGCTCATTGATAGTACATGTACATAGTACAGAACTGTTTCCAGGGCGACTGGCGTGCTTCAGTGGCTTTCTCGCCAAACAAAACATGACAGTTACAGCTCAGACAATTCTCACATGATTTGGAAAAATCTTTGCACAAAACATACTGATGCCACTCTGAACATGTCTGTTCATATCACTATGTTGGACTTAATGGAACTTCGTTGCAGTGGTTTAGATCTTATTTATCTGATAGGTTCCAGTTTGTTCATGTAAATGATGAGTTTTCTTTTAGCTCAAAGCTTAGTCATGGAGTTCCACAGGGATCTGTGCTAGGCCCTACTCTTTTTAGCTTATATATGCTTCCGTTAGGCAACATTATTAGAAAGCACTGTATACATTTTCATTGTTATGCAGATGACACACAATTATACCTGTCAATGAAGCCAGATGATACTAATCAATTAGCCAAGTTAGAAGCCTGTCTTAAGGAAATTAAAGCTTGGATGACTTGTAATTTCCTGCTATTAAATTCAGATAAGACTGAAGTCATTCTTGTTGGTCCAAAAAACCTTAGAAATTCCTTTCCAAATCAAACTTTCAGTTTGGATGCAGTTACTCTCTCTCTTAATAGCTCTGTGAGGAACCTTGGAGTTATTTTTGATCAGGATTTGTCCTTCAATTCACATATTAAATTTGTTTCTAAGACTGCCTTCTATGATTTGCGTAATATTGCGAAGATTAGGACCATCTTGTCTCAGAGTGATGCTGAGAAGCTGATCCACGCTTTTGTTAGCTCGAGATTAGATTATTGTAATTCTTTATTATCAGGCTGTCCTAAAACATCTTTAAAAAGTCTTCAGCTGATCCAAAATGCTGCAGCAAGAGTTTTAACAGGTACTAGAAAGAGAGATCATATCTCTCCGGTTCTGGCCTCCCTTCATTGGCTTCCCATAGAGTTTAGAATTAAGTTTAAAATCCTTCTTCTTACTTACAAAGCTTTAAACAATCAGGCTCCTTTTTATTTAAAAGATCTGATACTACCGTATCATCCTAACAGAGCACTACGCTCCCAAAATGCAGGATTACTTGTAATACCTAGAATATCCAAAAGTACAATGGGAGGCAGAGCCTTCAGTTATCAAGCTCCTCTCCTGTGGAATCAGCTGCCAATCTGGATTCGGGAGTCAGACTCGATCTCTGTTTTTAAGAATAGGGCTAAAACCTACCTTTTTGATATAGCCTACAATTAGGGAGGGATCATGTGTTTCTGAACCCTCCCTTAGTTATGCTGCTAATAGGTTTAGTCAGCCGGGGGACCTCCAGTAATGCACTGGGCCTCACTCCTTTCCTCACTCTCTATGAAATATTTTTTTGTTGCTGGTCATTAACATTTGTTTGTTCTCTCCCATAGATTGAGTCCCCATCGTGCTGTTTGCTCTCTACATGTCTGTTCTTTTCTTCTTCTCTATCCCCTCACCCCCCAGCCAGTCGCAGCAGATGACTGCCCCTCCCTGAGCCTGGTTCTGCTGGAGGTTTCTTCCTGTTAAAAGGGAGTTTTTCCTCTCCACCGTCGCCAAGTGCTTGCTCACAGGGGATCGCCTGATTGCTGGGGTCTTTCTGCAACTGTGGGGGTCCCCCCTACAGTTGATTGTGCTATGAGATGACTGTTGTTGTGAAATGGCACTATATAAATAAAGTTGAATTGAATTGAATATCAATATTCACAAAACTGTCACACCCACACCAACTGCTGACATGACGTACTGCACAAAATTGTTTCTAATTTTGCACAAAGACCAGTAGTCATGATGACATGACCTTTTCAGGGGTTCCTCAGAGTGCATTGGACTATCCTCGGTGGAAGTCACTTTTGTCCTGCGATAAGCACAGTTTCCATGAAAACCCATTCCTTGCCAATCAATATGTTTTATACTTTGGAGGGTTGGGAATGTCCAAGAGTCACCAAATGTGGAATGTAAGTCAACATGACTCTCTTCAGTAGTTCTGTGGTTTCTGCAACATGTACCTGAAATGTAAGTGTTACCATGGCCACATGTCCGAGTTTACCTGATCACAATATGTTGGATAGTTGTAATTTGGACAAAATGTGTCGGACTTTCACCGGAATTGCGATGATGGAGATTAATCCTGCTCCGCACATTTGCCCCACCCACAAAAATGAGTGGTGGAGGTGCACATATCTTTTCCACTTGATCTATTTTGTTGCCGGAATGATGTGAAATTTTCTGAGATTCATCAGAACACAGCCATGATAATAACTGAACATCAACAATAGTATAACATCAAACGTGTTAACATAGACACGCCCTCCTCGCCATTCAATCCGTGAGCTTATGGGGAGGGGTGGGAAGGTCTTGGAGGTCTCAATTTTTCAACATATGTTGAGGTCACTGTCATATGTAGTCCAATATTGGTGGACAACACATAACTTACAGGGAAGTGTTGCCCTGGCAACATGGTGACGGTTGACTACACGCCATGAAATTTCGGAAAGTTGTATCTTGGACAAACTTTTTTCTGATTTTCACTAAATATTTGACAGTGGATAATAGTCCCACCCTGAACAGTCCCTAAAATTTCCCAATTTAAAATTCTCCTTTTAACTAAGATACTTTTGCGGATTAATATGCCTCTTGAACATATTGCACACCTTTTTGACATAAGCAGACAAAATGTGAAATATAAATACACTTGCTTGCTTTGTAACAATTTTTGGAATAAAGTACACGATGGCTTACAAAATGCAGCTCTTTATTTCAAAGATGCAAAACTGTAACAATAACCATGACACAATACAAGAATATAAACTGACATGCATGATCAATATGTATCATTGTTCTACCATGTTATAGCGCATAACTGTCTCATGCTACAGCACTACTCTAATGCGAACGTCACAAAACCACGGCTGCTGTGGGGTTGATGCTTCAGAGTCCCCCACATCCTAAATGGAACCACTGAATTTCACAGTTTTGGTTATCACAGGCAACTATGTCATCCAGCACTTCTGGCTGCCTGCAAATCCACCACACTGCTGCTGTGTTCTGTGCCTGTCTTCTGGGATTGTGTGTGGGACCTGGCTGTAATGCAGTTAGACGTCGTCTTTTGGGCTTCTGGGTGGGTTTATCAGCTGCAGCTTTCCTCTTTTGTGTTGTGGGGTCAGAGTCAGTGAAGTGACGGGCAACAAGCTCAGGTAGGACAACTTTATAAAAAAAGTTCTGTGCCACTGGTAAAAGTGCTTGCTCCCACAGGTCAGAATCTGGTGTGACGCGTACAACAACACAACTTTTTGTGGTCCACACAACAAAGTCACAGAAAGGTGAGCCTGTCACAAAGATTTGCGTTTGTACCTGCTTGTAGTACTTGGGACTGTGCTTGAGTTCTAGTCTCCCATCAGAGAGTTTCAGATAAAAATCCTTGTCTGCACAGGCCTGCAGGATGTTGTTGCGGTGCTTGGAAAGCACATGGAAATTCATTTAAAGAATGTCCTGCTCGCAATGCAGACTGAAAGAAATGTCAGAAAAAGGGGCATTTTGCTGCTTTGTGTAAAACAAAAATGAGAGTTGAGGAATTTCAGCAGAGGGACATGAGTGAAAATTTGGAGACATTGTTTTTGGGCACAATGACTAGGGCACCTCCACCTAATGCTGCGTGGAAGAAGTCGATTGGAGTAAATGGCCAGCAGGTACTGTTCAAAGCGAGGGAGGACGGGCGGCGGGTTCCGCGGTCGCGTGGGGGGGCGATGGTCCATTTACACCTGCCTGCAGGTTTAATTTTTTTTTTTTTAATTATTATTCTGCCTAAATGATCGCATTTTTCACCGTCTGAACGTTAACCAAAACGCGATTTTTTTTGGCAAACCCCTCAGACCCGGCAAAAAATTC
This sequence comes from Pholidichthys leucotaenia, assembly GCA_020510985.1. Taxonomy (NCBI): domain Eukaryota; kingdom Metazoa; phylum Chordata; class Actinopteri; order Cichliformes; family Pholidichthyidae; genus Pholidichthys; species Pholidichthys leucotaenia. Next base: position 101,323,229 of record CM035836.1, read on the forward strand.
GATAAACTGGAAAACATATGTGCCCCCCCACCCCTCATTTTTGTGGGTGGGCCAAACGTACAAGGTCAAGGGAGACTGGAGACCATAAACTTTGCCGTAGACACATCAAATTTGGGTGAGGTGTGAATCACCTCAAGACATGCAAAAAACAACATTGTCGCCCATACCCACCGCCAACAGGAAGGCCGCCATCTTGCCTCAAAGTCGCCCCACCTCCAATTCGGAAAAAACTCACACCTCGCATTTTAACGCACTTGTCCTAGGGACCATATCCAATTGAGCTCATTTTTACATGGGGGCATCTACTGGCATTGCCCATTAAAAGTTATATAATTTAAGTCAAAATCTCAAAAGGCGTGGCCAGGGCGCAATGGCGAAGTTTGACTCCTCCCCTTACAACTTCAACCACCTGTAATTCGCCCAAAACTTGTCCGATGTCCACAAAACTTTACATGAAGGAAAATAGTGCCACCCCGGACGCAATGACCTCAAAATACCTGACAACCGATATAGCGCCACATAGTGGTTAATGAAAGAATTGCTGAAAACTGTTTTATTTATTACTCACAAGCGGCTGGCCAGAATGACGGGAAATTGTCAGAGATTCATCAGAACACAGACATGATCATAACTGAACATCAACGTTAGTATGACATCATACATGTTACCATGGACACGCCCTTCTCGCCATTCACCCCATGAGCTTATGGGGCGGGGTGGGAAGGTCTTGGAGGTCTAAATTTTTCAACATATGTTGAGGTCACTGTCATATGCAGTCCAATATGGGTGGACAACACATAACTTAAAGGGAAGTGTTGCCATGGCAACATGGCGACGGTTGACTACACGCAATGAAATTTCGGAAAGTTGTATCTTGGACAAACTTTTTCTGATGTCCACAAAACTTTCCATCAAGGAAAATAGTGCCACCCCGGATACAATGACATCAAAATACCGGACAAAAGATATAGTGCCACATAGTGGCTAATGAAGGAATTGCTGAAAACTGTTTTATTTATTACTCACGCACGGCTGGCCAGAATGACGTGAAATTTTCAGAGGTTCATCAGAACACAGACATGATCATAACTGACCATCAACGTTAGTATGACTTCATAGATGTTACGATGGACACGCCCTTCTCGCCATTCAACCCATGAGCTTATGGGGCGGGGTGGGAAGGTCTTGGAGGTCTAAATTTTTCAACATATGTTGAGGTCACTGTCATATGCAGTCCAATATGGGTGGACAACACATAACTTACAGGGAAGTGTTGCCATGTCAATATGGCGACGGTTGACAACACGCCATGAAATTCCGTAAAGTTGTATATTGGACAAACTTTTTCTGATTTCCACCAAAGTTTCAAAAATTGATAATAATCCCACCCTGACCATTCCTATATAAAATAACAAAAGTTTTAGCACCGCCTAGTGGTAACAACATTAGACCGTTGTAAACTGGACATGCTTTGCATGATTTGCAACAAATTTTATACGATCAATATTCTCCTTTCCCCAAACTCGTCTATATACAAATAATAAACAGCACTCATAGCGCCCCCTAATGATTAAAGGAAAAATTACTGACGGGCAAATCTTGTCCGATGGCCATAAAACTTTCCATGAAGGAAAAAATTGCCACCCCGGAAGCATTGACATCAAAATACCTGACAAAACATATAGCGCCACATAGTGGATAACGAAAGAATTGCTGAAAACTGTTTTATTTATTACTCACACTCAGCTGACCAGAACGACGTGAAAGTTTCTGAGTTTCATCAGAACACAGCCATGATCATAACTGAACATCAATGTTAGTATGACATCAAACATGTTACCATGGACATGCCAAGACAAAATAGATAATGCCACTTACTGCTCACAGGAAGATCTGAGCCAAATGGTTTACTTTATTATGCATGCAGCCGTTGCAGTGATGACGGCACATTTTCCCAGCCAGCGAGGGACTATGGGCACTGGATTCCGCGGGCGCGTGGGGGGCGAAGGTCCGTTTACACCTGCTTGCAGGTTAATTCTTTGTTATTTATTTTTCTCTATTATTCTGCCTAAATGATCGCATTTTTCACCCTCTGAACATTAACCAAAACGCAATTTTTTTTGGCAAACCCCTCTGACTGGGCAAAAAATTTGATAAAATGGAAAAGATATGTGCCCCCCCACCCTTCATTTTTGTGGGTGGGGTCAAACGTACAAGGTCTATGGAGACTGGAGACCATAAACTTTGCCGTAGACACATCAAATTTGGGTGAGGTGTGAATCACCTCAAGACATGCAAAAAACATCATTGTGGCCCATACCCACCGCCAACAGGAAGGCCGCCATCTTGCCTCAAAGTCGCCCCACCTCCAATTCGGAAAAAACTCACACCTCGCATTTTAACGCACTTGTCCTAGGGACCTGATCCAATTGAGCTCATTTTTACATGGGGGCATCTATAGGCATTGCCCATTAAAAGTTATATAAATTAAGTCAAAATCTCAAAAGGCGTGGCCAGGGCACCATGGCGAAGTTTGTCTCCTCCCCTTACAAATTATACCACCTGTAACTCGGCCAAAATTTGTCCGATGTCCACAAAACTTTACATGAAGGAAAATAGTGCCACCCCGGACGCAATGACCTAAAAATACCTGACAACCGATATAGCACCACATAGTGGCTAACGAAAGAATTGCTGAAAACTGTTTTATTTATTACTCACGCACGGCTCGCCAGAATGACGTCAAATTTTCAGAGATTCATCAGAACATAGACATGATCATAACTGAACATCAACGTTAGTATGACGTCATACATGTTACGATGGACACGCCCTTCTCCCCATTCAACCCATGAGCTTATGGGGCGGGGTGGGAAGGTCTTGGAGATCTAAATTTTTCAACATATGTTGAGGTCACTGTCATATGCAGTCCAATATGGGTGGACAACACATAACTTACAGGGAAGGGTTGCCATGGCACCATGGCGACGGTTGACTACAAGCCATGAAATTTTGGAAAGTTGTATCTTGGACAAACTTTTTCTGATGTCCACAAAACTTTCCATCAAGGAAAATAGTGCCACCCCGGATACAATGACATCAAAATACCGGACAAAAGATATAGTGCCACATAGTGGCTAACGAAGGAATTGCTGAAAACTGTTATTTATTACTCACGCACGGCTGGCTAGAATGACGTGAAATTTTCAGAGATTCATCAGAACACAGACATGATCATAACTGAACATCAACGTTATTATGACGTCATACATGTTACCATGGACACGCCCTTCTCGCCATTCAACCCATGAGCTTATGGGGCGGGGTGGGAAGGTCTTGGGAGTCTAAATTTTTCAACATATGTTGAGGTCACTGTCATATGCAGTCCAATATGGGTGGACAACACATAACTTACAGGGAAGTGTTGCCATGGCACCATGGCTACGGTTGACTACACGCCATGAAATTTCGGAAAGTTGTATCTTGGACAAACTTTTTCTGATGTCCACAAAACTTTCCATCAAGGAAAATAGTGCCACCCCGGATACAATGACATCAAAATACCGGACAAAAGATATAGTGCCACATAGTGGCTAACGAAGGAATTGCTGAAAACTGTTTTATTTATTACTCACGCACGACAGGCCAGAATGACGTGAAATTTTCAGAGATTCATCAGAACACAGACATGATCATCACTGAACATCAACATTATTATGACGTCATACATGTTACCATGGACATGCCCTTCTCCCCATTCAACCCATGACCTGATGGGGCGGGGTGGGAAGGTCTTGGAGGTCTAAATTTTTCAACATATGTTGAGGTCACTGTCATATGCAGTCCAATATGGGTGGACAACACATAACTTACAGGGAAGTGTTGCCATGGCAATATGGCGACGGTTGACAACACGCCATGAAATTTCGGAAAGTTGTATATTGGACAAACTTTTTCTGATTTCCACCAAAGTTTCAAAAATTGATAATAATCCCACCCTGACCATTCCTATATAAAATAACAAAAGTTTTAGCACCGCCTAGTGGTAACAACATTAGACCGTTGTAAACTGGACATGCTTTGCATGATTTGCAACAAATTTTATACGATCAATATTCTCCCTTCCCCAAACTCGTCTATATACAAATAATAAACAGCACTCATAGCGCCCCCTAATGATTAAAGGAAAAATTACTGACGGGCAAATCTTGTCCGATGGCCATAAAACTTTCCATGAAGGAAAAAATTGCCACCCCGGACGCATTGACATCAAAATACCTGACAAAACATATAGCGTCACATAGTGGATAATGAAAGAATTGCTGAAAACTGTTTTATTTATTACTCACACTCAGCTGGCCAGAACGACGTGAAATTTTCTGAGTTTCATCAGAACACAGCCATGATCATAACTGAACATCAATGTTAGTATGACATCAAACATGTTACCATGGACATGCCAAGACAAAATAGATAATGCCACTTACTGCTCACAGGAAGATCTGAGCCAAATGGTTTACTTTATTATGCATGCAGCCGTTGCAGTGATGACGGCACATTTTCCCAGCCAGCGAGGGACTATGGGCGCTGGGTTCCGCGGGCGCGTGGGGGGCGAATGTCCGTTTACACCTGCTTGCAGGTTTAATTAGGGCCTGAGCCACTGACAACGTCAGTCGGCGAAAGCCCTATTGTATCCGCTCACATTTCTTTCTTTTTTTTTTTATTATTATTCTGCCTAATTGATCGCATTTTTCACCCTCTGAACGTTAACCAAAACGCGATTTTTTTTGGCAAACCCCTCTGAACGGGCAAAAAATTCGATAAACTGGAAAAAATATGTGCCCCCCCACCCCTCATTTTTGTGGGTGGGGTCAAACGTACAAGGTCTATGGAGACAGAAGACCATAAACTTTGCCGTAGACACATCAAATTTGGGTGAGGTGTGAATCACCTCAAGACATGCAAAAAACATCATTGTGGCCCATACCCACCGCCAACAGGAAGGCCGCCATCTTGCCTCAAAGTCGCCCCACCTCCAATTCGGGAAAAAAGTCACACCTTGCATTTGAACGCACTTGTCCTAGGCACCTGCTCCAATTGAGCTCGTTTTTGCATGGCGGCATCTATAGGCATTGGCCATTAAAAGTTATATAAATTAGGTCAAAATCTCAAAAGGCGTGGCCAGGGCGCCATGGCGAAGATTGACTCCTCCCCTTACAAATTCAACCAGCTGTAACTCCCGCAAAACTTGTCCGATGTCCACAAAACTTTCCATGAAGGAAAAAATTGCCACCCCGGACGCAATGACCTCAAAATACCTGACAAAACATATAGCGCCACATAGTGGATAATGAAAGAATTGCTGAAAACTCTTTTATTTATTACTCACACTCAGCTGGCCACAATGACGTGAAATTTTCTGAGTTTCATCAGAACACAGCCATTATCATAACTGAACATCAATGTTAGTATGCCATCAAACATGTTACCATGGACATGCCATGACAAAAGAGATAATGCCACTTACTACTCACAGGAAGATCTGAGCCAAATGGTTTACTTTATTATGCATGCAGCCGTTGCAGTGATGACAGCACATTTTCCCAGCCAGCGAGGGACTATGGGCGCTGGGTTCCGCGGGCGCGTGGGGGGCGAAGGCCCGTTTACACCTGCTTGCAGGTTTAATTAGGGCCTGAGCCACTGACAACGTCAGTCGGCGAAAGCCCTATTGTATCCGCTCACATTTCTTTCTTTTTTTTTTTATTATTATTCTGCCTAAATGATCGCATTTTTCACCCTCTGAACGTTAACCAAAACGCGATTTTTTTTGGCAAACCCCTCTGAACGGGCAAAAAATTCGATAAACTGGAAAAAATATGTGTTCCCCCACCCCTCATTTTTGTGGGTGGGGTCAAACGTACAAGGTCTATGGAGACAGAAGACCATAAACTTTGCCGTAGACACATCAAATTTGGGTGAGGTGTGAATCACCTCAAGACATGCAAAAAACATCATTGTGGCCCATACCCACCGCCAACAGGAAGGCCGCCATCTTGCCTCAAAGTCGCCCCACCTCCAATTCGGGAAAAAAGTCACACCTTGCATTTGAACGCACTTGTCCTAGGGACCTGTTCCAATTGAGCTCGTTTTTGCATGGCGGCATCTATAGGCATTGGCCATTAAAAGTTATATAAATTAGGTCAAAATCTCAAAAGTTGTGGCAAGGGCGCCATGGCGAAGATTGACTCCTCCCCTTACAAATTCAACCAGCTGTAACTCCCGCAAAACTTGTCCGATGTCCACAAAACTTTCCATCAAGGAAAATAGTGCCACCCCGGATACAATGACATCAAAATACCGGACAAAAGATATAGCGCCACATAGTGGCTAATGAAAGAATTGCTGAAAACTGTTTTATTTATTACTCACACTCAGCTGGCCAGAACGACGTGAAATTTTCTGAGTTTCATCAGAACACAGCCATGATCATAACTGAACATCAATGTTAGTATGACATCAAACATGTTACCATGGACATGCCAAGACAAAATAGATAATGCCACTTACTGCTCACAGGAAGATCTGAGCCAAATGGTTTACTTTATTATGCATGCAGCCGTTGCAGTGATGACGGCACATTTTCCCAGCCAGTGAGGGACTATGGGCGCTGGGTTCCGCGGGCGCGTGGGGGGCGAAGGTCCGTTTACACCTGCTTGCAGGTTTAATTCTTTATTTTTTTTCTCTATTATTCTGCCTAAATGATCGCATTTTTCACCCTCTGAACATTAACAAAAACGCAATTTTTTTTGGCAAACCCCTCTGACCGGGCCAAAAATTCGATAAACTGGAAAAGATATGTGCCCCCCCACCCCTCATTTTTGTGGGTGGGGTCAAACGTACAAGGTCTATGGAGACTGGAGACCATAAACTTTGCCGTAGACACATCAAATTTGGGTGAGGTGTGAATCACCTCAAGACATGCAAAAAACATCATTGTGGCCCATACCCACCGCCAACAGGAAGGCCGCCATCTTGCCTCAAAGTCGCCCCACCTCCAATTCGGAAAAAAGTCACACCTCACATTTTAACGCACTTGTCCTAGGGACCAGATCCAATTGAGCTCATTTTTCCATGGGGGCATCTACAGGCATTGGCCATTAAAAGTTATATAAATTAAGTCAAAATCTCAAAAAGCGTGGCAAGGGCGCCATGGCGAAGTTTGACTCCTCCCCTTACAACTTCAACCACCTGTAACTCGCCCAAAACTTGTCCGATGTCCACAAAACTTTACATGAAGGAAAATAGTGCCACCCCAGACGCAATGACCTCAAAATACCTGACAACCGATATAGCACCACGTAGTGTTTAATGAAAGAATTGCTGAAAACTGTTTTATTTATTACTCACAAGCGGCTGGGCAGAATGACGTGAAATTTTCAGAGATTCATCAGAACACAGACATGATCATAACTGAACATCAACGTTAGTATGACATCATACATGTTACCATAGAAACGCCCTTCTCGCCATTCAATCCATGAGCTTATGGGGAGGGGTGGGAAGGTCTTGGAGTTCTAAATTTTTCACCATATGTTGAGGTCACTGTCATATCTAGTCCAATATGGGTGGACAACACATAACTTAAAGGGAAGTGTTGCCATGGCAACATGGCGACAGTTGACTACACGCCATGAAATTTCAGAAAGTTGTATCTTGGACAAACTTTTTCTGATTTCCACCAAATTTTCAAAAATGGATAATAATCCCACCCTGAACATCCCTATATAAAATAACAAAAGTTTTAGCGCCACCTAGTGGTAACAACATTAGACCCTTGTAAATTGGACATACTTTGCACGATTTGCAACAAATTTTATACGATCAGTATTCTCCCTTCCCCGAACCCATCTATATACAAATAATAAACAACACTCATAGCGCTCCATAATGATTAAAGGAAGAATTACTGAGGGGCAAAACTTCGCCGATGTCCACAAAACTTTACAGGAAGGAAAATAGTGCCACCCCGGACGCAATGACATCAAAATACCTGACAAAAGATATAGCGCCACATAGTGGTAAACGAAAGAATTGCTGAAAACTGTTTTATTTATAAAACCAAAGTCACTGCAGTCGTCTACCAGGAAATTTTACAGCACTTCATGCTTCCCTCTGCTGACAAGCTTTATGAAGAACCTGATTTCATTTTCCAGCAGGACTTGGCACCCCCCACACACACATACACTGACAAAAGTATCAAAACCTGGTTTAATGACCATGGCATCACTTTGTTTGATTAGCCAGCAGACTCTCCTGACCTAAACCCCACAGACAATCTATGGAGGATTGTCAAGAGGAAGAAGAGAGACACCAGACCCAACAATGCTGATGAGCTGAAGGTCACTATCAAAGCAACCTGGACCTTCATAACACCTCAGCAGTGCCACAGGCTGATCACCTCCATGCCACGCCACATTGATACAGGAATTAATCCAAAATTTGCCCTGATGAAGAACTGAGTGGTACATGGACATACTTTTCAGTCAGCCAACATTTCTATTGAATAACTATTTTTTTAAAAATAAATTTTCTGTAATATTCATTCTAATTTTTTGAGAAAGTGAATTTGGGGTTTTCACGGGCTGTAAGACATAATCATCAAAATTAAAATAAACACTTGAAAAATATCACTCACTGTGCAATGAATCGCTAAAATATATGGGTTTAACTTTCTGAAATGAATGAATGACACAGATATGCACAGTACTGTCCCACTTACCATTCCATAGTGTCCAAGAGTGTGCTCAATGATTGGGCACCCCTGCTCTAAGTCTATCAAATATCAAACAAGCTAATGCTAACAGGTTAGCCGCGAACTTTAGCTAAAATGCTAATCTCAAGATAAAGAAATTTAGCAATATTTTCTCACACAACTTATAACAAAATAAACGGAGCACTTATATCTAACGGTTAACATGCAAAATGTTAAGTTTAAACCAACTTACAGCTGTGCTTGGCTCAGATCAAACATGCTAATGCTAACGGGCTAGCCGCGAACATTAGCTAAAACGCTAATCTCAAGGGAAACAAATTTAGCAATGTTTTCTCACAAAACTTATAACAAAATAAACGGAGCACTTATATCTAACGGTTAACATGCAAAATGTTACGTTTAAACCAACTTACAGGCTGGTTGGCTGAGGACTGACGTACGTCGTCTTCTTCTGAGGTTTTATGGCGGTTGGCAAACGCCTTGTAGGAGCATTACCGCCACCTTCTGGAACGGAGTGTGATTCGAAATGGCATTACTCTCCTATATCCTTGAAATTAATCCCGTTGCCCTAATAAACCTAAAAACTGCATGGTAGACCGCATCTCCTGAACTTCTCTGCAAAATCTCTTTCATACTGAGCTGGTTTTGTTCCCGTATAGACTGTCCACCAATGCTAACCATGCACACTCATACTTTAGGCAGTGCATAAATGTATGTTCAACTGTTTCATCGTTTCCACAATAATCACATTTTCCATTTGGGTGTTTTTGCATTATAACTAATGTACTATTCAGCCCTGTGTGACCTAATCTTAACCTGGAAATGATACAGGCTCCATCCTTTACTTCCTTTGTCCCACTCTTCCTGCCACTTCTTTTTAATTTGCGCTTTGATAATGCTCTTGACCTCTGCTTTACTATGTTTCACATTCCAACTAACTTGACTCATCCTAATTGCCCTTTTTGCACATTTATCTGCCAGCTCATTCCTCTCCACTCCAATGTGCGCCGGGATCCAAATGAATCTTATGTCCACACCTGCCTTTGAGATTCTCCCTACTGAATATACAATTTCATACCTGTCAAGTGATGCGGTTTCACCATATTTTAATACGGGGAAAATGCAATTTTAGCAACTACGGGCGTATTGCCATTTCTGTACGCCAAAAAGATTTTTTTTTTTTTTTAGATTTAGTATACTTTATTGATCCCCAGAGGGGAAACTGAGGGTCATCCACCACCTGGATGGATGAAGCAGCCACGATACGGCACTATCCCTAAACCATTCACACACACATTCACACCTAGGGCCACTTTAGAGTCTCCAATTAACCTAACCTGCATGTTTTTGGCATGTGGGAGGAAACCGGAGAAATCCTGGGGTAAACCCAGGGACACACGGAGAGAACATGCAAACTCCACACAGATCACTGTTGGTCGGGGGCTGGGATCGAACCCACGATCCCCACGATCCCCCGGCCAAGGGTACACTGTGCTGCCACAGTGCTAACCACTGCGCCACCGTGCAGCCCAATATACAGCGAAAAAAAAAATACTGAGAGAACCTAAAATCAACTGAACAGTAATTCGATGCCTGGCGACATTGAGCGCACCTAAGCAGTCTTTTTGTGATTTTCAAAATGGCTTCATGCAGCATGCCGCCGGCGAAGAAAACAAAGCTTGAAGAAAAGGGAAATCGAGGGACTGGACGCTACCGAAGAGAATGGGAGACACGAGCTTGGAGAAGGGAAAATACGCCCATCTGCATCAGATCGTACCTGACAGCCAGACCCACACTGCAGGTCGGCGCCTTTTTAGTCCTTCATGCTTCCTAGACACACTGGATGTAAAGTATCAAACTTCAGCTTTCAGTAGATCAAACCCAATGAAGGTGATGATTTACAGTAGGTGAGAATAGGGAAACACCAACTTTGACTGACAGCGCTGTTCAGATTCAGCAGGGCATATGCTGCTCCATGATAGCTTTCGGTTGGCGTCGAAGAGATTCTGGCAAACTGTCCGGCAGGTTTGCAGATGATGTTGTCCTGTTGGCTTCATCCAGCAATGACCTACAGCTATTGCTGGGACGGTTTTCCGCTGAGTATGAAGCGGCTGGGATGACAATCAGCACCTCCAAGTCAGAGTCCATGGTCCTCAGCCGGAAAAAGGTGGATTGTCCTCTCTGGGTTGGGGACAGACTCCTGCCCCAAGTAGAGGAGTTTAAGCATATTGGGGTCTTGTTCACGAGTGAGGGGAAAATGGAGCAAGAGATTGACAGACGGATCGGAGCAGCATCTGCAGTGATGCGGACGTTGTACCGGTCTGTTGTGGTGAAGAGGGAGCTGAGTTCTAAGGAAAAGCTGTCGATTTACCAGTCAATCTACGTTCCTACTCTCACCTATGGCCACGAGCCTTGGGTAAGGACCGAAAGAACGAGATTGCGGATACAAGCGGTTGAAATGAGCTTTCTCTGTAGGATTGCTGGACTCACCCTCAGAGAAAGGGTGAGGAGCTCAGTCATCCGGGAGAGGCTCAGAGTAGAATCGCTGCTCCTCAACATTGAAAGGAGTCAGTTGAGGTGGTATGGGCATCTGATTAGGATGCCTCCTGGGCACCAGTCCATGAATTACTGGATAAGCCCTCTGTACTCAGCTTCATCTCCATTGGAGATCATCCACAACTATCATCAATGTTAGTATGACATCAAACATGTTACCATGGACATGCCATGACAAAAGGGATAATGCCACTTACTGCTCACAGCAAGATCTGAGCCAAATGGTTTACTTTATTATGCATGCAGCCGTTGCAGTGATGACGGCACATTTTCCGAGCCAGCGAGGGACTATGGGCGCTGGGTTCCGCAGGCGCGCGGGGGGCGAAGGTCCGTTTACACCTGCTTGCAGGTTTAATTAGGGCCTGAGCCACTGACAACGTCAGTTGGCGAAAGTCCTATTGTATCTGCTTGCGTTTATTAGGGCCTGAGCCACTGACAACGTCAGTCGGCGAAAGCCCTATTGTATCCGCTCACGTTTCTTTATTAGGGCCTGAGCCACTGACAACGTCAGTCGGCGAAAGCCCTATTGTAATTGCTCACGTTTATTAGGGCCTGAGCCACTGACAACGTCAGTCGGCAAAAGCCCTATTGTATCCGCTCGCGTTTCTTTATTTTTTTAGGGCCTGAGCCACTGACAACGTCAGTCGGCGAAAGCCCTATTGTATCCGCTCACGTTTCTTTCTTTTTTTTTTTTTTATTATTATTCTGCCTAAATGATCGCATTTTTCACCCTCTGAACGTTAACCAAAACGTGATTTTTTTTGGCAAACCCCTCTGACCGGGCCAAAAATTCGATAAACTAGAAAATATATGTGCCCCCCCACCCCTCATTTTTGTGGGTGGGGTCAAACGTACAAGGTCTATGGAGACAGAAGACCATAAACTTTGCCGTAGACACATCAAATTTGGGTGAGGTGTGAATCACCTCAAGACATGCAAAAAACATCATTGTGGCCCATACCCACCGCCAACAGGAAGGCCGCCATCTTGCCTCAAAGTCACCCCACCTCCAATTCGGGAAAAAGTCACACCTCGCATTTGAACGCACTTGTCCTAGGGACCTGCTCCAATTGAGCTCATTTTTGCATGGCGGCATCTATAGGCATTGGCCATTAAAAGTTATATAAATTAGGTCAAAATCTCAAAAGGCGTGGCCAGGGCGCCATGGAGAAGATTGACTCCTCCTCTTACAAATTCAACCAGCTGTAACTCCCGCAAAACTTGTCCGATGTCCACAAAACTTTCCATCAAGGAAAATAGTGCCACCCCGGATACAATGACATCAAAATACCGGACAAAAGATATAGCGCCACATAGTGGCTAATGAAAGAATTGCTGAAAACTGTTTTATTTATTACTCACGCACGGCTGGCCAGAATGACGTGAAATTTTCAGAGATTCATCAGAACACAGACATGATCATAAATGAACATCAACATTAGTATGACGTCATACATGTTACGATGGACACGCCCTTCTCGCCATTCAAACCATGAGCTTATGGGGCGGGGTGGGAAGGTCCTGGAGGTCTAAATTTTTCAACATATGTTGAGGTCACTGTCATATGCAGTCCAATATGGGTGCACAACACATAACTTACAGGGAAGTGTTGCCATGGCAACATGGCGACGGTTGACTACATGCCATGAAATTTCAGACAGATGTATCTTGGACAACCTTCTTCTGATGTTCACAAAACTTCCCATCAAGGAAAATAGTGCCACCCCGGATACAATGACATCAAAATACCGGACAATAGATATAGCGCCACATAGTGGCTAACGAAAGAATTGCTGAAAACTGTTTTATTTATTACTCACGCACGGCAGGCCAGAATGACGTGAAATTTTCAGAGATTCATCAGAACATAGACATGATCATAACTGAACATCAACGTTAGTATGACGTCATACATGTTACCATGGACACGCCCTTCTCGCCATTCAACCCATGTGCTTATGGGGCGGGGTGGGAAGGTCTTGGAGGTCTAAATTTTTCAACATATGTTGAGGTCACTGTCATATGCAGTCCAATATGGGTGGACAACACATAACTTACAGGGAAGTGTTGCCATGGCAATATGGCGACGGTTGAATACACGCCATGAAATTTCGGACAGTTGTATCTTGGACAACCTTTTTCTGATGTCCACAAAACTTCCCATCAAGGAAAATAGTGCCACCCCGGATACAATGACATCAAAATACCGGACAAAAGATATAGTGCCACATAGTGGCTAACGAAAGAATTGCTGAAAACTGTTTAATTTATTACTCACGCACGGCTGGCCAGAATGACGTGAAATTTTCAGAGATTCATCAGAACACAGACATGATCATAACTGAACATCAACGTTAGTATGACATCATACATGTTACCATGGACACGCCCTTCTCGCCATTCAACCCATGACATTATGGGGTGGGGTGGGAAGGTCTTGGAGGTCTAAATTTTTCAACATATGTTGAGGTCACTGTCTTATGCAGTCCAATATGGGTAGACAACACATAACTTACAGGGAAGTGTTGCCATGGCAACATGGCGACGGTTGACTACACGCCATAAAATTTCGGAAAGTTGTATCTTGGACAAACTTTTCTGATTTCTACCAAATTTTCAAAAATGGATAATAATCCGACCCTGACCATTCCTATATAAAATAACAAAAGTTTTAGCACCGCCTAGCGGTAACAACATTAGACCCTTGTAAATTGAACATACTTTGCATGATTTGCAACAAATTTTATACGATCAATATTCTCCCTTCCACCAACTCGTCTATATACAAATAATAAACAACACTCATAGCGCCCCCTAATGATTAAAGGAAAAATTACTGACGGGCAAAACTTGTGCGATGGCCATAAAAATTTCCATGAAGGAAAAAAGTGCCACCCCGGACGCAATGACATCAAAATACCTGACAAAAGATATAGCGCCACAAGGTGGATAATGAAAGAATTGCTTAAAACTGTTTTATTTATTACTCACGCTCAGCTGGCCAGAATGGCGTGAAATTTTCTGAGTTTCATCAGAACACAGCCATGATCATAACTGAACATCAATGTTAGTATGACATCAAACATGTTACCATGGACATGCCATGACAAAAGGGATAATGCCACTTACTGCTCACAGGAAGATCTGAGCCAAATGGTTTACTTTATTATGCATGCAGCCGTTGCAGTGATGACGGCACATTTTCCCAGCCAGCGAGGGACTATGGGTGCTGGGTTCCGTGGTCGCGCGGGGGGCGAAGGCCCGTTCACACCTGCTTGCAGGTTTATTTTTTTTTTTTTCATTATTATTCTGCCTAAATGATCGCATTTTTCACCCTCTGAACGTTAACCAAAACGCGATTTTTTTTGGCAAACCCCTCTGACCGGGCCAAAAATTCGATAAACTGGAAAAAATTTGTGCCCCCCCACCCCTCATTTTTGTGGGTGGGGTCAAACGTACAAGGTCTATGGAGACAGAAGACCATAAACTTTGCCGTAGACACATCAAATTTGGGTGAGGTGTGAATCACCTCAAGACATGCAAAAAACATCATTGTGGCCCATACCCACCGCCAACAGGAAGGCCGCCATCTTGCCTCAAAGTTGCCCCACCTCCAATTCGGGAAAAAAGTCACACCTCGCATTTGAACGCACTTGTCCTAGGGACCTGCTCCAATTGAGCTCATTTTTGCATGGCGGCATCTATAGGCATTGGCCATTAAAAGTTATATAAATTAAGTCAAAATCTCAAAAGGCGTGGCCAGGGCGCCATGGCGAAATTTGACTCCTCCCCTTACAAATTCAACCACCTGTAACTCCCGCAAAACTTGACCGATGTCCACAAAACTTTCCATCAAGGAAAATAGTGCCACCCCGGATACAATGACATCAAAATACTGGACAAAAGCTCTAGCACCACATAGTGGCTAATGAAAGAATTGCTGAAAACTGTTTTATTTATTACTCACGCATGGCTGGCCAGAATGACGTGAAATTTTCAGAGATTGATCACAACACAGACATGATCATAACTGAACACCAACGTTAGTATGACATCATACATGCTACAATGGACACGCCCTTCTCTCCATTCAACCCATGAGCTTATGGGGCGGGGTGGGAAGGTCTTGGAGGTCTAAATTTTTCAACATATGTTGAGGTCACTGTCATATGCAGTCCAATATGGGTGGACAACACATAACTTACAGGGAAGTGTTGCCATGGCAACATGGCGACGGTTGACTACACGCCATGAAATTTCGGAAAGTTGTATCTTGGACAAACTTTTTCTGATGTCCACAAAACTTTCCATCAAGGAAAATAGTGCCACCCCGGATACAATGACATTAAAATACCGGACAAAAGATATAGCGCCACATAGTGGCTAACGAAAGAATTGCTGAAAACTGTTTTATTTATTACTCACGCACGGCTGGCCAGAATGACGTGAAATTTTCAGAGATTCATCAGAACACAGACATGATCATAACTGAACATCAACGTTAGTATGACATCATACATGTTACCATGGACACGCCCTTCTCTCCATTCAACCCATGCGCTTATGGGGCGGGGTAGGAAGCTCTTGGAGGTCTAAATTTTTCAACATATGTTGAGGTCACTGTCATATGCATTCCAATGTGGGTGGACAACACATAACTTACAGGGAAGTGTTGCCATGGCAACATGGCGACGGTTGACTACACGCCATGAAATTTCGGAAAGTTGTATCTTGGACGAACTTTTTCTGATTTCCACAAAACTTTCCATCAAGGAAAATAGTGCCACCCCGGATACAATGACATCAAAATACCGGACAAAAGATATAGCGCCACATAGTGGCTAACGAAAGAATTGCTGAAAACTGTTTTATTTATTACTCACGCACGGCTGGCCAGAATGACGTGAAATTTTACGAGATTCATCAGAACACAGACATGATCATAACTGAACATCAACGTTAGTATGACATCATACAGGTTACCATGGACACGCCCTTCTCACCATTCAACCCATGCACTTATGGGGCGGGGTAGGAAGCTCTTGGAGGTCTAAATTTTTCAACATATGTTGAGGTCACTGTCATATGCAGTCCAATATGGGTGGACAACACATAACTCACAGGGAAGTGTTGCCATGGCAACATGGCGACGGTTGACTACACGCCATGAAATTTCGGAAAGTTGTAACTTGGACGAAGTTTTTCTGATGTCCACAAAACTTTCCATCAAGGAAAATAGTGCCACCCCGGACACAATGACATCAAAATACCGGACAAAAGATATAGTGCCACATAGTGGCTAACGAAAGAATTGCTGAAAACTGTTTTAGTTATTTTTAGTTAAACTAAATATGTATTTTAGTTAAACTAAATATGTATTACTAAATATGTAAATATATATACACACACAGTGCAGAGCATTGTTGCTAGATGGAATAATATGTAGATATATAAACACCCAGTGCGGAGCATTGTAGTTAGATGGAATAAATATGTAAATATATATACACACACAGTGCAGAGCATTGTTGCTAGATGGGATGAAACAGCACAACCGTCTACTTAGTTATCCTATATGGTATGATTATGTACCCATACATATTCTCACCCTCCATAGCGAGCGGTATTTTCCTAATTGTATGCTGGAGGGGACCATTGTATGTCTTTTGCATTCAAAACTATTAGGTTGTCATGTCTTTAGCCTATCTCTAACAGCAGCCCTACTTAGGTTGTACAGTCTGACAGCCGTTGGGAGGAAGGACCTGCGAAACCTCTCGGTTGTGCACCTAGGATGATGTAGTCTGCTGCTAAATGAACTCCACCGTGCGTTCAGTATGTCCTGCATAGGGTGGAACTCGGACTCCAGCAGAGATGACAGTTTAGCCACAGTCCTTCTCTCTCCTATCTCCTCCACTGGGACAACGCGCTACCCCAGGACAGAGCTAGCTTTCTTGATCTGTTTGTTCAGTCTCTTCCTATCGGCTGCCATAATGCCACTGCCCCAGCAGACAACCGTGTCATACAATGTCTTCAGCAGCGCCCCTTGTACACCAAAAGACCTGAGTCTCCTCAGTAGGAACAGCCTGCGCTGTCCCTTCTTGTAGAGTGCGTCAGTATAGTGTGACCAGTCTAGTTTATTGTTCAGATGAACACCCAGGTACTTATAGGATGTCACCATCTCGATGTCTGTTCCCTGTATATTTGCTGGTGATGTGAGGTGTTGTCCTGAAATGACAGTGGAGCATCTTCAGCACAGGGACATGAGTGAAAGTTTGGAGACATTGTTTTTGGGCACAATGACTACGGCACCTCCACCTAATGCTGCGTGGAAGAACTCGATTGGAGTAAATGGCCAGTAGGTAGGGTTCAAAGCGAGGGAGGACGGGCGGCGGGTTCCGCGGTCGCGCGGGGGGGCGAAGGCCCGTTTACACCTGCCTGCAGGTTTAATTAGGGCCTGAGCCACTGACAACGTCAGTCGGCGAAAGCCCTATTGTAATTGCTCACATTTATTTATTAGGGCCTGAGCCACTGACAACGTCAGTCGGCGAAAGCCCTATTGTATCCGCTCGCGTTTATTTATTATTAGGGCCTGAGCCACTGACAACGTCAGTCGGCGAAAGCCCTATTGTATCCGCTCACGTTTCTTTCTTTATTTTTTTTTTTTTATTATTATTCTGCCTAAATGATCGCATTTTTCACCCTCTGAACGTTAACCAAAACGCGATTTTTTTTGGCAAACCCCTCAGACCCGGCAAAAAATTCGATAAACTGGAAAACATATGTGCCCCCCCACCCCTCATTTTTGTGGGTGGGGCCAAACGTACAAGGTCAATGGAGACTGGGGACCATAAACTTTGCCGTAGACACATCAAATTTGGGTGAGGTGTGAATCACCTCAAGACATGCAAAAAACATCATTGTGGCCCATACCCACCGCCAACAGGAAGGCCGCCATCTTGCCTCAAAGTCACCCCACCTCCAATTCGGGAAAAAGTCACACCTCGCATTTGAACGCACTTGTCCTAGGGACCTGCTCCAATTGAGCTCATTTTTGCATGGCGGCATCTATAGGCATTAGCCATTAAAAGTTATATAAATTAGGTCAAAATCTCAAAAGGCGTGGCCAGGGCGCCATGGAGAAGATTGACTCCTCCCCTTACAAATTCAACCAGCTGTAACTCCCGCAAAACTTGTCCGATGTCCACAAAACTTTCCATCAAGGAAAATAGTGCCACCCTGGATACAATGACATCAAAATACCGGACAAAAGATATAGCGCCACATAGTGGCTAATGAAAGAATTGCTGAAAACTGTTTTATTTATTACTCACGCTCGGCTGGCCAGAATGACGTGAAATTTTCAGAGATTCATCAGAACACAGACATGATCATAACTGAACATCAAGGTTAGCATGACATCATACATGTTACGATGGACACGCCCTTCTCGCCATTCAACCCATGAGCTTATGGGGAAGGGTGGGAAGGTCCTGGAGGTCTAAATTTTTCAACATATGTTGAGGTCACTGTCATATGCAGTCCAATATGGGTGGACAACACATAACTTACAGGGAAGTGTTGCCATGGCAACATGGCGACGGTTGACTACACGCCATGAAATTTCGGACAGATGTATCTTGGACAACCTTCTTCTGATGTCCACAAAACTTCCCATCAAGGAAAATAGTGTCACCCCGGATACAATGACATCAAAATACCGGACAATAGATATAGCGCCACATAGTGGCTAACGAAAGAATTGCTGAAAACAGTTTTATTTATTACTCACGCACGGCTGGCCAGAATGACGTGAAATTTTCAGAGATTCATCAGAACACAGACATGATCATAACTGAACATCAATGTTAGTATGACGTCATACATGTTACCATGGACACGCCCTTCTCGCCATTCAACCCATGAGCTTATGGGGCGGGGTGGGAAGGTCCTGGAGGTCTAAATTTTTCAACATATGTTGAGGTCACTGTCATATGCAGTCCAATATGGGTGGACAACACATAACTTACAGGGAAGTGTTGCCATGGCAATATGGCGACGGTTGACTACACGCCATGAAATTTCGGAAAGTTGTATCTTGGACAACCTTTTTCTGATGTCCACAAAACTTCCCATCAAGGAAAATAGTGCCACCCCGGATACAATGACATCAAAATACCGGACAATAGATATAGCGCCACATAGTGGCTAATGAAAGAATTGCTGAAAACTGTTTTATTTATTACTCACGCACGGCTGGCCAGAATGACGTGAAATTTTCAGAGATTCATTAGAACACAGACATGATCATAACTGAACATCAACGTTAGTATGACGTCATACATGTTACGATGGACACGCCCTTCTCGCCATTCAACCCAAGAGCTTATGGGGCGGGGTGGGAAGGTCCTGGAGGTCTAAATTTTTCAACATATGTTGAGGTCACTGTCATATGCAGTCCAATATGGGTGGACAACACATATCTTACAGGGAAGTGTTGCCATGGCGATATGGCGACGGTTGACTACACGCCATGAAATTTCGGACAGTTGTATCTTGGACATCCTTTTTCTGATGTCCACAAAACTTCCCATCAAGGAAAATAGTGCCACCCCGGATACAATGACATCAAAATACCGGAAAAAGATATAGTGCCACATAGTGGCTAACGAAAGAATTGCTGAAAACTGTTTAATTTATTACTCACGCACGGCTGGCCAGAATGACGTGAAATTTTCAGAGATTCATCAGAACACAGACATGATCATAACTGAACATCAACGTTAGTATGACGTCATACATGTTACCATGGACACGCCCTTCTCGCCATTCAACCCATGACCTTATGGGGTGGGGTGGAAAGGTCTTGGAGGTCTAAATTTTTCAACATATGTTGAGGTCACTGTCTTATGCAGTCCAATATTGGTAGACAACACATAACTTACAGGGAAGTGTTGCCATGGCAACATGGCGACGGTTGACTACACGCCATAAAATTTCGGAAAGTTGTATCTTGGACAAACTTTTCTGATTTCTACCAAATTTTCAAAAATGGATAATAATCCCACCCTGACCATTCCTATATAAAATAACAAAAGTTTTAGCACCGCCTAGCGGTAACAACATTAGACCCTTGTAAATTGAACATACTTTGCATGATTTGCAACAAATTTTATACGATCAATATTCTCCCTTCCACCAACTCGTCTATATACAAATAATAAACAACACTCATAGCGCCCCCTAATGATTAAAGGAAAAATTACTGACGGGCAAAACTTGTCCGATGGCCATAAAAATTTCCATGAAGGAAAAAAGTGCCACCCCGGACGCAATGACATCAAAATACCTGACAAAAGATATAGCGCCACAAGGTGGATAACGGAAGAATTGCTTAAAACTGTTTTATTTATTACTCACGCTCAGCTGGCCAGAATGGCGTGAAATTTTCTGAGTTTCATCAGAACACAGCCATGATCATAACTGAACATCAATGTTAGTATGACATCAAACATGTTACCATGGACATGCCATGACAAAAGGGATAATGCCACTAACTGCTCACAGGAAGATCTGAGCCAAATGGTTTACTTTATTATGCATGCAGCCGTTGCAGTGATGACGGCACATTTTCCCAGCCAGCGAGGGACTATGGGCGCTGGGTTCCGCGGTCGCGCGGGGGGCGAAGGCCCGTTCACACCTGCTTGCAGGTTTAATTATTATTATTCTGCCTAAATGATCGCATTTTTCACCCTCTGAACGTTAACCAAAACGCGATTTTTTTTGGCAAACCACTCTGACCCGGCAAAAAATTCGATAAACTGGAAAAGATATGTTCCCCCCCACCCCTCATTTTTGTGGGTGGGGCCAAACGTAAACAAATTTTCAAGGTCTATGGAGACTGGAGACCATAAACTTTGCCGTAGACACATCAAATTTGGGTGAGGGGTGAATCACCTCAAGACATGCAAAAAACATCATTGTGGCCCATACCCACCGCCAACAGGAAGGCCGCCATCTTGCCTCAAAGTCGCCCCACCTCCAATTCGGAAAAAACTCACACCTCGCATTTTAACGCACTTGTCCTAGGGACCAGATCCAATTGAGCTCATTTTTACATGGGGGCATCTACAGGCATTGCCCATTAAAAGTTATATAAATTAAGTCAAAATCTCAAAAGGCGTGTCCAGGGCGCCATGGCGAAGTTTGACTCCTCCCCTTACAACTTCAACCACCTGTAACTCGCCCAAAACTTATCCGATGTCCACAAAACTTTACATGAAGGAAAATAGTGCCACCCCGGACGCTATGACATCAAAATACCTGACAACCAATATAGCGCCACATAGTGGTTAATGAAAGAATTGCTGAAAACTGTTTTATTTATTACTCACAAGCGGCTGGGCAGAATGATGTGAAATTTTCAGAGATTCATCAGAACACAGACTTGATCATAACTGAACATAAACATTAGTATGACATCATACGTGTTACCATAGAAACGCCCTTCTCGCCATTCAAACCATGAGCTTATGGGGAGGGGTGGGAAGGTCTTGGAGGTCTAAATTTTTCAACATATGTTGAGGTCACTGTCAAATGTAGTCCAATATGGGTGGACAACACATAAGTTACAGGGAAGTGTTGCCATGGCAACATGGCGACGGTTGACTACACGCCATGAAATTTCGGAAAGTTGTATCTTGGACAAACTTTTTCTGATTTCCACCAAATTTTCAAAAATGGATAATAATCCCACCCTGAACATTCCTATATAAAAATAACAAAAGTTTTAGCGCCGCCTAGTGGCAACAACATTAGACCCTTGTAAATTGGACATACTTTGCACGATTTGCAACAAATTTTATACGATCAATATTCTCCCTTCCCCGAACTCGTCTATATACAAATAATAAACAACACTCATAGCGCCCCCTAATGATTAAAGGCAGAATTACTGACGGGCAAAACTTGTCCGATGTCCACCAAACTTTACATGAAGGAAAATAGTGCCACCCCGGACGCAATGACATCAAAATACCTGACAAAAGATCTTGCGCCACATAGTGGTAAATGAAAGAACTGCTGAAAACTGTTTTATTTATTACTCGTGCGTGGCTTGCCAGAATGACGTGAAATTTTCTGAGATTCATCAGAACACAGACTTGATCATAACTGAACATAAACATTAGTATGACATCATACGTGTTACCATAGAAACGCCCTTCTCGCCATTCAAACCATGAGCTTATGGGGAGGGGTGGGAAGGTCTTGGAGGTCTAAATTTTTCAACATATGTTGAGGTCACTGTCAAATGTAGTCCAATATGGGTGGAAAACACATAACTTACAGGGAAGTGTTGCCATGGCAACATGGCGACGGTTGACTACACGCCATGAAATTTCGGAAAGTTGTATCTTGGACAAACTTTTTCTGATTTCCACCAAATTTTCAAAAATGGATAATAATCCCACCCTGAACATTCCTATAGAAAAATAACAAAAGTTTTAGCGTCGCCTTGTGGCAACAACGTTAGACCCTTGTAAACTGGACATACTTTGCACGATTTGCAACAAATTTTATACGATCAATATTCTCCCTTCCCCGAACTCGTCTATATACAAATAATAAACAACACTCATAGCGCCCCCTAATGATTAAAGGCAGAATTACTGACGGGCAAAACTTGTCCGATGTCCACCAAACTTTACATGAAGGAAAATAGTGCCACCCCGGACGCAATGACATCAAAATACCTGACAAAAGATCTTGCGCCACATAGTGGTAAATGAAAGAACTGCTGAAAACTGTTTTAATTATTACTCGTGCGTGGCTTGCCAGAATGACGTGAAATTTTCTGAGATTCATCAAAACACATCCTTGATAACAACTGAACATCAACAATAGTATAACGTCATACGTGTTAACATAGACACGCCCTCCTAGCCATTCAAACCGTGAGCTTATGGGGGGGGGGTTGTGAAGGTGTTGGAGGTCTCAATTTTTCAACATATGTTGAGGTCACTGTCATGTGTAGTACAATATGGGTGGACAACACATAACTTACAGGGAAGTGCTGCCATGGCAACATGGTGACGGTTGACTACTCGCCAAGAAATTTCGGAAAGTTGTATCTTGGACAGACATTGTCTGATTTTCATCAAATTTTCAACAATGGATAATAGTCCCACCCTGAACACTCCTATATAAAATAAAAAAAGTTTTAGCGCCTCCTAGTGGTAACAACATTAGACCCTTGTAAAATGGCCAAACTTTGTACGATTTGCAACAAATTTTATATGATCAATATTCTCCCTTCTCGAACTCATCTATATACAAATAATAAACAAAACTCATAGTGCCCCCTAATGATTAAAGTAAGAATTACTGACGGAATAAACTTGTCCGATGTCCACAAAACTTTACATGAAGGAAAATAGTGCCACCCCGGATGCAATGACTTCAAAATACCTGACAAAAGATACAGCATCACATAGTGGTTAACGAAAGAATTGCTGAAAACTGTTTTGTTTATTACTCATGCGCGGCTGGCCAGAATGACGTGAAATTTTCTGAGATTCATCAGAACACAGCGATGATCATAACTGAACATCAACATTAGTATGACATCATACGTATTACCATGGACACGCCCTCCTCGCCATTCAATCCATGAGCTTATGGGGAGGGGTGGGAAGGTCTTGGAGGCCTAAATTTTTCAACATATGTTGAGGTCACTGTCTTGTGTCGTACAATATGGGTGGACAACACATAACTTACAGGGATGTGTTGCCATGGCAACATGACGACGGTTGACTACTCGCCAAGAAATTTTGGAAAGTTGTATCTTGGAAAAAGTTTTTCTGATTTTCATCAAATTTTCGACAATGGATAATAGTCCCACACTGAACACTCCTATATAAAATAACAAAAGTTTTAGCACCTCCTAGTGGTAACAACATTACACCCTTGTAAAATGGCCAAACTTTGTACGATTTGCAACAAATTTTATACGATCAATATTCTCCCTTCCCCAAACTCGTCTATCTACAAATAATAAACAAAACGCATAGCGCCCCCTAATGATTAAAGGAAGAATTACTGATGACTTTTTTTTAAATTTTTATCTCACCAGCTTAACAAAATTACATGAGGGAATGACTTGAGCTCATTGATAGTACATGTACATAGTAGAGAACTGTTTCCAGGGCGACTGGCGTGCTTCCGTGGCTTTCTCGTCAAACAAAACATGACAGTTACAGCTCAGACAATTCTCGCCTGATTTGGAAAAATCTTTGCACAAATCATACTGATCCCACTCTGAACATGTCTGTATATCAATATTCACAAAAATGTCACACCCACACCTACTGCTGACATGACGTACTGCACAAAATTGTTTCTAATTTTGCACAAAGACCAGTAGTCATGATGACATGACCTTTTCAGGGGTTCCTCAGAGTGCATTGGACTATCCTCGGTGGAAGTCACTTTTGTCCTGCGATAAGCACAGTTGCCATGAAAACCCATTCCTTGCCAATCAATATGTTTTATACTTTGGAGGGTTGGGAATGTCCAAGAGTCACCAAATGTGGAACGTAAGTCAACATGACTCTCTTCAGTAGTTCTGTGGTTTCTGCAACATGTACCTGAAAGGTAAGTGTCACCATGGCCACATGTCCGAGTTTACCTGATCGCAATATGTTGGATAGCTGTAATTTGGACAAAATGTGTCAGACTGTCACCGGAATTGCGATGATGGAGATTAATCCCGCTCCGCACATTTGCCCCACCCACAAAAATGAGTGGTGGAGGTGCACATATCTTTTCCACTTGACCTATTTTGTTGCCGGAATTGCTATGATGGAGATTAGTCCCATTCTGCGCACTTACTTGTACATAAAAATATTTGTCATACATTTGCGGATTAATTTGCCTGTTGAACATATTGCACACCGTTTTGACATAAGCAGACAAAATGTGCTATATAAATACACTTGCTTGCTTTGTAACAATTTTTCGAATAAAGTACACAATGGCTTACAAACTGCAGCTCTTTATTTCAAAGATGCAAAACTGTAACCATAACCATGACACAATACAAGAATATAAACTGACATGCATGATCAATATGTATCATTGTTCTACCATGTTATAGCGCATAACTGTCTAGTGCTACAGCACTACTCTAATGCACACGTCACAAAACCACGGCTGCTGTGGGGTTTTTAAAAGGAAGAATTGCTGAAAATTTTTTTCTCTCTTTTTCTCTCACTAGCAGAAAACAAAATGCATGAAGGAATCACTAGGGCTGATTGACAGTACGTGTAGATAGTACAGAACTGTTTCCATGGCGACCAGCGTGCTTCAACACACACAGTGCAGAGCATTGTAGCTAGATGGAATAATATGTAGATATATAAACACCCAGTGCGGAGCATTGTAGCTAGATGGAATAAACATGTAAATATACTGTATATACACACAGTGCAGAGCATTGTTGCTAGATGGGATGAAACAGCACAACCGTCTACTTAGTTATCCTATATGGTATGATTATGTGCCCATACATATTCTCACCCTCCATAGCGACCGCTATTTTCCTAATTGTATGCTGGAGGAGACCATTGTATGTCTTTTGCATTCAAAACTATTAGGTTGTCACGTCTTTAGGCTATCTCTAAGAGCAGCCCTACTTAGGTTGTACAGTCTGACAGCCGTTGGGATGAAGGACCTGCGAAACCCCTCGGTTGTGCACCTAGGATGATGTAGTCTGCTGCTAAATGAACTCCACCGTGCGTTCAGTATGTCCTGCATAGGGTGGAACTCGGACTCCAGCAGAGATGACAGTTTAGCCACCGTCCTTCTCTCCTATCTCGTCCACTGGGACAACGCGCTACCCCAGGACAGAGCTAGCTTTCTTGATCTGTTTATTCAGTCTCTTCCTATCGGCTGCCATAATGCCACTGCCGCAGCAGACCACCGTGTCATACAATGTCTTCAGCAGTGCCCCTTGTACACCAAAAGACCTGAGTCTCCTCAGTAGGAACAGCCTGCGCTGTCCCTTCTTGTAGAGTGCGTCAGTATAGTGTGACCAGTCTAGTTCATTGTTCAGATGAACACCAAGGTACTTATAGGATGTCACCATCTCAATGTCTGTTCCCTGTATATTTACTGGTGATGTGAGGTGTTGTCCTGAAATGAGAGTGGAGCAACTTCAGCAGAGGGACATGAGTGAAAGTTTGGAGACATTGTTTTTGGGCACAATGACTACGGCACCTCCACCTAATGCTGTGTGGAAGAAGTCGATTGCAGTAAATGGCCAGCAGGTACTGTTCATAGCGAGGGAGTACGGGCGGCGGGTTCCACGGTCGCGCGGGGGGGCGAAGGCCCGTTTATTATTATTAGGGCCTGAGCCACTGACAACGTCAGTCGGCGAAAGCCCTATTGTATCCGCTCACGTTTCTTTATTAGGGCCTGAGCCACTGACAACGTCAGTCGGCGAAAGCCCTATTGTATCCGCTCACGTTTCTTTATTTTTTTTTTTTTTTATTATTATTCTGCCTAAATGATCGCATTTTTCACCCTCTGAACGTTAACCAAAACGCGATTTTTTTTGGCAAACCCCTCAGACCCGGCAAAAAATTCGATAAACTGGAAAACATATGTGCCCCCCCACCCCTCATTTTTGTGGGTGGGGCCAAACGTACAAGGTCAATGGAGACTGGGGACCATAAACTTTGCTTTAGACACATCAAATTTGGGTGAGGTGTGAATCACCTCAAGACATGCAAAAAACATCATTGTGGCCCATACCCACCGCCAACAGGAAGGCCGCCATCTTGCCTCAAAGTCGCCCCACCTCCAATTCGGAAAAAACTCACACCTCGCATTTTAACGCACTTGTCCTAGGGACCAGATCCAATTGAGCTCATTTTTACATGGGGGCATCTACAGGCATGGCCCATTAAAAGTTATATAATTTAAGTCAAAATCTCAAAAGGCGTGGCCAGGGCGCCATGGCGAAGTTTGACTCCTCCCCTTACAACTTAAACCACCTGTAACTCGCCCAAAACTTGTCCGATGTCCACAAATCTTTACATGAAGGAAAATAGTGCCACCCCGGACGCAATGACCTTAAAATACCTGACAACCGATATAGCGCCACATAGTGGCTAACGAAAGAATTGCTGAAAACTGTTTTATTTATTACTCACGCACGGCTGGCCAGAATGACATGAAATTTTAAGAGATTCATCAGAACACAGACATGATCATAACTGAACATCAACGTTAGTATGACATCATACATGTTACCATGGACACGCCCTTCTCGCCATTCAACCCATGAGCTTATGGGGCGGGGTGGGAAGGTCTTGGAGGTCTAAATTTTTCAACATATGTTGAGGGCACTGTCATATGCAGTCCAATATGGGTGGACAACACATAACTTACAGGGAAGTGTTGCCATGGCAACATGGTGACGGTTGACTACACGCAATGAAATTTCGGAAAGTTGTATCTTGGACAACCTTTTTCTGATGTCCACAAAACTTTCCATCAAGGAAAATAGTGCCACCCCGGATACAATGACATCAAAATACCGGACAAAAGATATAGCGCCACATAGTGGCTAACAAAAGAATTGCTGAAAACTGTTTTATTTATTACTCACGCACGGCTGGCCAGAATGACGTGAAATTTTCAGAGATTCATCAGAACACAGACATGATCATAACTGAACATCAACCTTAGTATGACGTCATACATGTTACCATGGACACGCCCTTCTCGCCATTCAACCCATGAGCTTATGGGGCGGGGTGGGAAGGTCTTGGAGGTCTAAATTTTTCAACATATGTTGAGGGCACTGTCATATGCAGTCCAATATGGGTGGACAACACATAACTTACAGGGAAGTGTTGCCATGGCAACATGGCGACGGTTGACTACACGCCATGAAATTTCGGACAGTTGTATCTTGGACAACCTTTTTCTGATGTCCACAAAACTTTCCATCAACGAAAATAGTGCCACCCCGGATACAATGACATCAAAATACCGGACAAAAGATATAGTGCCACATAATGGCTAACGAAGGAATTGCTGAAAACTGTTTTATTTATTACTCACACACGGCTGGGCAGAATGATGTGAAATTTTCAGAGATTCATCAGAACACAGTGAAAGTTTGGAGACATTGTTTTTGGCCACAATGACTACGGCACCTCCACCTAATGCTTCGTGGAAAAAGTCGATTGGAGTAAATGGCCAGCAGGTAGTGTTCAAAGCGAGGGAGGACGAGCGGCGGGTTCCGCGGTGGCGCGGGGGGCGAAGGCCCGTTTACACCTGCCCGCAGGTTTAATTTTTTTTTTTTTATTATTATTCTGCCTAAATGATCGCATTTTTCACCCTCTGAACGTTAACCAAAACGCGATTTTTTTTGGCAAACCCCTCTGACCGGGCCAAAAATTCGATAAACTGGAAAAAATATGTGCCCCCCCACCCCTCATTTTTGTGGGTGGGGTCAAACGTACAAGGTCTATGGAGACAGAAGACCATAAACTTTGCCGTAGACACATCAAATTTGGGTGAGGTGTGAAACACCTCAAGACATGCAAAAAACATCATTGTGGCCCATACCCACCGCCAACAGGAAGGTGGCCATCTTGCCTCAAAGTCGCCCCACCTCCAATTCGGGAAAAAAGTCACACCTCGCATTTGAACGCACTTGTCCTAGGGACCTGCTCCAATTGAGCTCATTTTTGCATGGCGGCATCTATAGGCATTGGCCATTAAAAGTTATATAAATTAGGTCAAAATCTCAAAAGGCGTGGCCAGGGCACCATGGCGAAGATTGACTCCTCCCCTTACATGCAAAAAACATCATTGTGGTCCATACCCACCGCCAACAGGAAGGCCGCCATCTTGCCTCAAAGTCGCCCCACCTCCAATTCGGAAAAAACTCACACCTCGCATTTTAACGCACTTGTCCTAGGGACCAGATCCAATTGAGCTCATTTTTACATGGGGGCATCTACAGGCATGGCCCATTAAAAGTTATATAATTTAAGTCAAAATCTCAAAAGGCGTGGCCAGGGCGCCATGGCGAAGTTTGACTCCTCCCCTTACAACTTAAACCACCTGTAACTCGCCCAAAACTTGTCCGATGTCCACAAATCTTTACATGAAGGAAAATAGTGCCACCCCGGACGCAATGACCTTAAAATACCTGACAACCGATATAGCGCCACATAGTGGCTAACGAAAGAATTGCTGAAAACTGTTTTATTTATTACTCACGCACGGCTGGCCAGAATGACCTGAAATCTTCAGAGTTTCATCAGAACACAGACATGATCATAACTGAACATCAACGTTAGTATGACGTCATACATGTTACGATGGACACGCCCTTCTCACCATTCAACCCATGAGCTTATGGGGCGGGGTGGGAAGGTCTTGGAGGTCTAAATTTTTCAACATATGTTGAGGTCACTGTCATATGCAGTCCAATATGGGTGCACAACACATAACTTACAGGGAAGTGTTGCCATGGCAACATGGCGACGGTTGACTACACACCATGAAATTTCGGACAGTTGTATCTTGGACAACCTTTTTCTGATGTCCACAAAACTTCCCATCAAGGAAAACAGTGCCACCCAGGATACAATGATATCAAAATACCGGACAATAGATATAGCGCCACATAGTGGCTAACGAAAGAATTGCTGAAAACTGTTTTATTTATTACTCACGCACGGCTGGCCAGAATGACGTGAAATTTTCAGAGATTCATCAGAACACAGACATGATCATAACTAAACATCAACGTTAGTATGACGTCATACATGTTACCATGGACACGACCTTCTCGCCATTCAACCCATGAGCTTATGGGGCGGGGTGGGAAGGTCTTGGAGGTCTAAATTTTTCAACATATGTTGAGGTCACTGTCATATGCAGTCCAATATGGGTGGACAACACATAACTTACAGGGAAGTGTTGCCATGGCAACATGGCGACGGTTGACTACACGCACTGAAATTACGGAAAGTTGTATCTTGGACAAACTTTTTCTGATGTCCACAAAACTTTCCATCAAGTAAAATAGTGCCACCCCGGATACAATGACATCAAAATACCGGACAAAAGGTATAGTGCCACATAGTGGCTAATGAAGGAATTGCTGAAAACTGTTTTATTTATTACTCACGCACGGCTGGCCAGAATGACGTGAAATTTTCAGTGATTCATCAGAACACAGACATGATCATAACTGAACATCAACGTTATTATGACGTCATACATGTTACCATGGACACGCCCTTCTCGCCATTCAACCCATGAGCTTATGGGGCGGGGTGGGAAGGTCTTGGAGGTCTAAATTTTTCAACATATGTTGAGGTCACTGTCATATGCAGTCCAATATGGGTGGACAACACATAACTTACAGGGAAGTGTTGCCATGGCAACATGGCGACGGTTGACTACACGCAATGAAATTTCGGAAAGTTGTATCTTGGACAAACTTTTTCTGATGTCCACAAAACTTCCCATCAAGGAAAATAGTGCCACCCCGGATACAATGACATCAAAATACCGGACAATAGATATAGCGCCACATAGTGGCTAACGAAAGAATTGCTGAAAACTGTTTTATTACTCACAAGCGGCTGGGCAGAATGATGTGAAATTTTCTGAGATTCATCAGAACACAGCCATGATAATAACTGAACATCAACAATAGTATAACATCAAACGTGTTAACATAGACACGCCCTCCTCGCCATTCAAACCGTGAGCTTATGGGGAGGGGTGGGAAGGTTTTGGAGGTCTCAATTTTTCAACATATGTTGAGGTCACTGTCATATGTAGTCCAATATTGGTGGACAACACATAACTTACAGGGAAGTGTTGCCCTGGCAACATGGTGATGGTTGACTATACGCCATGAAATTTCGGAAAGTTGTATCTTGGCAAAGTTTACAGTCTCCATAGACCTTGAAAATTTGTGTACGTTTGGGGGGGGGACATATCTTTTCCTGTTTATCGAATTTTTTGCCGGGTCTGAGCGGTCTTGGGATTTATAAATTTTTGAACATATGTACCTAACAGCCACACATTTGAGGCAAAAATTGCACACCCACTAGTGCCTAAGCAGCTCTCTGTATTTCAACAATTGCAGATAAAAAAATGGACCTAAAACCTCAAAGCCCCCCCAACAAGAAAAAAATGTATGATTTTCTCTCATGTAGAAGTTAATAATTTTAAAATTAACTTTTAAACTCTGAATTGTTTACTAAATGGCTCTCTGTACTTGCACAATTGCAGATAAAAAATGGACCTAATGTACCTAACAGCAACACATTTGAGGCAAAAATTGCACACCCATCGGTGCCGAAGCAGCTCTCTGTAGTTGAACAATTGCAGATAAAAAAATGGACCTAAAACCTCGAAGCCCCCCCAACAACAAAAATTGTATGATGTTCTCTCATGTAGAAGTTAATAATTTTAAAATTAACTTTTAAACTCTGAATATTTTAAGCTCTAGAAATTGAGAATATTTATTTCCGATGAATTCCCGATATATATTTCCGATGTCCCATGGCGAGGAGTCAACCTTCTCCACGGTAACACTTACCTAATCAGTGATGTGCAGATCCAAAGAGACCAACAGCTGCTCTGAGTCTGAGAGTGTATTAAAGATCTTTGTCTCTTTAAAATGGAGTCCTCTAACAACTCCTTCAAAATGGGAGAAAACAGGCCACTGTCTCATTTACAAACAGCAGAATCGTTACCTACGATGCAGCAAAGTTCAGACTCCTCAGCCTCACAGCAACCCCATTTTAATGACCAAGCACCTCCCACTGGACATATCATTCATTCAAAAACAGTTCAATAAATATTTCTACAAAAACAGTTCACAGTTCACCATCTTCCAATATACAATATCTCACAAAAGTGAGTACACCCCTCACATTTTTATAAATATTTTATTATATCTTTTCATGGGACAACACTGAAGATATGACACTTTGATGTAATGTAGTCAATGTACAGCTTGTACAACAGTGGAAATCTGTTGTCCTCTTAAAATTACTCATGACTTCAATCTTGAAGGTTGTTCTCCAAAATTTACAACAATTTTCTAATCATTTTATACTTTTCTTTGTCAATCTATCTACATTTGAAACCATTTCCCTCAAATTTGTAATTTCCTCTTGTAAAATTGACTTTTCCTGTACATTTGAGACTGGTCCGACTGAAAGACAGACTGACAGCATTCAACAGGGCGTGGGACTCGAGAAGGTGTGTTCACATTTTGGTGGTTAACAAATGGCAGAAATTGATAGAAGAGGGGAAAAATGAGCCAAACGGCACAGGTGAGGGGAGAGGAGGCAGCAGAGGAGTGTGTTCTGAATACAGCAGAGAGGCCGTGAGATTTTCAGCACCTCAGGTTAGTGACGTGACTCTCAGAATAAATTCTATAATATTTAGCTGCCATCAAGTAGTTCACAATTCTCTGTCTCCAAAGTATTTTTTCTCATAAACTGAAAAAATAATTAATTCCTCAATAACGAAGATTTTTCAATAAAGTTCTGAATTTCCAAGAAAAAATTAGCTACATGAATAGAATAGAAAACACCTGATTGTCCCCTTGGGGAAATTTGTTGTGGACTCACAGTTCTGACACAAACCTGCTTCCCTTTGAATCACAAGACATCACATCACAACATGACATCTGCTCACATAGAGTATATTGCACGCTATACCCCCATTACACATATTAAAAAAAAACAAAAAAAAAAACAGTCTAAAACATAAACAAAGAGAACATGTAATCCAAGTTAGGATCACCATGCTGTTGTACAATCCTAGGAGCAATTTAGGAGCCTAATAGAAGCAGGTACAAATAAACTTTTTTTTAAACAGTTTAACCTGCATTTTGGTATTCTGTATCTTCTACCAGAAGGCAGTTTGGTGAAAAAGCCTCTTTCCACAGTAGATGTTGCTGAATGAAGAAAAAAAAGAAAACCCTTGCTTGTTCTCAGGTGATTCATTATTTTTTAACAAGGAGGATGGTAGTGGTGGTGGACTCACAAATTTATTCTAAGGTAAAGCCTATAAATGTAAATTGAGTACAAATTAGCAGGTTCCAAGGTTGTCATAGCCAGGAGCGGCACTGGGGTTAAGCTCCCAGTGCTCATAAAATGCTCCTTACGGCGTGCGTCTCGACAAGCCTCTGCCAACTAAGTCCAACTCCTAGCCTGCCCGTGTGGTTTAGTCTCTAAGCCCGGCGGAACTGCTTTTACTAATAGGAGAAGGGGCGAGGGCGGATCTCTGGCGCCTTAAAACCAGATGCTTCGGGTAGATGGTGGCTCGTCAACCTGGGAAGGTAGCCCATCTAGGGGAAGGTAAACCCTGATTTCAAACCTCCGCTGCCTTGCGGCACACCCGGTCACGGGAAAGGCTTCGGGAGTCAACCCTGAGGAAAAATCCGGAGTCGGAGCCCCTAAGGCAGTTCTCTGTTGTGCTCAACATCGTTCTGGCAGCTCCTGCGACGGCACTGGTGCCAAACTATAGCAGCCCTGCTGTTCCTTTGGATCCATCAGTGACGTGGAGAGGGGGGACATGCTGCATGGGTAACATCTTGTCCTCCATATCTTCCTGGCCAGGCTTGAATCCTACCAACGCCCAACGCTGGAAGGTAGAACACCGGTGCGCATCGGCCTGATCAGCCACAGGCGGTGCTGTTCCAGCAGAGTAGACGTTTAGGATTCTCTTCCATGGTCATCATAGACCGACGGAGGCCAACGACAACGATTATAAATTTGTGGATCATTTTATGAATGATTTTTCTTTATATTTTAATAAAATTACTGTTTCAATATAAATTTGAAACACATTGTTTAAGGGGAAAAAGCCAAAATATTATCACAATTTACACTTTTGACCATAATTTTGCAGAGCAACAGCCAAACAAAAACTAATGACTGCAATGGTCATGTGCCCGTAGCAAGCAGCGCCTCTTTGTGTTGGTCATATCATGTGACTTCTCCCATGGAAAAAGCACATACATCGCATCAGGAACCACAGCATTGAAGCGGAGAGGACATGGAGGGAGAGGAAGTGCCTGTATTAAAAAAAAAAAAAAAAACAACAACAAAAAAAGTACATATTCAATAAAAACATTAAAAAAATATTTCAATTATTCATTGGATTCGTCTGCAAGCCAAGGACCATCTCTGGTTAAAATTTCAGCAAAATCCATCCAGTAGTTTCTACATAATCCTAGTAAATCACTGCAAGAAGTTTGAGCCTTGGTAGAGGTATGCAGTCATGGATCACCCTCAAAATGTAATGGTTTGTGTGTAGGCCAAGAACCACTTCTGGTGAACATTTCATCCAAATTCATCCAGTAGTTTTGGAGTATTGTTGGAAAAGTGTGTGAGGATATAAGAGCCTTGGTGGAGGTATGCATTCCACAGGAAGTTTACAGTTTCAAATTTAGCAATGTTTTCTCACACACCTTATAACAAAATAAACGTAGCACTTATATCTAACGGTTAACAAGCAAAATGTTAAGTTTAAACCAACTTACAGCTGTCCTTGCCTCAGATCAAACATGCTAATGCTAACGGGCTAGCCGCGAACGTTAGCTAAAACGCTAATCTCAAGGGAAACAAATTTAGCAATGTTTTCTCACACAACTTATAACAAAATAAACGGAGCACTTATATCTAACGGTTAACATGCAAAATGTTACGTTTAAACCAACTTACAGGCTGGTTGGGTGAGGAATGACGTACGTCGTCTTCTTCTGAGGTTTTATGGTGGTTGGCAAACGCCTTGTAGGAGCATTACCGCCACCTTCTGGAACGGACTGTGATTTGAAATGGCATTACTGTCCTATATCCTTGAAATTAGTCCTGTTGCCCTAATAAACCTAAAAACTGCATGATAGACCGCATCTCCTGAACTTCTCTGCAAAATCTCTTTCATACTGAGCTGATTTTGTCCTGCGATAAGCACAGTTGCCATGGAAAACCACTCATTGCATTTCAATAACGGACATTTATACATGGGGCAAACTTGCAACAATTTGCACTAAATTTTCGACGATTGATATTAGTCCTGCACCAAACAAGTCTACATAAAAATAACAAACAAAAGTTTTAGCGCCCCTATTTTTAAAAGGAAGAATTGCTGAAAAAATTTTTCTCTCTTTTTCTCTCACTAGCAGAAAAAAAAATGCATGAAGGAATCACTAGGGCTGATTGACAGTACAAGTAGATAGTACAGAACTGTTTCCATGGCGACCAGCGTGCTTCAACACACACAGTGCAGAGCATTGTAGCTAGATGGAATAATATGTAGATATATAAACACCCAGTGCGGAGCATTGTAGCTAGATGGAATAAATATGTAAATATATATACACACACAGTGCAGAGCATTGTAGCTAGATGGAATAATATGTAGATATATAAACACCCAGTGCGGAGCATTGTAGCTAGATGGAATAAATATGTAAATATATATACACACAGTGCAGAGCATTGTTGCTAGATGGGATGAAACAGCACAACCGTCTACTTAGTTATCCTATATGGTATGATTATGTACCCATACATATTCTCACCCTCCATAGCGACCGCTATTTTCCTAATTGTATGCTGGAGGGGACCATTGTATGTCTTTTGCATTCAAAACTATTAGGTTGTCACGTCTTTAGGCTATCTCTAAGAGCAGCCCTACTTAGGTTGTACAGTCTGACAGCCGTTGGGAGGAAGGACCTGCGAAACCTCTCGGTTGTGCACCTAGGATGATGTAGTCTGCTGCTAAATGAACTCCACCGTGCGTTCAGTATGTCCTGCATAGGGTGGAACTCGGACTCCAGCAGAGATGACAGTTTAGCCACCGTCCTTCTCTCTCCTACCTCGTCCACTGGGACAACGCGCTACCTCAGGACAGAGCTAGCTTTCTTGATCTGTTTCTTCAGTCTCTTCCTATCGGCTGCCATAATGCCACTGCCGCAGCAGACCACCGTGTCATACAATGTCTTCAGCAGCGCCCCTTGTACACCAAAAGACCTGAGTCTCCTCAGTAGGAACAGCCTGCGCTGTCCCTTCTTGTAGAGTGCGTCAGTATAGTGTGACCAGTCTAGTTCATTGTTCAGATGAACACCCAGGTACTTATAGGATGTCACCATCTCAATGTCTGTTCCCTGTATATTTACTGGTGATGTGAGGTGTTGTCCTGAAATGAGAGTGGAGGAACTTCAGCAGAGGGACATGAGTGACGGTTTGGAGACATTGTTTTTGGGCACAATGACTACGGCACCTCCACCTAATGCTGCGTGGAAGAAGTCGATTGGAGTAAATGGCCAGCCGGTACTGTTCAAAGCGAGGGAGGACGGGCGGTGGGTTCCGCGGTCGCACGGGGGGTGAAAGTCCGTTTACACCTGCCCGCAGGTTTAATTTATTATTATTATTATTCTGCCTAAATGATCGCATTTTTCACCCTCTGAACGTTAACCAAAATGCGATTTTTTTTGGCAAACCCCTCTGACCGGGCAAAAAATTCGATAAACTGGAAAAGATATGTTCCCCCCCACCCCTCATTTTTGTGGGTGGGGCCAAACGTACACAAATTTTCAAGGTCTATGGAGACTGGAGACCATAAACTTTGCCGTAGACACATCAAATTAGGGTGAGGTGTCAATCACCTCAAGACATGCAAAAAACATTATTGTGGCCCATACCCACCACCAACAGGAAGGCCGCCATCTTGCCTCAAAGTCACCCCACCTCCAATTTGGAAAAAAGTCACACCTCGCATTTTAACGCACTTGTCCTTGGGACCAGATCCAATTGAGCTCATTTTTACATGGAGGCATTTACAGGCATTGGCCATTAAAAGTTATATAAATTAAGTCAAAATCTCAAAAGGCGTGGCCAGGGTGCCATGGCAAAGTTTGACTCCTCCCCTTACAACTTCAACCACCTGTAACTCGCCCAAAACTTGTCCGATGTCCACAAAACTTTACATGAAGGAAAATAGTGCCACCCCGGACGCTATGACATCAAAATACCTGACAACCGATATAGCGCCACATAGTGGTTAATGAAAGAATTGCTGAAAACTGTTTTATTTATTACTCACAAGCGGCTGGGCAGAATGATGTGAAATTTTCAGAGATTCATCAGAACACAGACTTGATCATAACTGAACATAAACGTTAGTATGACATCATACGTGTTACCATAGAAACGCCCTTCTCGCCATTCAAACCATGAGCTTATGGGGAGGGGTGGGAAGGTCTTGGAGGTCTAAATTTTTCAACATATGTTGAGGTCACTGTCAAATGTAGTCCAATATGGGTGGAAAACACATAACTTACAGGGAAGTGTTGCCATGGCAACATGGCGACGGTTGACTACACGCCATGAAATTTCGGAAAGTTGTATCTTGGACAAACTTTTTCTGATTTCCACCAAATTTTCAAAAATGGATAATAATCCCACCCTGAACATTCCTATATAAAAATAACAAAAGTTTTAGCGCCGCCTAGTGGCAACAACATTAGACCCTTGTAAATTGGACATACTTTGCACGATTTGCAACAAATTTTATTCGATCAATATTCTCCCTCCCCGAACTCGACTATATACAATTAATAAACAACACTCATAGCGCCCCCTAATGATTAAAGGCAGAATTACTGCCGGGCAAAACTTGTCCGATGTCCACAAAACTTTACATGAAGGAAAATAGTGCCACCCCGGACGCAATGACATCAAAATACCTGACAAAAGATCTTGCGCCACATAGTGGTAAATGAAAGAACTGCTGAAAACTGTTTTATTTATTACTCGTGCGTGGCTTGCCAGAATGACGTGAAATTTTCTGAGATTCATCAAAACACATCCTTGATAACAACTGAACATCAACAATAGTATAACGTCAAACGTGTTAACATAGACACGCCCTCCTAGCCATTCAAACCGTGAGCTTATGGGGAGGGGTGTGAAGGTGTTGGAGGTCTCAATTTTTCAACATATGTTGAGGTCACTGTCATGTGTAGTACAATATGGGTGGACAACACATAACTTACAGGGAAGTGCTGCCATGGCAACATGGTGACGGTTGACTACTCGCCAAGAAATTTCGGAAAGTTGTATCTTGGACAGACATTGTCTGATTTTCATCAAATTTTCAACAATGGATAATAGTTCCACCCTGAACACTCCTATATAAAATAAAAAAAGTTTTAGCACCTCCTAGTGGTAACAACATTAGACCCTTGTAAAATGGCCAAACTTTGTACGATTTGCAACAAATTTTATATGATCAATATTCTCCCTTCCCGAACTCATCTATATACAAATAATAAACAAAACTCATAGCGCCCCCTAATGATTAAAGTAAGAATTACTGACTGAATAAACTTGTCCGATGTCCACAAAACTTTACATGAAGGAAAATAGTGCCACCCCGGACGCAATGACTTCAAAATACCTGACAAAAGATACAGAGCCACATAGTGGTTAACGAAAGAATTGCTGAAAACTGTTTTGTTTATTACTCATGCGCGGCTGGCCAGAATGACGTGAAATTTTCTGAGATTCATCAGAACACAGCGATGATCATAATTGAACATCAACATTAGTATGACATCATACGTATTACCATGGACACGCCCTCCTCGCCATTCAATCCATGAACTTATAGGGAGGGGTGGGAAGGTCTTGGAGGCCTAAATTTTTCAACATATGTTGAGGTCACTGTCATGTGTAGTACAATATGGGTGGACAACACATAACTTACAGGGATGTGTTGCCATGGCAACATGACGACAGTTGACTACTCACCAAGCTCTTCTGGCTGCCTGAAAGTCCACCACACTTCTGCTGTGTTCTGTGCCTGCCAGATGTGGCAGGTGTGGAAAAGCACATGGAAATTCATTTAAAGAATGTCCTGCTCGCAATGCAGACTGCAAGAAATGTCAGAAAAAGGGGCATTTTGCTGCTTTGTGTAAAACAAAAATGAGACTGGAGGAACTTCAGCAGAGGGACATAAGTGAAAGTTTGGAGACATTGTTTTTGGCCACAATGACTACGGCACCTCCACCTAATGTGCGTGGAAGAATTCGATTGGAGTAAATGGCCAGCAGGTAGTGTTCAAAGCGAGGGAGGACGGGCGGCGGGTTCCGCGGTCGCGCGGGGGGCGAAGGTCCGTTTACACCTGCCTGCAGGTTTAATTTATTATTAGGGCCTGAGCCACTGACAACGTCAGTCGGCGAAAGCCCTATTGTATCCGCTCACGTTTCTTTCTTTTTTTTTTTTTTATTATTATTCTGCCTAAATGATCGCATTTTTCACCCTCTGAACGTTAACCAAAACGCGATTTTTTTTGGCAAACCCCTCAGACCCGGCAAAAAATTCGATAAACTGGAAAACATATGTGCCCCCCCACCCCTCATTTTTGTGGGTGGGGCCAAACGTACAAGGTCAATGGAGACTGGGGACCACAAACTTTGCCGTAGACACATCAAATTTGGGTGAGGTGTGAATCACCTCAAGACATGCAAAAAACATCATTGTGGCCCATACCCACCGCCAACAGGAAGGCCGCCATCTTGCCTCAAAGTCGCCCCACCTCCAATTCGGAAAAAAATCACACCTCGCATTTTAACGCACTTGTCCTAGGGACCAGATCCAATTGAGCTCATTTTTACATGGGGGCATCTACAGGCAGGGCCCATTAAAAGTTATATAATTTAAGTCAAAATCTCAAAAGGCGTGGCCAGGGCGCCATGGCGAAGTTTGACTCCTCCCCTCACAACTTAAACCACCTGTAACTCGCCCAAAACTTGTCCGATGTCCACAAAACTTTACATGAAGGAAAATAGTGCCACCCCGGACGCAATGACCTCAAAATACCTGACAACCGATATAGCGCCACATAGTGGCTAACGAAAGAATTGCTGAAAACTGTTTTATTTATTACTCACGCACGGCTGGCCAGAATGACATGAAATTTTAAGAGATTCATCAGAACACAGACATGATCATAACTGAATATCAACGTTAGTATGACGTCATACATGTTACCAGGGACACGCCCTTCTCGCCATTCAACCCATGAGCTTATGGGGCGGGGTGGGAAGGTCTTGGAGGTCTAAATTTTTCAACATATGTTGAGGGCACTGTCATATGCAGTCCAATATGGGTGGACAACACATAACTTACAGGGAAGTGTTGCCATGGCAACATGGTGACGGTTGACTACACGCAATGAAATTTCGGAAAGTTGTATCTTGGACAAACTTTTTCTGATGTCCACAAAACTTTCCATCAAGGAAAATAGTGCCACCCCGGATACAATGACATCAAAATACCGGACAAAAGATATAGCGCCACATAGTGGCTAACAAAAGAATTGCTGAAAACTGTTTTATTTATTACTCACGCACGGCTGGCCAGAATGACGTGAAATTTTCAGAGATTCATCAGAACACAGACATGATCATAACTGAACATCAACATTAGTATGACGTCATACATGTTACCATGGACACGCCCTTCTCGCCATTCAACCCATGAGCTTATGGGGCGGGGTGGGAAGGTCTTGGAGGTCTAAATTTTTCAACATATGTTGAGGGCACTGTCATATGCAGTCCAATATGGGTGGACAACACATAACTTACGGTTGCCTACACGCCATGAAATTTCGGACAGTTGTATCTTGGACAACCTTTTTCTGATGTCCACAAAACTTTCCATCAAGGAAAATAGTGCCACCCCGGATACAATGACATCAAAATACCGGACAAAAGATATAGTGCCACATAATGGCTAACAAAAGAATTGCTGAAAACTGTTTTATTTATTACTCACGCACGGCTGGCCAGAATGACGTGAAATTTTCAGAGATTCATCAGAACACAGACATGATCATAACTGAACATCAACGTTATTATGACGTCATACATGTTACCATGGACACGCCCTTCTCGCCATTCAACCCATGAGCTTATGGGGCGGGGTGGGAAGGTCTTGGAGGTCTAAATTTTTCAACATATGTTGAGGGCACTGTCATATGCAGTCCAATATGGGTGGACAACACATAACTTACATGGAAGTGTTGCCATGGCAACATGGCGACGGTTGACTACACGCCATAAAATTTCGGACAGTTGTATCTTGGACAACCTTTTTCTGATGTCCACAAAACTTTCCATCAAGGAAAATAGTGCCACCCCGGATACAATGACATCAAAATACCGGACAAAAGATATAGTGCCACATAATGGCTAAAGAAGGAATTGCTGAAAACTGTTTTATTTATTACTCACACACGGCTGGGCAGAATGATGTCAAATTTTCAGAGATTCATCAGAACACAGTGAAAGTTTGGAGACATTGTTTTTGGCCACAATGACTACGGCACCTCCACCTAATGCTTCGTGGAAAAAGTCGATTGGAGTAAATGGCCAGAAGGTAGTGTTCA
This sequence comes from Pholidichthys leucotaenia, assembly GCA_020510985.1. Classification (NCBI taxonomy): domain Eukaryota; kingdom Metazoa; phylum Chordata; class Actinopteri; order Cichliformes; family Pholidichthyidae; genus Pholidichthys; species Pholidichthys leucotaenia. The sequence continues at coordinate 101,365,074 of CM035836.1, forward strand.
AAGCGAGGGAGGACGAGCGGCGGGTTCCGCGGTCGCGCGGGGGGCGAAGGACCGTTTACACCTGCCTGCAGGTTTAATTTTTTGTTATTTTTTTTCTCTATTATTCTGCCTAAATGATCGCATTTTTCACACTCTGAACGTTAACCAAAACGCGATTTTTTTTGGCAAACCCCTCTGACCCGGCAAAAAATTCGATAAACTGGAAAACATATGTGCCCCCCCACCCCTCATTTTTGTGGGTGGGGCCAAACGTACAAGGTCAATGGAGACTGGAGACCATAAACTTTGCCGTAGACACATCAAATTTGGGTGCGGTGTGAATCACCTCAAGACATGCAAAAAACATCATTGTGGCCCATACCCACCGCCAACAGGAAGGCCGCCATCTTGCCTCAAAGTCGCCCCACCTCCAATACGGAAAAAACTCACACTTCGCATTTGAACGCACTTGTCCTAGGGACCAGATCCAATTGAGCTCATTTTTACATGGGGGCATCTACAGGCATTGGCCATTAAAAGTTATATAATTTAAGTCAAAATCTCAAAAGGCGTGGCCAGGGCGCCATGGCGAAGTTTGACTCCTCCCCTTACAACTTCAACCACCTGTAACTTGCCCAAAACTTGTCCGATGTCGACAAAACTTTACATGAAGGAAAATAGTGCCACCCCGGACGCAATGACCTCAAAATACCTGACAACCGATATAGCGTCACATAGTGGTTAACAAAAGAATTGCTGAAAACTGTTTTATTTATTACTCACAAGCGGCTGGCCAGAATGACGTGAAATTTTCAGAGATTCATCAGAACACAGAAATGATCATAACTGAACATCAACATTAGTATGACATCATACGTGTTACCAAGGACACGCCCTTCTCGCCATTCAATCCATGAGCTTATGGGGAGGGGTTTGACGGTCTTGGAGGTCTAAATTTTTCAACATATGTTGAGGTCAATGTCATGTGTATTCCAATATGGGTGGACGACACATAATTTACAGGGAAGTGTTGCCATGGCAACATGGCGACGGTTGACTACACGCCATGAAATTTCAGAAAGTTGTATCTTGGACAAACCTTTTCTGATTTCCACCAAATTTTCAAAAATGGATAATATTCCCACCCTGAACATTCCTATATAAAATAACAAAAGTTTTAGCGCCGCCTACTGGTAACAACATTAGACCCTTGTAAATTGGACATATGTTGCACGATTTGCAACAAATTTTATTCGATCAATATTCTCCCTTCCCCGAAATCGTCTATATACAAATAATAAACAACACTCATAGCGCCCCCTAATGATTAAAGGAAGAATTACTGACGGGCAAAACTTGTCCGATGGCCATAAAACTTTCCATGAAGGAAAATAGTGCCACCCCGGATGCAATGACATCAAAATACCTGACAAAAGATATAGCGCCACATAGTGGTAAATGAAAGAATTGCTGAAAACTGTTTTATTTATTACTCGTGCGCGGCTTGCTAGAATGACGTGAAATTTTCTGAGATTCATCAGAACACAGACATGATCATAACTGAACATCAACGTTAGTATGACATCAAACGTGTTACCATGGACACGCCCTCCTCGCCAGTCAATCTGTGAGCTTATGGGGAGGGTTGGGAATGTCCTGGAGTCATGAAATTTGGAACATAGGTTTAGGTTACTGTCACATATACTTCAATATGGGTGGACAACACATAACTGATAAGGAAGGTTTGCCATGGCGCCATGGCGAAGTTTGACTCCTCCCCTTACAACTTCAAACACCTGTAACTCGGGCAAATCTTGTCCGATGTCCACAAAAATTTCCATGAAGGAAAATAGTGCCACCCCGGACACAATGACATCAAAATACCGGACAAAAGATATAGCACCACATAGTGGATAACGAAAAAATTGCTGAAAACTGTTTTATTTATTACTCACAAGCGGCTGGCCAGAATGATGTGAAATTTTCAGAGATTCATCAGAACACAGCCATGATAATAACTGAACATCAACAATAGTATAACATCAAACGTGTTAACATAGACACGCCCTCCTCGCCATTCAATCCGTGAGCTTATGGGGAGGGGTGGGAAGGTCTTGGAGGTCTCAGTTTTTCAACATATGTTGAGGTCACTGTCATATGTAGTCCAATATAGGTGGACAACACATAACTTACAGGGAAGTGTTGCCATGACAACATGGCGACGCTTGACTACACGCCATGACATTTCGGAAAGTTGTATCTTGGACAATCTTTGTCTGATTTTCACTAAATATTTGACAGTGGATAATAGTCCCACCCTGAACAGTCCCTGAGCCACTGACAGTCTGCCCACGTGACAGACAATAGTTTAGGTTGTGAAATGTTTGGAAATCTTTCCACACTTAAAAGCATATGCTAGTTGTGCTTCTTTGCCATTTTTTCACATAAATTCTCACCTGTTATTAAATTGTGACTTCTGCACATTAGTTTGCTACAAACAAATTTACCACTCTTAACAACTTTTAATTTATTAAAAAAATGTTTTAAACATTATGTTCGCAAGCATGCCCATGTGACAAACACACAATGCATTCTGGGAAGTGAAGTCCGCATGTGACATCAACAGACTACAGGCCACTTTTGGATCATGGCGTAACATCTTCTGTATAATCGTCAAACCACAATTTGCAAGATTTTAGACTCCGTAAACCGCAATTTGCAACACTTAAAAAAAGGTTTTAAACAGTATTGATTCGGCCATTATGACGTAGTGTCCATAGAATTCACCAAGTGCATTCTGGGTACGCTCGGAACCGTTCGCTGAGATCACGTAAAAGCTGGAGACATCGTCACAAAGCAGACATGGGGGAGTCTTGCTGTGTTGTAAACTGTAATAGTCGTTCTCACAACCGCCGTGGAGAAAAGATAAACCACGGAATAGGCTTTTTTCGTTTTCCAGCCTGGAAGAAGAAAAGCACAGCTCACGTTTCGGATGTAACGAAGAGGCGACGCCTGGCCTGGATTGCAGCAGTCAGAAGACCCAACGTAACTTTCAAACACGCACCTGTATCGATGGTGGTGTGCTCAAAGCATTTTTATAAAGGTACGTTATGATTTATGGTGTACGTCTGTTGTTAAAACTTGCTTGTGTTGTGGTTAAGACTTGCTTGGTCATAGCTTTTACCCTACATCAGTAGTGCTAAGCTAAACAGAGCTAAGCTAAAGAGACTCCGATATCAGAGTAGCTAGAAAAAGTTCCCACTCACACACCTGTGTGAGCGGGTTTAATTTGTTTTACTCCAAAGTATTTTCTTAATTTTTCCAGCCTGGAAGAAGAACAGCACAGCTCACGTTTCGGATGTAACGAAGAGGCGACGCCTGGCCTGGATTGCAGCAGTCAGAAGACCCAACGTAACTTTCAAACACGCACCTGTATCGATGGTGGTGTGCTCAAAGCATTTTTATAAAGGTACGTTATGATTTATGGTGTACGTCTGTTGTTAAAACTTGCTTGAGTTGTGGTTAAGACTTGCTTGGTCATAGCTTTTACCCTACATCAGTAGTGCTAAGCTAAACAGAGCTAAGCTAAAGAGACTCCGATATCAGAGTAGCTAGAAAAAGTTCCCACTCACACACCTGTGTGAGCGGGTTTAATTTGTTTTACTCCAAAGTATTTTCTTAATTTTTCCAGCCTGGAAGAAGACAGCACAGCTCACGTTTCGGATGTAACGAAGAGGCGACGCCTGGCCTGGATTGCAGCAGTCAGAAGACCCAACGTAACTTTCAAACACGCACCTGTATCGATGGTGGTGTGCTCAAAGCATTTTTATAAAGGTACGTTATGATTTATGGTGTACGTCTGTTGTTAAAACTTGCTTGTGTTGTGGTTAAGACTTGCTTGGTCATAGCTTTTACCCTACATCAGTAGTGCTAAGCTAAACAGAGCTAAGCTAAAGAGACTCCGATATCAGAGTAGCTAGAAAAAGTTCCAACTCACACACCTGTGTGAGCAGGTTTAATTTGTTCTACTCCAAAGTATTTTCTTAATTTTTCCTTTGCTTTAACAGCAGACCAGCTTATGAAATGCTAGACTGTGATCCTGACTGGGCACCTTCGCTAAACCTTAGGCATGCAGAGCTTCCAGCTGCCACTCCTGACAGGTTTAACTGCTTATGCAGATGGACAAGATTATGACAAAAAGAATCAGCAGGGCATGTAAGTGATCTTCCCAGCACAGACCTCCAAGATCATTGGCCACGTGACTGAGATGGATAATGTAGCTCCTTCAGGTCGTCTTTTTTTATTTTACCTATGTTTTTCTTTCTAAAATGTATCTTGGGATTCCTTTTGATTACAAAATATATTAACTACAGTTGTTTATTGTCCTGATCAGCAACAGATGACACCACACCTCTGGCTGAGATGGAGGAGACGACATCTGATGAAGCAGCCCAGATCTGTCAGGCCGATGATGCTCCAGAGGAAAATGCACAAGAGCTACAGAACTACAGCAAGTGTCACCGTAGACTTAAAGAAATTTTACTCTTGCAAGAGGAGAACAAAAAGTTAAAGGGAGAGCTCTCCAGAAATACTCTGGATGACAATTTCCTCAAAGATCATGACTCAAAGGTGAAATACTACACTGGGCTTCCATCTTTCAGTTTAATGTCTCTGCTGATGCAATTTTTTCCCAGCCTAACAAAGACAGAAAAAATTCCCAATTTCAAATTCTCCTTTTAACTAACATACGTTAGCAGATTAATTTGCCTCTTGAACATATTGCACACCTTTTTGACATAAGCAGACAACATGTGCTATATAAATACACTTGCTTGCTTTGTAACAATATTTGGAATAAAGTACACAATGGCTTACAAACTCCAGCTCTTTATTTCAAAGATGGAAAAGTGTAATCAAATACCGGACAAAAGGTATAGCGCCACATAGTGGCTAACGAAAGAATTGCTGAAAACTGTTTTATTTATTACTCACGCACGGCTGGCCAGAATGACGTGAAATTTTCAGAGATTCATCAGAACACAGACATGATCATAACTGAACATCAACGTTAGTATGACATCATACATGTAACCATGGACACGCCCTTCTCGCCATTCAACCCATGAGCTTATGGGGCGGGGTAGGAAGCTCTTGGAGGTCTAAATTTTTCAACATATGTTGAGGTCACTGTCATATGCAGTCCAATATGGGTGGACAACACATAACTTACAGGGAACTGTTGCCATGGCAACATGGCGACGGTTGACTACACGCCATGAAATTTCGGAAAGTTGTATCTTGGACAAACTTTTTCTGATGTCCACAAAACTTTCCATCAAGGAAAAAAGTGCCACCCCGGATACAATGACATCAAAATACCGGACAAAAGATATAGTGCCACATAGTGGCTAACGAAAGTATTGCTTAAAACTGTTTTATTTATTACTCTAAACTAAATATGTATTACTAAATATGTAAATATACTGTATATACACACACAGTGCAGAGCATTGTTGCTAGATGGAATAATATGTAGATATATAAACACCCAGTGCGGAGCATTGTAGCTAGATGGAATAAATAAGTAAATATATATACACACACAGTGCAGAGCATTGTTGCTAGATGGGATGAAACAGCACAACCGTCTACTTAGTTATCCTATATGGTATGATTATGTACCCATACATATTCTCACCCTCCATAGCGACCGGTATTTTCCTAATTGTATGCTGGAGGGGACCATTGTATGTCTTTTGCATTCAAAACTATTAGGTTGTCACGTCTTTAGCCTATCTCTAAGAGCAGCCCTACTTACGTTGTACAGTCTGACAGCCGTTGGGAGTAAGGACCTGCCAAACCTCTCGGTTGTGCACCAAGGATGATGTAGTCTGCTGCTAAATGAACTCCACCGTGCGTTCAGTATGTCCTGCATAGGGTGGAACTCGCACTCCAGCAGAGATGACAGTTTAGCCACAGTCCTTCTCTCTCCTATCTCCTCCACTGGGACAACGCGCTACCCCAGGACAGAGCTAGCTTTCTTGATCTGTTTGTTCAGTCTCTTCCTATCGGCTGCCATAATGCCACTGCCCCAGCAGACCACCGTGTCATACAATGTCTCCAGCAGCGCCCCTTGTACACCAAAAGACCTGAGTCTCCTCAGTAGGAACAGCCTGTGCTGTCCCTTCTTGTACAGTGCGTCAGTATAGTGTGACCAGTCTACTTTATTGTTCAGATGAACACCCAGGCACTTATAGGATGTCACCATCTCAATGTCTGTTCCCTGTATATTTACTGGTGATGTGAGGTGTTGTCCTGAAATGAGAGTGGAGGACTTCAGCAGAGGCACATGAGTGAAAGTTTGGACACATTGTTTTTGGGCACAATGACTACGGCACCTCCACCTAATGCTGCGTGGAAGAAGTCGATTGGAGTAAATGGCCAGCAGGTAGGGTTCAAAGCGAGGGAGGACGGGCGGCGGGTTCCGCGGTCGCGCGGGTGGGCGAAGGCCCGTTTACACCTGCCTGCAGGTTTAATTATTATTATTTTTCTCTATTATTCTGCCTAAATGATCGCATTTTTCACCCTCTGAATGTTAACCAAAACGCGATTTTTTTTTGGCAAACCCCTCTGACCGGGCAAAAAATTCGATAAACTGGAAAAGATATGTGCCCCCCCACCCCTCATTTTTGTGGGTGGGGTCAAACGTACAAGGTCTATGGAGACTGGAGACCATAAACTTCGCCGTAGACACATCAAATTTGGGTGAGGTGTGAATCACCTCAAGACATGCAAAAAACATCATTGGGACCCATACCCACCGCCAACAGGAAGGCCGCCATCTGGCCTCAAAGTCGCCCCACCTTCCAATTCGGAAAAAAGTCACACCTCGCATTTTAACGCACTTGTCCTAGGGACCAGATCCAATTGAGCTCATTTTTACAGGTGGGCATCTACAGGCATTGCCCATTAAAAGTTATATAAATTAAGTCAAAATCTCAAAAGGCGTGGCCAGGGCGCCATGGTGAAGATTGACTCCTCCCCTTACAAATTCAACCAGCTGTAACTCCCGCAAAACTTGTCCGATGTCCACAAAACTTTCCATCAAGGAAAATAGTGCCACCTCGGATACAATGACATCAAAATACCGGACAAAAGATATAGCGCCACATAGTGGCTAATGAAAGAATTGCTGAAAACTGTTTTATTTATTACTCACGCACGGCTGGCCAGAATGACGTGGCCAGGGCGCCATGGCGAAGATTGACTCCTCCCCTAACAAATTGAACCAGCTGTAACTCCCGCAAAACTTGTCCGATGTCCACAAAACTTTCCATCAAGGAAAATAGTGCCACCCCGGATACAATGACATCAAAATACCGGACAAAAGATATAGCGCCACATAGTGGCTAACGAAAGAATTGCTGAAAACTGTTTTATTTATTACTCACGCACGGCTGGCCAGAATGACGTGAAATTTTCAGAGATTCATCAGAACCCAGACATGATCATAACTGCACATCAACGTTAGTATGATGTCATACATGTTACCATGGACACGCCCTTCTTGCTATTCAACCCATGAGCTTATGGGGCGGGGTGGGAAGGTCTTGGAGTTCTAAATTTTTCAACATATGTTGAGGTCACTGTCATATGCAGTCCAATATGGGTGGACAACACATAACTTACAGGGAAGTGTTGCCATGGCAACATGGCGGCGGTTGACTACACGCCATGAAATTTCGGAAAGTTGTATCTTGGACAAACTTTTTCTGATGTCCACAAAACTTTCCATCAAGGAATATAGTGCCACCCTGGATACAATGACATCAAAATACTGGACAAAAGATATAGTGCCACATAGTGGCTAACGAAAGTATTGCTGAACACTGTTTTATTTATTACTCTAAACTAAATTTGTATTACTCAATATGTAAATATATATACACACACAGTGCAGAGCATTGTTGCTAGATGGAATAATATGTAGATATATAAACACCCAGTGCGGAGCATTGTAGCTATATGGAATAAATATGTAAATATATATACACACACAGTGCAGAGCATTGTTGCTAGATGGGATGAAACAGCACAGCCGTCTACTTAGTTATCCTATATGGTATGATTATGTACCCATACATATTCTCACCCTCCATAGGGACCGGTATTTTCCTAATTGTATGCTGGAGGGGACCACTGTGTAAGTCTATTGCATCTTTTGCATTCAAAACTATTAGGTTGTCACGTCTTTAGCCTATCTCTAAGAGCAGCCCTACTTAGCTTGTACAGTCTGACAGCCGTTGGGAGGAAGGACCTGCGAAACCTCTCGGTTGTGCACCTAGGATGATGTAGTCTGCTGCTAAATGAACTCCACCGTGCGTTCAGTATGTCCTGCATAGGGTGGAACTCGGACTCCAGCAGAGATGACAGTTTAGCCACCGTCCTTCTCTCTCCTATCTCGTCCACTGGGACAACGCGCTACCCCAGGACAGAGCTAGCTTTCTTGATCTGTTTGTTCAGTCTCTTCCTATCGGCTGCCATAATGCCACTGCCCCAGCAGACCACCGTGTCATACAATGTCTTCAGCAGCGCCCCTTGTACACCAAAAGACCAGTAGGAACAGCCTGTGCTGTCCCTTCTTGTAGAGTGCGTCAGTATAGTGTGACCAGTCTAGTTTATTGTTCAGATGAACACCCAGGCACTTATAGGATGTCACCATCTCAATGTCTGTTCCCTGTATATTTACTGGTGATGTGAGGTGTTGTCCTGAAATGAGAGTGGAGCAACTTCAGCAGAGGGACATGACTGAAAGTTTGGAGACATTGTTTTTGGGCACAATGACTACGGCACCTCCACCTAATTCTGCGTGGAAGAAGTCGATTGGAGTAAATGGCCAGCAGGTAGTGTTCAAAGCGAGGGAGGACGGGCGGCGGGTTCCGCGGTCGCGCGGGGGGCGAAGGTCCGTTTACACCTGCCTGCAGGTTTAATTTTAATTGTTTTGACTGTATGTTTATTACCGAATAAAATTCACGTTCATTCATTCATTCAGGCCTTACTGACATCCTACCTGAAACTTATTGTCCTCAGAAGTCTTCAAATGATGACGTCATTCAGGCATCAGGAATTACATCTGTAGAAAAACAAGGAAGTTTAAAGTGACACTAGGTGAGGAAAAAAGGCCAAAGTTACAAGAAAAAAAACTGCAGATTACTGAGAAAGTCATAAAATTTTATGGAAAATGTCATTCAGAAGAATAAAGATGGAAATTTATATGGAAAAAAATAAAAGAATAATTGCATTGGTTTTTGAAAAAATGTCTCCAAACCAACTGCGATGATGTTTGTGGTGGTGGTGGTGGTGGTGGTGGGGGGGGGTTAACAGTTTGTACATTTGCCGCTCAAGTAACTTAATTATCTAGTGACATCCTGTTTTTGTATTGAAGTGGATTACTAATCTCAAATCTTAACAAATGCATTAAATGTAGACTCTTGTGTATTATTAAAGAAAACAACAACAACAAAAACAACAACAATTCACATGGAAGGTCTGCTGTTTGTTGACACATCCCCACATTTGGCAGCAGGGTCCTGTTCACTGGTCCATTTTGCAGAGGCATCCATTGTGCTCCCTCCTCTGTTCTATGTAGACACAAGGGAGAATATATCACACAAAATAAAGATAAATACAAAAAATATTAAACAGGCCCTCTCTGAACTAAATAGCAACACTCTTTGTCTGTCAGGTGCTTAGGCCATGATAATGGGTCATCTTCAAGAACAAACTGGTCAGACTGGTGGTATAACTTCTACTTCCGGCGCCACACGAGTCGGCTGCCTTTTGCAACAGCGGCTCAATTCTGAGTCTTTTTTTCCCCCTTCCTCTCTCTTTTTGATCCGGTTTTCACTCCAGTTAATATCACGGACACACAGATCGTCCCAAATGTCTCCCGAGCCAGTGGACGGAGCCACTGTTTATAGCAGGAGACGGTACAGCAGGGAAGAGCTGCTAGCACTCAACCGCCACCCAGTGCTAACGGAAAAACTCGACATACCGGGAGTACTGAGGTGCAAACGCCATGGTTGCCGGGCTGGAGTAAGGCGGAAGACAAAGAATATAAGGTACAGACCCTCTCTGCCATCCAATGTCATGGGGAATGTACGGTCATTAATAGGAAAGGAAGATGAGCTAGCGGCTATCTCCCGCTACGATAGCATATACCGAGAATGCTCTCTCCTTTTGTTTACCGAGACGTGGCTATCCGAACTAGCAGCAGATGCTAACATGAACTGGAGGGTTTCCATGCGATACAGGCAGACCGAACACCAGACAGTGGCAAAGCAAGGGGCGGTGGAGTGATAATGTATGTTAACAACAACTGGTGCAGACCGGGACACATCACTGTTAAACAACGGCACTGCAGCAGACACTGAGTTGCTAGCTGTTAGCATGCGGCCTACATATCTCCCGAGGGAATATTCATACGTGATCTGCATTGTTGTTTATGCAAATCCGACGGCGAACGCTGGGACAGCGTGTGACATCATCCATTCAGTAACCAGCAGGCTGCAGACAGAACACCCAGATGCTCTTTTCCTCATCTCAGGCGATTTCAACCATGTTTCACTGTCTCCCATTCTACCCACGTTTACCCAGTATGTCACATGCCACACTAGAGACAATAAAACACTGGACTTATTCTACGCAAACACTAAGGAGGCGTACACCTCATTACAACTCCCCCCAATCAGGAGATCGGATCACAACTTGGTTCATCAAAGGCCGATGTACAAACCCCTAGTGCACAGACAACCTCCGGCCATGCGCACAGTGAAGTTATGGTCTGAGGAGGCAATGGACACTCTAAAGGGCTGTTTTGAAACCACCACCTGGGAGCAGCTCTGCGAGCTACATGGTGAGGACATTGATGGCCTCACTCACACCATCACGGACTACATCAACTTCTGTGTGGACGACACCGTTCCCACCAAGACCATACGGTGTTGCTCAAACAACAAACCCTGGATCAACCCTGAGATAAAAACACTTCTGAGAGAGAAGAAGAGGATCTTCAGGTCGGGGAACAGGGAGATGCTGAAGTCCGTACAGAGGGAGCTGAGGAGAAAGATCAGAGAAGGCAAGGACAGCTTCAGGAAGAAGATGGAGGACAAGCTGCAACAGAGCGACATCAGTGGGGTCTGGAGAAACCTTAAAACCATCTCTGGGCTCCAGAATACCTCCCCCCAGGCCACGGGGGGCAGGGAGTGGGCGAACAATCTGAATCTGTTTTTCAATAGGTTTGACCAACCGCCCTCCCCCCTGACTGCACAACAACCACTGCTGCCTCTAAAGACATCAAGTCCTGCTGCCCACTCCCCACTCCACCAACACCCCCCCACTCCTAACACACAGCCCTGACTAAGACCCAGGTGAGGACGGAGCTGAGGAAGATCAAGGCGTGGAAGGCGTCGGGACCGGACGGCATCAGCGCAAAGCTCCTCAATTCCTGTGCAGACCAGCTGTGTGGGATTGTAACGTACATCTTCAACCTGAGCCTGAAGCTGGGGAGGGTACCACAGCTGTGGAAAACAACTTGTGTTGTACCTGTACCAAAGACTTCCCGCCCCAAAGACCTGAACAGCTACAGACCAGTGGCCTTGATGTCCCACATGATGAAGACCCTGGAGAGACTGCTCCTTGCTCACCTCCGCCCCCTGGTGGGACCAGCGATGGATCCACTCCAGTTCGCCTACCAGCATGGCATTGGGGTGGAGGATGCGGTGATATTCCTCCTTCACCGTTCTCTGTCCCACCTGGAGAAGCCCGGGAATGCGGTGAGGATCATGTTCTTTGACTTCTCCAGTGCTTTCAACACCATCCAACCGATGATCCTGAAGGACAAGCTGCTGTGCACAGGGGTGGACCAGCACCTGTCATCATGGATCCTGGACTACCTCACTAACCGGCCTCAGTTTGTGAGAACCCGGGACTGTGTGTCCGACACGATCATCGGTAGCATGGGGGCCCCCCAGGGAACGGTTTTGGCTCCCTTCCTGTTCACCCTTTATACTGCGGACTTCTCACACAACACAACACACTGCCATCTACAGAAGTTCTCTGATGACTCTGCAATCGTTGACCTCATCTCCAATGGAGATGAAGCTGAGTACAGAGGGCTTATCCAGGACTTCAAGGACTGGTGCCATCAGAACTGCCTCCAGATCAACGCGAGGAAAACTAAGGAGCTGGTGGTGGACTGCCGCAGGCAAGGACAACCCCTCACAGCACCAGTAAATATACAGGGAACAGACATCGAGATGGTGACATCCTATAAGTACCTGGGTGTTCATCTAAACAATAAACTAGACTGGTCACACAATACTGATGCACTCTACAAGAAGGGACAGTGCAGGCTGTTCCTACTGAGGAGACTCAGGTCTTTTGGTGTACAAGGGGCACTGCTGAAGACATTCTATGACACGGTGGTGGCATCAGCCATCACTTTTGGAGTGGTATGCTGGGGCAGTGGCATTACGCCAGCCGATAGGAAAAGACTGAACAAACTGATCAAGAAAGCTAGCTCTGTTCTGGGGCAGCGCCTTGACCCAGTGGAGCAGATAGGAGAGAGAAGGACAGTGACTAAACTGTCATCTCTGCTGGAGTCCGAGTTCCACCCTATGCAGAACATACTGAATGCACTGAGGAGCTCATTTAGCAGCAGACTACATCATCCTAGGTGCACAACCGAGAGGTTACGCAGGTCCTTCCTACCAACGGCTGTCAGACTGTACAACCTAAGCAGGGCTGCTCGCAGAGATAGCAAAAAGACGTGACAACCTAATAGTGTTGAATGCAAAAGACACAATAGACTTATACAATGGTCCCCTCCGGCATACAACTAGGAAAATACCGGTCGCTATGGAGGGTGAGAATATGTATGGGTACATAATCATACCATGTAGGATAACTAAGTAGACGGTTGTGCCGTTTCATCCCATCTAGCAACAATGCTCTGCACTGCGTGTGTTTATATATTTACATATTTATTCCATCTAGCTACAATGCTCCGCACTGGGTGTGTTTATATATCTACATATTTATTCCATCTAGCTACAATGCGCCGCACTGTGTTTTTATATATCTACATATTATTCCATCTAGCTACAATGCTCCGCACTGTGTGTGTTTATATATTTACATATTTATTCCATCTAGCTACAATGCTCCGCACTGTGTCTATACATATATATATACAGTATATATATATATATATGTGTGTGTGTGTGTGTGTGTGTGTGTGTGTGTGTGTGTTCATATGTACATATGTATAATTGCTGCTCTTGTTTCTTTTTTTTTTCTCTTGCCTTCTGATTGTTGCTCTGAGTGTTGCTATCCCTGTGCTGTTGCAATCCTGGAATTTCCCCATTGTGGGACTAATAAAGGCTTATCTTATCTTATCTTATATAGTTCCCTCATCATCTCCTCCTCTGTGAAGGGTAGCTGCTGACACAGCGGGCGTGTCATTTAAGCAACATGGGCTAGCAGCTGTGGGACTGTCTACAACGGATACAGGTCAAGTGGACCCCTGACCAAGTGGGCACCCCAAGTGGACCCCAGGATCCAATCTGTATATGTAAGGGCCTGCACTTATATAGCGCATTTCTAGTCTCAAAGACCACTTAAAGCGCTTCACTAGTCGTCGGCCTCCGTCGGTCTATGATGACCATGGAAGAGAATCCTAAACGTCTACTCTGCTGAAACAGCACCGCCTGTGGCTGAACAGGCCGATGCACGAATGGCAGTCCCTGTCACACAGGTCGCACTTGTGGGTGCTGGGTCTGTGCTGGGTCTGTGGCGGTTCTTCCTGCGGGTCCTTTTTTCATCTGCTGCAGCAGTCAGTCTCTCTTCACCCGCCTTGAGCTGTCTGGTCAGGGTGCCTCTCCATTTGGAGCGGTCCGTTGCAAGGTCCTCCCAGCGCTCTGTGTTGATCTCCAGGGCCTTCATGTCTCTCTTGCAGACGTCTCTAAAGCGCAGCTGTGGGTGGCCAACGTTTCTCCTGCCAGTCGCCAGTTCTCCGTAGAGGACGTCTTTGGGGATTCTGCCATCCTCCATACGGTGAAGATGGCCTAGCCAGCGGACCCTGCGCTGCCTGAGTAGAGTGAACATGGAGGGAAGGCCGGTGCAGGACAGAACTTCTGTGTTGGGCACTTTGTCCTGCCAGGATATGTCCAGGATGTGGCGAATGCAGCGCAAGTGGAAGGAGTTCAGTCTCTTTTCCTGCCGGGCGTATGTTGTCCACGTCTCACTCCCATAGAGCAGTGTGCTGATGACGCAGGCGTTGTACACTGCCATCTTCATCTTGACAGAGAGTTTGGGATTCTTCCACACTCGTGTGTGGGAGAATCACTTCACTACCACTAACCCTCTATTCTAAGGGCCTATAGGAGACAGCTATCTAGGGACAATTTAGAACAACCAGTTAACCTAACATGCATGTCTTTGGATTGTGGGAGGAAATCAGAGCCCCCAGAGTAAACCCACACAGCACAGGGAGAACATGCAAACTCCACACAGAAAGGTTCCTGGGGATTCGATCCTGGAACCTTCTAGCTGTTAGGCAACAGTGCTAACCACTGCACCACCGTGCTGCCCATGTACATTTTGGCTGTACAAGTACATTTTCAATCCAGTGATTTACAAACTTATTCATAATTTTCTGAAGCCTCATTCAGAACATTATCGGGCTGTCTACACATCCGGGTACTTCATGTGAACGCGCAAAGCGAGGAGGTATCAAAACCCGGCAGTTTACCATTGAAACAATGCGGCATATCAATATTATGACGAGCTTTCACCGCAAGATCGGATCAGATATGATCAAAAACTTTAAATTTGTGATCTCAAAAAGTGTCCCTACCGTCTACCAGCCAGTATGTGGAAGAATGATTCAACAGCGTGTCCAGAAACAATATTTATTGATATTTTTAACAACGAATAAATGCGCCAGCTTGGCTGTACATTAGCGGAACCCTCAAATAATAGAAAAAAAATTGTACCTGCTGTGGAAATCCCCAAAAAGCCGTCATGTTTAGGTTTGCTAAATTTGTCCACCGGAGCTCAAAGGAAAAACAACCTCCCGTCTCCTGTACAGGAGACGCTGTTATACACTGGTAAAAAAACAAAAAACAAACAAACAACAAAAAAACCCCACTTCATTTCAGCTCTACAGAGCTTTGGTCCATTTGTCAGCCGGTGAGTGTCAGTCTTATTTTTAAACTAGTTTAATTGCAGTGTTAATATATATATATTAACGGCTGATAAACAGCTCAAACTGGAATTAATATTTCTACCGAGTCGATGCGTTTCTATGCTCATGCTATTTTAGCTGTTAACTCCCTCTGATGAAAATTCAGGTGTTTTTCACATGTTCACATTAACTTTAAGTTTAGGCAAGTTACTTAATAAATAAGAGTCATGGCTTGGTAAACAGACATACAGTATCTCACAAAAGTGAGTACACCCCTCATATTTTTGTAAATGTTTTATTATATCTTTTCATGGGACAACACTGAAGATATGACACTTTGATACAATGTAAAGTAGTCAGTGTACAGCTTGTATAACAGTGCAAATTTGCTGTCCCCTCAAAATAGCTCAACACACAGCCATTAATGTCTAAACTGCTGTCAACAAAAGTGAGTACACCCCTAAGTGAAAATGTCCAAATTGTGCCCGGTTAGCCATTTTCCCTCCCCGGTGTCATGTGACTCGTTAGTGTTACAATGTCTCAGGTGTGAATGGGGAGCAGGTGTGTTAAATTTGGTTTTATCACTCTCACACTCTCTCATACTGGTCACTGGAAGTTCAACATGGCACCTCATGGCAAAGAACTCTGAGGATCTGGAAAAAAGAATTGTTACTCTACATAAAGATCGCCTAGGCTATTAGAAGATTGCCAACACTGTGAAACTGAGCTGCAGCACGGTGGTCTAGACCATATAGCAGTTTGACAGGACAGGTTCCACTCAGAATAGGCCTCACAATGGTCGACCAAAGAAGTTGTGTGCACATGCTCAGCATCATATCCAGAGGATGTCTTTTGAAAATAGACGTATGAGTGCTGCCAGCATTGCTGCAGAAGTTGAAGGGGTGGGGGGTGTTGGAATGCTTTTTCTCCCCCTACTTGTTGTCTATGTTTTTATAAGCATTCCTCCCGAATTTGTTGATAAAGGCACTAGGAGAGAGTAAGTCTTGGAAGATCTGTATTTATTTAAGCAGGTTGAATATAGAATTACAGAGCTCTGGGTCAAAATTCTGTCCCTAACAAGCAACAAGTGTTGTCAGGGCATGAAGTCTGACATATTCTGTGCTCTCCCTGACCCAGTTATATATGAGTCCAAGCATGCATTATCAGCCGAAGGCAGCTGCAGCGGTCCATGGAAGTAAAGCAGTCCGCTCCTAATACAGCGTGTAACAACAGAAGGTCGTTCCTCTTCCTAGGTCAGAGTGGCTGAGTTTCGGTCACTCCTTAGCACAGCCGGTTCTCTGTTTCCTCCCATACATCACAAGATGTTGTTATTCTCTGTGCTGGGGCAGAGTTTCACTCCCTTTTTTTGCAGGTAATGAGCCACACAGTTGGCAATATATTTCCATTGTGGTACATTGGTTATATTACCTAAGCATAAGCAGAGCACACATATTTTGAGTCACACAGACAACTGTTATATATGATTATATTGATCACTTTACTCATCTGGGGTCAGCCTGTCAGTGCTCAGACCATACACCGCACACTGCATCAAACTGGTCTGCATAGCTGCCATCCCAGAAGGAAGCCCCTTTTAAAATAATGTTGGCCACACAAAATATTGACACTTTGGGCACAATTTGGACATTTACGCTTAGGGGTGTACTCACTTTTGTTGCCAGCAGTTTAGACATTAATGGCTGTGTGTTGAGTTATTTTGAGGAGACAGCACATTTACACTGTTATACAAGCTGTTCACTGACTACTTTACGTTGTATCAAAGTGTCATATCTTCAGTGTTGTCCCATGAAAAGATATAATAAAATATTTACAAAAATGTGAGGGGTGTACTCACTTTTGTGGGATACTGTATGTGTAACTCATGTCAAAATTTGATAGGGATCAAAAGATAATTTTGCTCTTACCATTCATTTCAATGGAGATTTTTTTTTTCCAATTTAAGGTTCCATATGCACTGATGTGTATAAAAAACCTGGATAGCTCACGCCCCATTCGAGAGTAGAGAGCCGAGTGGAGTCAGGTGGGCCACTGATCTCTAGAAAAACTAGATGGATCATTGGTGGCCAGAAGTGAAACCCCTGGCTGGCCACTTTTACCTCAATAAGTTCCCCCAAAATTAACAGATTTTGAACCTTTTGGTATGGAGACACAGTTTATAATTTTGTTTAACTGAGCTGGAAAAGCTGACACACAGACAGAAAAACATGCCCAAATAAGTAACTACATGTTAAAAAAAAAACAAGCCCAAAAATCCACAACCCACGACTGACAAGATTTGTAAGTGACTTTTGAAAAAACAAGCCCAAAGTCACTTATAATAAGCGGACTTGGCAACTATGGCGCTGCAGGGGACTCTTGCCAGATGAGAACCGTTTTAACACCACAGAAAAAGAACTAGCACATCCGTTAGCTTGTTAGCTGTTAGCTCCGTTAGCGCTCCGGGTGTTTCTGGTTCTTTGCCGCTGTTCCTGGCTCACTGACCCGGTTTCGACCCGATCAGACTCGGCAGACGTTCACAGATGAAGCATTATATTAACCCCTTGAACTCTGGTCAATTTCCCTAAAAATGCCTAAAAATAACATACCCAAAGTAAATCAAAAGCTGTTCTTCAACCCTTTGCAGCATCTTCATGGGGTTGGTCTCATTTAAAAGAAAGCACTTTGAATTTTTTGGCAAAACAGTCATAATCTCTCCAAGTCCACCTGCCACTGAGTAACAGTTATCTAAACATAATGAATTTGAAGAAAATAAAGTTCGCCTGGGTGTTTTTTTAGATACAAATGCTTGCAAATAACACACAGCTGTCAGATACTGGCTGGAAAATGCAACAGAAATGTAGAACCAAGTGTTATCAAGCTGAGGTCAAAATTTTGTAACAATACCACAGAAAATGAATATATTACACAGCTTTTTTCTCAGGTTGTTCCCAGGCGTTTTTGAACTGTGCCAAATTGTGCCAAATGGCACAGTTTGGAAAAACATCTATAACTTTTGAATGCTTCAACATAGAAGCTTGATCTTTGGCTCTAATGAAAAGTGACACTCAGGGCTGTGTGTGTGTGTGGGGGGGGTTGTTTATTCATTCATGAATGAATGAATGAACAAACAAGCCCCCCACACACAAAGAAGCATGCCACGTAAAAAATGTGTGGCCTTTTTTTACAAGAAAAAATAACCTACAGTGCAATAAAAATTATACTAAAATATCTGCAATGTAGAGGATAACAACTCTCCCCCCACCCCCCGCTACAGAGGAGCTCGGCGCACAAAAAACGGTCCGTCAACGGAGGTCAAAAGTCATTTTTATTACTGTTTTCATTGATAAAGAATAATTTAGCTTATAACACTTACCTGTCCACAACAGCAGTGTCGTTGGTGAACATCTGTTCCTCATTGTCAGATGAACATGAAGCTGGTCCGGTTGTTACGGACTCGTGGTTCTGGTCACCCGACCCGGTCAAACCATCTCCGCTTCCATGATTGCGGTTTTGGCGAACGAGCTTTCAAAACAAATAAGAACAGCAGTAATAAAAAAAGACTGGCTAACGCTACCGTTACACACAGGTCTCAATGTGTGTCACCCAGCGGCTTAGACAAAACAGATTTTATGCACGGGACGCATGCGTTTCAATCACCGAACTTCTCTGCTTCAATTGGCTCATTGTATTTGCGGTCGTTGGTAGGCAGGTCCTTCTTGCTAGGTTTTCAGTCATTGGTTCTTCAAGGTTTCAGAAACCCAATTCAAGGCTCTTATTAGTCGAATGAGAGGTCAATCAAATCTAAACCAATCAAACACTCCTTTGGCTTTCTGTTCGAGGCTGTGTCTGTACTGGAAGAACAGAAATGCAGCCTTTTTTTTTTTTCAGTGCGCACTGAGATGTATAGTGCGCACTAGGACGCACAAGGACACACTATGACGCAGAGACGTGACCGCCCTCAGAATCCCGGAGTTCAAGGGGTTAAAAGATCGATCTGCGGATTTTATGGATCGATATCGGCTCAGTCAAATGTGGATCGATCCAGATCATTGTATCGATCTTTTGAACCCACCCCTGCTCACGGGCGACTCATGCAGTCCCTGCGGGCGACCTGGGGCCCGCGGGCACTGTGTTGGTGACCACTGCTCTACATTGTGCAAGAGGTCCATTCTGTGTCGACAAAAGAGAAAGACCATAGAGAAGATTCATGGATGTAGTGAAGGAGGACATGGAGAGGGTTGGTGTTACAGAGGAAGATCCAAGGGATATAGGGTGAGATGGAGACAGAGGATCTGCTGTGGCGACCCCTAAAGGGAGCAGCTGAAAGAAGAAGAAGAATACTGTGTCGACATGTTGATAAAGACTATAGAAAGGCTCTTTTTATAGTGTGACCTATGCGGGGTTCTCACAAAGAAGAGAAGCAGATGGTTGTGACGAACAGGCTTTATTCACACACACCCTGAGCACAGACAGGAGGGGAGGTCATTCTCCCAGACCTCCGTTTCAATCATGGTTATACAACACATGATTCATCTTGCCCTAATCCTGCCTATAAAACACTGCTGGGTCATTATAACACAGTTATAATGACGCAGCAGTATAATAACTCAGTAATAACATTTAACAAACACACAAAATAATGTCCACTGTTGCGAAGCATGCTGGGGAAATCCCTGCTCCCCCCCCCTTAATACAGCCCCAACGTTACATTGCCCCCCCCCCAGACTGGTTTCTGTCCCCAGAAAAATTAAAGTCCAACTCAAAAGTCCAATACGAACTCGTCCAGTTGTCGGGATAGCCTTCGATGCCAACGACCAGCACGTACGGGCCCCCTAGTGTCCATTTGAGTCTCGGTCGGAGTATCTGGTCAGGATGAAAGCTCCAGTTCGACCACCAGTGGGTGGAGGCTGATACGGGGCGAGACGGTCACGGTGGAGCACCACGACCCGGTCCCTTTTCCTAAGCCTCACCCTGTACACCACATCCGACAGTCTCTGCAGAACCACGCACGGTCCCGACCAATGACTCGCCAGCTTCGGTGATCGTCCTCTTTTTCTCTCAGGGCAGAAATCCCAGACTCGATCTCCCGGTGCAAAGTCCCTCCCCTGGCAGCAGGAGTCATACGCTCGCTTCTGCCGACCCCCCGCCGCTGCCAGGGCCTCTCTAGCCAGTTCGTGCACCGTGTGGAGACATTCTTTTAAACAAAACAAGTAATCCAACCCGGGTTTTCCCTCCACCTCCGGCTCGGGGGGGTGGGGGGGGATACCAAATCCACTGGTGTGCGCAGCTCGCGTCCAAACATGAGCGCTGCAGGGGTGCACCGAGTAGATTCCTGAGCTGCCGTCCGGTACGCCCATAGAACAAAAGGCAGATGCAGGTCCCAGCCTCGCTGTCGCTGGTCCACTAGGATAGCGAGCTGGGTGGTGAGGGTCCGGTTGAATTGTTCGACCAGGCCGTCGCTCTGTGGATGCAGCGGGGTGGTCCGCGTCTTCCGGATGCCCAGCCACTTGCAGACCTCTCCGAAAACCTCCGCCTCGAAGTTCCGACCCTGATCGCTGTGCAGCTCCTCCGGTGCACCAAACCAACAGAACATTTCGTCCACCAGCTTTGATGCCGTCATAGCGGCGCTCTGGTCCGGGACCTCGTACACCTCTGGCCACTTACTGAAATAATCCATTGCGACCAGCACATAGCGGTTCCCCCGGTCCGTGGTCGGGAAAGGGCCCAGAATATCCACTCCCACCCGCTCCATCGGTGCTCCCACCCAGTACTGCTGCAGGGGAGCGTGGGATCGCTGAGTTGGCCCTTTCTGAGATGTGCAGGTGTCGCAGCAGTGGACATGGAGCTCCATGTCTTGATGACAACCGGGCCAGTAGAACCGGGCTCGAAGGCGCTGCAGCGTCTTTGTCACCCCGAAGTGGCCCGCCCCTACTGCCCCATGAACCAGCTGGAGTACATTGGGCCGGAGTCGGCGAGGAACCAACAGCTGCCAGATGTGCCGATTCCCAGCTGGAGTCTGCCACTGTCGATACACCACGCCCTCGTGGCAGCGGAGATTGGCCCACTGGCAGCGCAGGGCCTTAGTCTCTGGGTCCAGCTGACACAACCACTGACACAACCTCCCAGGCGGGCCACTGTCCTGCGTCCAGCCACTGTCGAACCCGAGAAATGACCGGGTCTCTGTCCTGCTTGCTCTGCAGCTGCTGCGTGCCAAGGACCTCTGTGACGTCATCGCTGGGGGAGGCTGCCTGATCACCTGAGGAGGGGCTGCGCGTCGCTGCGTTATTTCTGCTCGCAGCGGTCCGGAGAGCAGCGGCCCGTTGGCAGTGACGACACTCCTCTTGGTGCCGAGACAGCGCGTCAGCGTTGGCATGGAGGCGGCCTGCCCGATGCACAATCTGAAAATTATAATCCTGCAGTGCCTCCAGCCATCTCGCCAACTGTCCATACGGCTCTTTGAAGTTCAATAACTAGGTCAGGGAAGCGTGATCCATCCTAAGATGGAACCTCCCCCTGTACACATACCGGCAGAAATGATGCAGTCCTTGAATGACAGCCAACAGCTCTCTGCGAGTCACACAGTAATTCCTCTTGGCTCTGCTGAGAGTGCGGCTGGAAAAAGTGACTGCCTGTTCTCCCTGCTCTCCCTCCTGGATAGTACACCCCCGATGCCCTGGTTGCTGGCATCCGTATCCACGATGAACGGGCGGTTCGGGTCGGGATACTGCAGGATGGGGGCCCTGATGAGCGCCGCACAAAGCTGGGAGAAAGCAGCAGCACAGTTCTCACTCCACTGAAACGTGCGTCCTTTCTGCGTCAGCTGATGCAGCGGGCTGGCGATGGTGGCAAAGTTTTTCCACAAACCTTCTATAATAGGAGGCCAATCTGAGAAAACTCCTCAGTTCTCCCACGTTCCGCGGCACTGGCCAGTCTCTCACCGCCACCACTTTTTCTGGGTCGGTGGCGACTCCCGCTGCGCTGACGACGAGGCCCAGGAAAGTGGTCTCCCACCAGAATAGGTGGCATTTTCTAGGGTGTAACCGTAGCCCAGCCTGTCGGATGGCGTCCAGTACCTCTCGGAGATTTGACAGGGCACTGTCAAAATCAGCTGCATGCACCAGTAGGTCATCCAAGTAAACAACGCAGCGACTCCGGGGCACGTGAGCCAGCACTCGCTCCATCAAGCGCTTAAAGGTGGCCGGGGCATTGCAGAGTCCAAACGGCATCACTTTAAACTGGTACAGTCCCTGCCCAATGGAGAAGGCTGTTTTTTGGCGGGCCTCGGGTGACAGTTCTACCTGCCAATAGCCGCTGCGTAGATCCAGCGAGCTGAACCAGATGGAGCCGGCGATGTGGTCCAGCGCGTCATCGATGCGGGGCAGGGGGTAGGAATCCTTTTGGGTGACGTCATTCAGGTGCCGGTAATCTACACAGAACCCCCATGACCCGTCCTTCTTCTTGACCAGCACCACCAGCGCCGCCCAGGGGCTGCTGGAGGGCTCAATGACGTCTGCCTCCAGCATTTCTTGCACTTTTTGTTCTGCTGCTGCCCGCCTTGAAAAGGGCAGCCGGCATGGGCAGAGTCGAATCAGCCTGGTCTCACCGGTGTCGATCTCGTGCTGCACCAAACCGGTCCGGCTGCATTCCTCATCCTTCGCGGCGAAGACACCCATATAACAGTCCAATAGTTCCCCCAGCTGGCGTCTCTGTTCCGGGTCCAGCCCGCTACAGCTCCTCTGAAATAATTCCTCGACCGCCTGCTGCATCTCTGCTGACACGCTGACCCCTCCCCTTGCTGTCCTTGTGTGTGCTCGTGCTTTCTCTGCCCGCACTGGTGGTGTCATCATGTCCGGTCCTCGCAGTGGCCTGCCTGGTCCGGTCCATCCTGGCGGTCCCTCGATCGCGCAGTCCCCCATGTTCCTTCTCTGGGTTCTGCTGTGGAGCGTGATGGTCCGGTCTCCCAGTTGGAGGGACGGTCCGGCGGTTTCGATCTTGGCGTTCCAGGCTGTGAGCAGGTCTAGTCCAATAATACAGGGGTCTTGGATGTCAGCCAGCCAGAACGGGTGTTTTATGTTCTGACCGGCCACCCCCACCACGAGGACTCTCCGCCCCCCCAGTCTGGCGCGCTCACCGGTAGCTGTGGTGACGCAGCGGTCGGTGGGTTCCCACCCCCGTGGGGCCGTCTTGTTCGTGCCCAGCAGCACACCGGGTCGTACCAAGGAGATTGTAGAGCCACTGTCAATCAGGGCCCGGATCAACGTCTTCTCCAGGCTGCACTGTAGATACATCCCTGGAGAGTGTCCAATTCAACCCACGCGTGGCGTCGGCTCGTCAGAGGAAACATCTGCGGGAGGCGGCCTGTTCCCATCCACGCCACCTTGCTCTAGTTTAACACCTGCGAGGGGCCAGTTTGTCGTGGGGTGGGTGCGGGGCAGTATCGTGCGATGTGTTCCGGCTCTCCGCAGCGGAAGCACCCTTCCTCGCGTCGCCGCGGCCATCTTCTCCATGGATGCGCCGCTGTGGTCTGCCATAATTCCTCCTCCTCCTCCTCGCTCTCAGCCATGGCCTGGAAGGTTCTTTGTCTGTGCGTCGACGCTTCAGTTATGCGATTCATCAGCGGTTCCAGCTGCTCTGCTTCTGCCACCACAGTCTCCCAGTTGCTCGCGGCGTGGATCCGTACGTGGCTCTGGAGCTGGGCCGGGCGGAGACCTTGGATGAAGTTCCGGAGGGCGAGCTTCTCTACCACCTCCGGTGCGAAATCTGGGTAGCTGCGCCGTGTTAGCAGCCATATGTCCGCCGCATAGGCTCCTACGCTTTCCTGGTTGCTTCGACGGCGGTGGGTCAGCTGTTCCTGGGCGTGCTCAGTGTTCGCCATTCTCCCAAATCGTCTCCGGAGCGCTCCTTGTAGCGCTGGCCAGCTGCAGCGCTCCTCAGTCCGGAGATCAGAGAACGTGCAGAGAGCCCTCCCTTCCAAGGCCAGCGCGACTTGCACGGCGGTTTCCTCTGGTGACCAGCCGTTCAGCGCGGCGGCCAGCTCGACCTGGATCAGATAGTCATCCAACGGGGTCTCGCCGTTGAAGCGGGGAATCTTGGCCCGCTGCCGGACGAATGGAACAGTCGCTTCCTGATCGATCGCCGCTCCTGATCTTCGTGGAATCGCCAGCCCGTCCTGCCCTGAAAAGGGCGGGAAGCGGGGCTGGTTTGCTCTGCTCTGCCCGCTCTGCCTTGAAAAAGGCAGAGGGCGGGGTGCGCTGGCCCCGTCAGGTCCGCCGCTTCGTTCATCCCGGCGAGCGGCTCCCGGGGGTGGTGTCTCGGTCCCATCGTCCGTCGCCAGCTGAGTGATGAGTCGCTCCAGCTGCTGAATCTCCATTCTGATCCTGGCTTCCATCTGCTCCATCCCACTCCTGAAACCAGTGTGACGTATGGGGGGTTCCCACAAAGAAGAGAAGCAGATGGTTGTGACGAACAGGCTTTATTCACACACACCCTGAGCATAGACAGGAGGGGAGGTCATTCTCCCAGACCTCCGTTTCAATCATGGTTATACAACACATGATACATCTTGCCCTAATCCTGCCTATAAAACACTGTTGGGTCATTATAACGCAGTTATAATGACACAGCAGTATAATAGCTCAGTAATAACATTTAACAAACACACAAAATAACGTCCACTGTTGCGAAGCATGCTGGGGAAATCCCTGATCCCCCCCCCCCCCAATACAGCCCTGACGTTACACTAGTAAGCATTAAAGATGCACTCAGGCGGCTCTTAACCTCTTGCACTCCGGGATACCGCGGGCGGTCACGTCTCTGCATCCTACTGCATCCTCATGCGTCCTAGTGCGCACTGAAAAAAAAAAAAAAAGCTGCATTTCCGTTCTTCCACTACAGACACAGCCGCAAACAGAAAGCCAAAGGAGTGCTTTGATTGGTTTAGATTTGACTGACCTCTCATTCGACTAATAAGAGCCTTGAATTGGGTTTCTGAAACCTTGAAGAACCAATGACTGAAAACCTAGCAAGAAGGACCCGCCTACCAACGACTGCGAATACAACGAGCCAATTGAAGCAGAGAAGTTTGACGATTGAAAGCGTGCGTCCCGTGCGTAAAATCTGTTTTGTGTAAGCCGCCGTGTGTAATGGTAGCGTTCGCCAGTCTTTTTTTATTACTACTGTTCTTATTTGTTTTGAAAAATCGTTCGCCAAAACCGCAATCATGGAAGCGCAAAACCGCAATAATGAAATCATGGTTTGACCGGGTCGCGTGACCAGAACCACGAGTCGTAACAAGCGGACCAGCGTCAAGTTCGTCTGACAGTGATGAACAGATGTTCGCCAGCGACACTGCTGTTGTGGACAGGTAAGTGTTATAAGCTAAATTATTCTTTATCACTGAAAATAGTAATAAAAATTACTTTTGATCGATCGGTAAATTACAACTGTGTGTCATCGCCACATGACGGACCACCAAAATGACTTTTGACCGCCGTTGATGGACCGTTTTTTGTGCGCCGAGCTCCTCGGTAGGGGGGGGGGGGGGGTTGTTATCCTCTACATTGCAGATATTTTAGTATAATTTTTAATGCACTGTAGGTTATTTTTTCTTGTAAAAAAAGGCCACACAATTTTTACGTGGCATGCTTCTTTGTGTGTGGGGGGATTGTTTGTTCATTCATTCTTTCATGAATGAATAAACAACCCCCACACACACAGACACACAACCCTGAGTGTCACCTTTCATTAGAGCCCAAGATCAAGCTTCTATATTGAATCATTCAAAAGTTATAGATGTTTTTCCAAATTGTGCCATTTGGCACAATTTGGCACAGTTCAAAAACGCCTGGGAACAACCTGAGAAAAAAGCTGTGTAATATATTCATTTTTTGTGGTATTGTTACAAAATTTTGACCTCAGCTGGATAACACTTGGTTCTACATTTCTGTTGCATTTTCCAGCCAGTATCTAACAGCTGTGTGTTATTTGCAAGCATTTGTATCTAAAAAAAAACACCCAGGCGAACTTTATTCTCTTCAAGTTCAGTATGTTTAGATGACTGTTACTCAGTGGAAGGAGCACTTAGAGAGATTATGACTGTTTTGCCAAAAAATTCAAAGTGTTTTCTTTTAAATGAGACCAACCCCATGAAGATGCTGCAAAGGGTTGAAGAATAACTTTTGATTTACTTTGGGTACGTTATTTTTAGGCGTTTTTAGGGAAATTGACCAGAGTGCAAGGGGTTAAACCATCTCAAAAACAATTGTGTATTGCCCAAAATAGTATATTGTGGCTTTTTACCCACAAAAAACTTTCATTGCCTTAGAATTGCTTGGAAAGCGCTTTTAAATCTTGCACCTACTTAAGTATGCACAACTCTATGAATATTCTAATTAGCTCCACCCATACTCCCACCCACCAGTAGGTGATGCTGCAAGGCCAGCCTCTCAGAGGAGAGGAGAGGGGAGGGCTCTCCTCTGACCCGAAGACTGCTATGCAAAACAGAAGTCTTCATCCCCATAAAACTATACGTGTCCACCTCGGCGTGCGTTTTCACGCTTCCCAGCCGCAAGCTGCATGGAGAGTATCACTGTCTGGTCAGAGAACTTCGGCCGGTTTTCAAGCAGTATTTTTGGCTACAAAAGTGCAGTTTGATGACCTTTTTCTGTCTACCCCAACCCGTTCTGCTCTCCCCGACCTCCAGAGCTTGCATGTGATTGGTCGCTGGGACTCCTGGTGGGTGGGCTGCTAGTCTGTTTACGACGCTTTGCATAAAAGCAGAAATAGCCAACAGTTGCAAGAAGTTATCTTAAACTTAAAAGAAATGCTAGCTAGATTGCGAAAATAGGCTAATCATTGAATATGTTAACATAAAAGAGGAAATAGCTTAACACTGCACAAAGTTAGCTTAAAAATGTTTAAACCTTTTGCAAGGGTCTGAAGATTCCATCTCATTAACTCCCATTATAATCACTTAATTTTTCTGAAAAACCTACCTGAGTTTAAATGCCAAAATTTCAATAACCATAAAATTATCATTAAGCTGAAGGGAAGCATAAAACATAAGTTGCAGAAGTCGAATTTCAGTCCTTCATTAAACTCCATTACGTTTTTTAGATAAAAAATGGTACGTTTTGGAACTAATGGAACCACACATGTCCTGAAGAAGGTGAACCTTTGAGAATGAAGTCTGTAGAATAAAAACTGCAGAACTAGTTAGTGACCAAAAAACAGTGGAAGAAGGAGGGAAACATCTGTCAGAAAAGAGGAGGCGTTTACTTGAAAGAGCCAACAAACAGTCTCCAGCACGTGCCACCTGTGTGCATCTCCTGTGTCAGATTTCAGCCCACGTGACCACACTCTGACCTCCATCTTTATGCGGGGAGCAGATTAGTAAATCAGCGCGGGATTGGCTCCAACACAAAGAGGGATTAGCACGTCTGCATACGACCTTTTGTGCATGGCAGGATGTGGTTGAGAAACCAGACCATCGATGGCAAAGTAGCTTATTCCGGCTTGCTGAAATCACCCCGAGTGCTCAGATCTTCTGATTGTGGACCTTGACCTTGACCACAGGTGTAAATTCCAGTGGAAAAAACAAAAACCTTTCTACAGTAGATCATGTTACAGAATGGAATAAAAATTAACTTTCAGCACAAATGCTAAGAATACATGCAAAACAAATACATTTAGGGGGAAATTTGCAATTTATGATTTTTCCCCTCATAAATTTACAATTTTTTTGTTATTAATCTGCAACTTTTTTATATTTGTAACTTTTTTCTGAAGTGCAACTTTTTCTCATTAGATACTTTTTTCTCATTAATCTACAACTATTTCCTCATTAATTTTCAACTTTTTTCTTGTAAATTTGGATTTTTTTCTCATTAATCTGCAACTTTTTTGTAAATTTTTAACTTTTTTCTTAAGTTTGCAACTTTTTCTCATTAGATACTCTTTTCTCATTAATCTACAACTTTTTTCTCATGCATCTGCAACTGTTTTCATTTAAATTTGCAACTTTCTGTCATTTTTCTGCAACTTTTTCCCCATTAATTTGAAACTTTTTCTCATTAATTCACAACAATTTTGGACATTTTTTCCTTGTAAATTTTCAACTTTTTCTTGGAAATTTGTGATTTTTGTCTCATAAATTTTGGAACATGGGTATTGGTTAAATTTTTATTTATTCTACGTAATGGCTAATTTTTCTTGAGAGAATTGCAAAATTTTCTGAGGAAAATGTAATTTCCTATTTAGAGCTTAATTGAACATCAAGATAATTGACTCAAACTTGGTGTTTTTCCAACAGCTTCCAGCTCTTGTCCACTTCCTGCTCTCTCGAGACTTCTGCAGTACCGTTCCTAAAGTAACATACTGCACAGATGCTCACATATGCTGTATATTAGTGACGACCACGATACGGTCGATTTCAAACATCATCTCCGTCTGTATTTTCCTTCCCTCAGGTCGCTCATCCTTCCATCCGCTCCCAGCTGCTTGGCTACATCTACAACGGTTTTCTCCTGCCCGCACTTGCTCCCGCTGTCCACAAGGTGTTGCACTTTATTACCGTTGGCTGCTACTTTCTGTAGGTCAGGAGTCGATCATCTCTGCTGAAAATCCACAGAGAACTGTGAAATACTACTAAGGAAACTGGAAAGGTATGGGATAAGAGGGGTAGGACTGAGTTGTGTGGAAAGTTATTTAAATAACAGACAACAATTTGTACAAATTGGTGAGCACAAATCACCCTTCATGGACATCACTTGTGGTGTGCCCCAGGGGTCAGTTTTGGGACCCAAACTCTTTATTTTGTATATAAATGACATATGCCAAGTATCAAATTTTCTGAAATTTATTTTGTTTGCGGATGACA
Source organism: Pholidichthys leucotaenia (assembly GCA_020510985.1). Classification (NCBI taxonomy): domain Eukaryota; kingdom Metazoa; phylum Chordata; class Actinopteri; order Cichliformes; family Pholidichthyidae; genus Pholidichthys; species Pholidichthys leucotaenia. The sequence continues at coordinate 101,394,176 of CM035836.1, forward strand.
CAAATATCCTTTGCACTGGTGAGAATTTGCAGCAGGTTTTAGAGGTGGTCACAACTGAAATGAAAAAGTTAACGCAGTGGTTCAACAAAAATAAATTATCTCTAAATCTAAAAAAACAAAGATTATGTTGTTTGGAAATTTTAAAATAAATCATGAAATAATGGTAACGATAGATGATACCAGAATAGAAACAGTACAGGAAAATAAGTTTCTGGGGGTGACGCTAGACAATAAAATTTGCTGGAAACCTCACATCAGTCACATCCGGGCCAAGTTGGCAAAATGTATAGGCATACTGGGGAAGACAAGACACATCTTGGACTATAAATCATTGGTCTTTCTGTACAATTCACTGTTTTTACCTTATCTTAACTACTGTGTAGAAGTCTGGGGAAACACCTACAAGACCAACCTACAGTTAATATGCACATTACAAAAAAGAGCTATAAGGATAATAAATAATGTAGGATATAGAGACCATACCAATTCGTTGTTTTTAAAGTCACATGTCATAAAGTTCATCGATTTAGTTAAATTTAAGACAGCACAAATAATGTACAGGGCAATTAATAATCAACTCCCAACTAATATACAAAAAATATTTAAAAAAAGAGACAATGATCATAATTTGAGGGGAGACTTAAACTTTACAAAACCCAAGATATGAACAACCAAGAAAAGTATGTGCATATCTGTCTGTGGGGTGGATTTGTGGAACAGTCTGGAGCCGGAACTGAAACTATGTACAAACAAAAATCAATTCAAAAAGAGGTATAAACATTATTTACTGAAAGGATATATGTTAGAAGGGTAGTATTTATATGTACGGTTCACTATGCTCACTCTGGGACATTATGGGACACTATGGAATGGTGGGTGGGACAGCATTGTGTATATCTGCGTTGTTTGAGGCTGGTTTTGATGTATGGACATTAATGTATGTTAGGATGGATGGGTGTTAATGTTGATATGTAAAAAATACAGTAAATTGTTTACTTGGGGTCTTAAAGGTGGTAATTTGTATATAATTCACATGGGTGTATCTATGGAAAAGAGGAGATGGAATTAATAAGTGTTCACTTCTTCCTTCTCCCTTTCGAACACTGTATACTGTTACTTTATTGCATTTGTCGTTTGTTTTGTTTTTGTTATACTTTTTTGTTCGAAATAAAGTATCTATCTATCTATCTGAAACATTCATTCATTCATTCATCTTCTTCCGCTTAAACCTGTTCGGGTCACGGGGGGGCTGGAGCCCATCCCAGCATCTTTGGGCGAGAGGCAGGGTACACCCTGGACAGATCGCAAGTCCATCGCAGGGCCAACACAGAGAGACAGACAACCATTCAGTCTCACAGTCATACCTAAGGACAATTTAGAATCCCCAGTTTGATGCCAATTAACCTAACTTGCATGTTTTTGGCATGTGGGAGGAAACCAGAGAAATCCCAGAGTAAAGGTGCGCCCTGGACTTTGGTTAGACCAGCTAGCAATCATTGTCGATCAACAAGACAGGGCCGCGCCTCTTCTCTTCCCTTGCTTTTGGAAAATAGATTTGATATCCTTTCTCTGGAGGATTTTCCCCACCTGGACGCTGGCCGTCCGCCTGTGGCTGCCCCCCCTTCTCCTTCAGCGGCGGCTCAAACCTGCAAACCCCGGATTAAGACTACTATAGGCATGCCAAATTACACACCAGCTCCAAAAAGAAGAGAGCGCATCACCCCACCTTCACAACAACATCATCAACAAAAGCATTCACCACTTCAGAAACCACTAACAAAGCCCCCCCAGACGATGCTGGTAATTGGTGGCTCGATTATGAGGAACTTCAGAAGCAGACTGTGTGACTAAATTTTTTCCAGGGGCTAGAGTGTCTGACATTGAGGCTCTTACCCCTGACCTACTAAATGAATTCCCCCACATTAAAACTGTCATAGTACATGTAGGATACAACAACATCCCAGATGAAGCGTCGGAGATCTTAAAGAGTGACTTCAGGAGCCTTCTGTCCACTCTTATGAACTGTGGGAGACGTGTGTTTATCTCTGGGCCTTTGGCACCTTTCAGACAAGGTTGCAATTATTTTAGCAGAACTCTCAGTCTTAATACTTGGTCGTATTCTACATGTCCTACTTTTAACATTGGTTTTGTTGACAATTTTAGTCTGTTTTGGAACCGCCCATCACTTATGGGGCCTGATGGCATCCATCCAAATAGACTTGGTGCATGTGTTTTAAGGGGCAATCTGTTCTATTCCATTCAGCGTTTTTTAATGCAGTGACTGGGATTTGGTGCGTTAACTCACTCCGAAGTTCCTGGGTCTTCCAACCAGCCCTTTTTTTGTTTCCACTTCTCATATTAATCCCATCAATCCAAATAATCCTCACTGTTTGGATCAGTCTTCAATTTATAACCCTACAGAGACTGTGTCTGTCTCCCGTTACCCAAAATATTATAACCCAAGACAAATACAACACAACTTGATAAATACACGTCTTTCTGCAGCTCCTCCTCATCCACCACCCCTCAACTTTGCCCCTGTCTTCTCCCTTAGAGAACCTTTCTCTACTCCCCCCAAAGTTAATAAAAATATAATGCATAAACATCCCAAAGTGTTTATACAAAATGTTGGTAAAACTCAAATCAAACCTCAAGGCTCTAAATTTAATAATTTGGCCTCTGTTCCTCCTCATAATTTAAAAATTAAATGTGGTTTATTAAATATTGGGTCTCTAACTCCCAAGTCTCTACGAGTTCATGATCTATTAATTGATCATCAGATCGATTTAATATCCCTCAAAGAGACTTGACTAGGGCAAGATGATTATGTTGGTTTGAATGAATCAACTCCCTCTGGTTATCTAAACTATCATAATCCCAGAAGTTCTGGTTGTGGAGGAAGAGTAGCGGCAATTTTCCTTCCCTCAGGTCTCGCATCCTTCCATCCGCTCCCAGTTGCTCGGCTACATCTACAACAGTTTCCTCCTGCCTGTATTTGCTCCCGCTCTCCACAAGGTGTCGCACTTTATTACCGTTGGCTGCTACTTCCTGTAGGTCACGGGTCGGTCATCTCTGCTGAGCAAAATCCTCAGAGAACTGTGAAACAAATTACTGATAAATTTGCTCTTTATTTCTGATGAATCTGAAGGTTATTACTGGCCTGTGAATGTTAGTAATAGGAGAGGTTTTATATCTTATATATGCAGATTTTTTTTGTCAAAAACTTCCTAGTTTTCCAGTGAATTTGCAGCTGTTTCTTTGTACATTTATGGGATTTTTTTTTTAATATCTCCTATAATCAGGCCTGACAACATGCAGCTTCACCTTTTTCTTGTAAATTTGCTGCTGTTTATGCAAAGCTTTGGTGACTTTATGTGTAAGTGTGCAAAATAAATTTATTTTCACAATTTTTTTAAATTTTTTTTAAATTAAGATTTCTATTTTGTCACAAATGGGCTTTTTTCTCTCTTAAATTTTAAACTTTTTCATATAAATGTGTGACCAATTGCTGTTTTTTGAGTTGTTATTCATAATTAAAGGCTTTTTTCCTGTAAATTTGTAGATTTCTTTTAGTAAATACATTATTTTTCTCTTATAAAGTTTGCAGCTTTTTCATTTTAAATGAGATTTGCCTCTTTTAGTTTTTAACTTTACCTGTAATTTTGTGATTTTTGTCATGCAGATTTGCAAGTTTTTACACTTCATATTTTTTAGTTTAAAAACTTTTAATGTAAATTAGCAATGTTACAGTAAATTTAGCATCTCAGATTTGCCAACTTTTTCCTTGTAATGTGGTGGATTTCCTCATAAAATTGTAACTTCATTCTTGTAAATGTGTGACTTCATTTTCCAAAGTTTCCTCCATTGATCGCCACCTTGCAAATTATAATTTAATTATACAGAATAAAAATTTAAACAGCATCCAGATCAGTGTTCTAGGTTTACTAAAAAAAGTTGCACATTTTTCAGGAAAAAGTTGGAAATTTACATGAAAAAAGTTGGAGATTTTTAAGAAAAAAGTTGCAATTTTGCACAAAAGTTGCCAATGTGTTAGAAAAAAGACACATTTATGAGAAAAAGGCAAATCTGCAAGAAAAAAACATTGAAAATTTGCAAGAAAATTTGGAAATTTACAAGAGAAAAATCACAAATTAATGAAAAAAGTTGGAAATTTTTGAGGAGAATTTTGAAGAATTTTTGAGTAAAAATGGCAAACTTATAAAGAAAAAAATAACAAATTTATGAGAAAAAAGTTGCAAGTTTTTCAGGAAAAAGTTGTAGATTTATGAGGAAAAAGTTAGATATTTACAGGACAAAAATAATAAATTTATAAGAAAAAAGTTCCAAATTTTCAGGTAAAAGCTGCAAATATACAAGAAGAAAGTTGCAGATTTACAAGAGAAAATCACAAATTATTTAGAAAAAAGTTGCAGATTTTTGAAAAGTTGCAAATCAACAAGAAAAAGGTTGAAAATTTACAAGAAAAAATTGCTGTCATGATGGCCGCTGGGCCGTCATCTGCCTCATCACCTCCAGCTGCGCATACACCGGCAGGTGCCAATCAGCGGCCTTTAAAGGCCGGCATCACTGACAGCTCGGCACGGAGTCGTCTGTCGTCTTTGCCTGGAAATGAGCCAAGACCACGACCTCAAGCCAAGCTGAGAACTTCACGTCAGGACCGGTCACGTAAGAGATCTCTTCACTCATCATCCCCTAGCCTTTTCCCCTGTGCACAGGTGGACCTCCCTGGTGGCGGACCAGCCTCCCCGACCAACGGGGCATCGCCTCCTCCATCGCGGAGTTCCTCCTCACCCCCACAGCTACGGGCACCACGAGCACCACGTCGCACAGGCACTCGGAGCCAGCAGAACATATCCTGTGACACATGCAAGTAAGCCTAACCATCTACAATTACCCGCCATCGCCGAACAGCTGTAATTGTTTATGCTTGTGTGTTCCAGGGTTGCCAGGTCACCACCAGAACTGCTCAGCTCCTGTGACCAGACATCTATCCTCGCACTCACACACGCACTACACTCACTTTCACTCAATAAAGAATAATTGTCTATATCTGCTCGTGTCAGCGTCTGTCTCCTGGGTCCTGAAACATGTCAGTACGACTCCGTCAAGTTGACCCAGCGGACAGTGCGCTGTGGCGCAGACTAAACACCCTTAGCGCTCGGGTAGATATGATAGCACACCAACAGATGGTTATTCTTAATCAACTGACTCAAATTAACAGCCGGCTGGATCGTCTGGAAGGACACCAGACGTTTCCCCTGGCCGCCAGAGCTTTTTCAACCCCTGCAGGCTTATCGCCTGGTCAAGCTAACACACTACCTGCACCTCGCCTCACCCCCGTGCCAACCCCTGCCCGGTTTAGCGGAAAACTTGGGGAGGCACGCGGTTTCATTCTACAATGTGAGTCAGTATTCCTCCGCGTCCCGGGAGACTTTGCCATTGATTCAAGTAAGATAGGATATATCATCAACTTGTTGGAGGGTAGAGCCTTAGACTGGGCATATACAGTTATGGCCAAACCAAGTTATCCTGTGTTAACTTACCAGCAGTTTTTGGCAGAGTTTATGGACGTGTTTGATCATACGGACAGGGGTGCAGTGTTGACAGAACGACTGTTGAGCCTGCAGCAGGGTAATAGATCCGCTGCTGATTACGCCATTGACTTCCGGGTCTTGGCCACTGAGATTGGGTCCGGGCCTGCGCTCAATGCGCCACTGGGAAAACGTCATCTTCCCCCCCGGCGGGCCTGTTACATCCTCTGCCTGTTCCTTGTCACCCCTGGTCCCATGTTGCCATGGACTTTGTGACTGGCTTGCCCCCCTCTGATAATTTCACCACTGTTTTGACGATTGTGGACCGTTTTTCGAAGGCAGCCCATTTTGTGCCCCTTCTGGGGTTGCCTTCGGCTCAGGAAATGGCGGACCTCCTTGTCCAGCATGTGGTCAAGTTTGGAAGGCGTTCTGCGCAACATTGGGAGCCACAGCCAGCCTCTCCTCTGGGTATCATCCTCAGAGCAACGGCCAGTGCGAACGGGCTAACCAGGAGCTAGAGGCTGCGCTGCGTTGTGTCATCTCCTCCTGTTCCTCCTCATGGAGCAAGCATCTACCTTGGATTGAGTACGCACATAACACCATGGTCTCTTCGGCCACGGGACTTTCCCCCTTCAAGGCGTTGCTCGGATTTGATCCACCACTGTTCCCTGAGGAGGAGAGGGAGGTAGCGGTCCCTTCTGTACAGACCCACGTCAGGTGCTGTCAGCGGGTCTGGTCCATTGCTCGCAGGGCCCTTCTGAGGACTACTGAGCGCAATATCCAGGTGGCCAACCGTCATAGGAGGCCCGCCCCGGACTACAAGGTGGGTCAGAAAGTGTGGTTGTCTACTCGGAACATCGGTGTGCCGGCTGAGAAACGCAAGCTAACTAAGCGCTTCATCGGTCCCTACACCATCCTTCGTATTGTCAATCCTGTATCTGTGCGTTTGTCTCTCCCCCCTTCTATGCGCATCTGCCCCACCTTTCATGTCTCCCAGGTCAAGCCATACATCTCTGATCCGTTGTGCCCGCCCCCCGCGGCTCCTGCCCCCCCGAGGATGATCGATGGCTATCCAGCCTGGGGGGTGACTGCCATCCTGGACGTGCGCCGGCGAGACCGGGGTCTTCAGTACTTGGTGGACTGGGAGGGCTTTGGACCGGAGGATCGTTCTTGGATTCGCCCAGCGTTGATCCTGGATAAGCAGTTGATCCGCGACTTCCATCGGGCAAATCCAGGTAGAATTGGGCAGGCGCCTGGAGGCACTGCTAGAGGGGGGAGTACTGTCATGACGGCCACTGGGCCGTCATCTGTCTCATCACCTCCAGCTGCGCATACACCAGCAGGTGCCAATCAGCGGCCTTTAAAGGCCGGCATCACTGACGGCTCGGCACGGAGTCGTCTGTCGTCTTTGCCTGGAAATGAGCCAAGACCACGACCTCAAGCCAAGCTGAGAACTTCACGTCAGGACCGGTCACGTAAGAGATCTCTTCACTCATCATCCCCTAGCCTTTTCCCCTGTGCACAGGTGGACCTCCCTGGCGGCGGACCAGCCTCCCCGACCAACGGGGCATCGCCTCCTCCATCGCGGAGTTCCTCCTCACCCCCACAGCTACGGGCACCACGAGCACCACGTCGCACAGGCACTCGGAGCCAGCAGAACATATCCTGTGACACATGCAAGTAAGCCTAACCATCTACAATTACCCGCCATCGCCGAACAGCTGTAATTGTTTATGCTTGTGTGTTCCAGGGTTGCCAGGTTGCCACCAGAACTGCTCAGCTCCTGTGACCAGACATCTATCCTCGCACTCACACACGCACTACACTCATTTTCACTCAATAAAGAATAATTGTCTATATCTGCTCGTGTCAGCGTCTGTCTCCTGGGTCCTGAAACATGTCAATTGCAGATTTACAGGAGAAAAATCGCCACACGAGTTGGCTGCCCGTTGCAACAGCCTTTTTTTTTTATCTTCCTTCTTCTTTCTACACCTTTCACTCTATATATATATCACGGACACACAGATCGCCACAAAGGTCTCCCGAGTCGGCGGACGGAGCCACTGTTTACAGCAGGAGACGTTACAGCAGGAAGAGCTAGTGCTAGCTAGCACACAACTGCCACCCGGTGCTAACGGTGAAACTCGACATACCGGGAACTGTAGCGAAAACGACGCGGGTGCCGGGCTGGAGTTTAGGCGGTGCGCAAGAAATATAAGACAGAATAATAAAGAGCGATGGCAAGAACCAAGCAGACCGCCCGTAAAATCTACTGGAGGAAAAAGCCCCCCAGGAAGCAGCTAGCCACCAAGGCTGCTCGGAAAAGCAATGGCGGAGTGAAGAAGCCTCACCGTCACAGGCCCGTGGCTCTGAGAGAGATCCGTCGCTACCAGAAATCCACGGAGCTGCTCATCCGTAAGCTGCCCATCCAGCGCCTGGTGAGGGAGATCACTCAGGACTTCAAGACCGACCTGCGCTTCCTGAGCTTCGCCATCATGGCTCTGCAGGAGGCCAGCAAGGCCTACCTGGTGGGTCTCTTCTTCGCTAAGAGGGTCACCATCATGCCCAAAGACTTCCAGCTGGCCTGCCGCATCCGCGGAGAGAGAGCTTAGACTTTCTGCTGCACATTCACCAACCATAATGCTCTGCACTGTGTGTCTATATATATATATATATATATATATATATATATATATATATATATATATATATATATATATATATAGTAATATGTACATATGTTTACTGACATAACGCACGGCTCAGGAGACACGCACACACAGGCTTAGAGCAGTTCAAAGAGTTTATTAACAGCAGGAGTGTATGAGTGTGTGTCTGCGGGATGCAGATGTGTTGGTGGTGGCGTCTGCTTCAGGCACAGAGGCAGATGACCGTTCGGCCGAGCAACCCTATGGAGAGAACACAGGGAGAGGGTGACGGGCATACACCAACACAGGATGAATTGTGGCAAGAGAAGATCTTACTTGAGTTATCAGGACAGCTGGCACAGCAAGGGGAACATAGCCCGGGAGACAGCCACCTGGAGAGCTCCGTGCAGCAGCGAAGGATGGGCGATGGAATGGAGACATCCGCCGCCGGGGAATCCACCTGTGCACAGGGGAGCAGACTGGAAAGGAGGTAAGGGTTCTTACCCAGAATTGCGATGCTGAAGAAAGTAATGCTCACAGTGGTGAGGGAACGAAGTCTGACGGCTTCAGGCCGAGCCTCCGGGCGAGACGGCCTTTATCCCTCGCCGCTGATGATTGTCAGGTGCGTGAGCAGGTGGCGCCGCTGATGAATGGCGCGGCGTGACATTTACTAGCTGTTCTTGTTTTTTCTTGCCTTCTGATTGTTGCTCTGAGTGTTGCTATCCCTGTACTGTTGCAATCCTGGAATTTCCCCATTGTAGGACTAATAAAGGCTTATCTTATCTTATCTTATCTTAAAAAAGTCACAAATTTTTGAGAAGTTCCAAATCTGCAAGAAAAAAGTTGAAAATTTACAAGAAAAATTTGCAAACTTTAAAGAGAAAAATCACAAATTAATGAGAAAAAAGTTGGAAAATTTTTGAGAACAAAGTTGCAAATCTACGAGAAAAACAGCTGGAAATTTACAGAGAAAAAATGGTAAATTTATAAGGAAAAACTAAAGTTAGGAGAAAAAAGTTGCAAATATATCAAGAAAAAGTTACAATTTTACAAGAAGAAAGTAGGAGATTTCTGAGGAAAAAGTTGCATCAGAAGTTGTTGCTCCTAGCATCCTCAGAGCTTCGCTGATCTGCGTTTCTAAACATTCATGTGTCTGTGTGCAGCTGACGGTGGAGGAGGTGACGACCACCACGGCGTACCTGGACCTGTTCCTGCGCTCCGTCTCTGAGCCGGCCCTCCTCCACACCTTCCTGCCCTTCATCCTGCTGCACACGCACGACAATGTGCACATCCTGGACACGCTGGTCAGCAGGGTCAACACACCCTTCCAGGTATCATACCCCGCTCCACTTTGTTATTGACCCAAGCTTATACTGCAGTGTGGATAACTATCTGCTCATGGCCTAGGGAGGCCAGCATATGGGGCCAGCATTTGTCGCTCATAAGGACCTCTGTCTGGCGGGTTGACCAGCTCCAGAATCAGAATCAGGTTTATTGCCATTGTTCATGTAGTACACAAACTAGGAATTTGTCTCGGTACAATGCTGCAACATTAAACATGATAAGATAAGAGAAATAAACTATACATGTAATAAAGTGTAGGATAAGATTAAGTGATACTGGTCAACAGTTAAAATATATATTAGCCAGCAGCAGATACTGTGGAGAACTATATAGTGCAGTCGGTAATGCAGGAAGAAAACAGTGATGATTGACATGAGTCTGGTTGAGCTGCTGTACATGGTGCACGAGAGTCACTTAGTGTTCAGCAGTCTAATGGCAGAGGGGAAGAAGCTGTTCATGTGACGGGAGGTTTTAGTCTGGATGGACCGAAGTCTTCTACCAGAGGGGAGGGGAGCAAACAGTACGTGACCAGGGTGTGAGGGATCGGCTATGATCCGGCCAGCACGCCTCCGGGTCCTGGAGATGTACAGATCCTGGAGAGATGGGAGCTTGCAGCCGATCACCTTCTCAGCAGTGCGCACGACGCGCTGCAGCCTTAGTCTGTCCCTGGCAGTGGCTCCTGCGTACCACACGGTTATGGAGGTGGTGAGGATGGACTCGATGATGGCTGTGTAGAACTGCACTAACATCTTGGTGGGTAGCTTGAGCTTCCTCAGCTGCCGCAGGAAGAACATCCTCTGCTGGGCTTTTTTGATGAGTGTACTCCAGGTACAGTAGTTCTCATAACTGGACAATTCACATTTAATGTGACTTTTCTCTGTGTTTCTGTCAGTTGGGTACAGTGTCTTTGGCTCTGTTCATGACTCTGATTGGCCTCTTCTGTGAAGACGTCACGCTGCAGCTGGTCTTCAGGTCAGTTTTTACAGCTTCACATTTCAACATGCAGGAAAGAAGGAGTTCAGGAGGCTTGATTCATAACTGAGCAGCTTGCAACTTTTCTCTCATTAATTTGCAACTTTTTCTTACAAATTTGCAACTTTTTTCTAGTTAATTTGCAACTTTTTCTCATTAATTTGCAACTTTTTCATGTAAATTTGCAACTTTTTCTCATTAATCTGCAACTTTTTTCTTGTAAATTTGAAACTTTTTTACTTGAATTTGAAACTTTTTTCTCATTTACTTGAAACTTTTTCAGTAATTTGAACCATTTTTCATATAAATTTGCGACTGTTTTCATCGTTAATTTGCAACTTTTTCTTACTAATTTGAAGCTTTTTCTCATTAATCTGCAATTTTCTTGTAAATTTGAAACTTCTAGAATTAATTTGAAAATTCTGTCATTAATTTTCAGCTTTTATAAATCTGCAATTATTTCTCATTAACCTCTTGCACTCCGGTCAATTTCCCTAAAAACGCCAAAAAATAACGTGCCCAAAGTAAATCGAAAGCTGTTCTTCAACCCTTTGCAGCATCTTCATGGGGTTGGTCTCATTTAAAAAAAAACACTTTGAATTTTTTGGCAAAACAGTCATAATCTCTCTAAGTGCTCCGGCCACTGAGATAAAGTCATCTAAACATACTGAACTTGAAGAAAATAAATTTGGTCTGGGTGTTTTTTTGGATACAAATGCTTGCAAATAACACACAGCTTCAGATCTGGGCTGGAAAATGCAACAGAAATGTAGAACCAAGTGTTATCCAGCTGAGGTCCAAATTTTGTAACAATACCACAAAAAAATGAATATATTACACAGCTTTTTCCTCAGGTAGTTCCCAGGCGTTTTTGAACTGTGCCAAATTTTGCCAAATGGCACAGTTTGGAAAAACGTGTGTAACTTTTGAATGATTCAATATAGAAGCTTCATGTTGGGCTCTAATGAAAGGTGACACTCAGGGCTGTGTGTGTGTATGTGGGGGGGGGGGTTGTCCCCCCCTCGCTACAGAGGACGGACATCGGCCATCGCTACATGACGGAATAGACTCATGTGGCTATGTGGCGACCGCGGCGCAGTCACCGCGGCTCCCCCCCCTCGCTACAGAAGAGTAGCGGGGGGGGGCATTCACGGTCCGGACGCAGTGAACGAACCGTGTACCGCGGCGCACGCACTTCGGACTTCGTGCGCCGCACAGTTGTAATTTACCGATCGGTCAAAAGTCATTTTTTGATTACAATTTTCAGGGATAAAGAATAATTTAGCTTATAACACTTACCTCTTCACAGCAGCATTGTCCTGGCGAACTTCTCTTCCTCATTGTCAGACGAACGCGATGTTGGTCCGCTCGTGGTTCCCGGTCAAAACATAATTCCATTATTGCGGTTTTGGCGAATGATTTACGACCTTTGTCGTAGGCCTCCGTCGGCCTATGATGACCATGGAAGAGAATCCTAAATGTCTATTCTGCTGGAATAAGTGCAGGTCGCACTTGTGGGTGGTCTCTGTGCTGCTGGGTCTGTACCAGGTTCTTCCTGGGGGTCCTTTTTTTCATCTGCTGCAGCAGTCAGTCTCTCTTCACCCAGCCCAAACTTCTGTGCTTCAATTGGCTCGCTGCATTCACAGCGTTGGTAGGCGGGTCCTTCTTGCTAGGTTTTTAGTCATTGGTTCTTCAAGGTTTCAGAAACCCAATTCAAGGCTCTTATTAGTCAAATGAGAGGTCAATCATATCTGATCTGTTCGTGGCTGTGTCTGTAGTGGAAGAACTTTTTTTTTTTTTCAGTGCGCACTTGGACGCAGCGCCCTCGTGCGTCCTAGAGTGCACGAGGGCGCACAAGAGCGCCCTTGTGCGCTCTGGGACGCAGAGACGTGCCCGTCCGCGGTACACCGGAGTGCAAGAGGTTTTAATCTGCAGTTTTTTCTTGTAAATTTGAAACCCTTTTTACATTAATTTGAAACTTTTTTCATTAATTGGCAACCTTTTTTATGAATCTGCAACTTTTTTCTTGTAAATCTGCAACTGTTTTCTTAAGTTTGCAACGTTTTCTCATTAATTTGGAACTTTTTTCCTTTTAAATTTGTAACTTTTCTTGAAGAAATATGCTGATTTATCAGGAAAAAGTTGCATATTTAAATGACAAAAATCACATAGTCATGAGAAAAAAGTTGCAAATTTAGAGGAAAAAGAGCCAAAGTTCCAAGAGACCTAGAAATAAACATTGTCATTAAAACTTTGTAAGACAGCAAAGTTACTGGTAGCCTAAGAATGGTGCACCATACTGAAGAAAAAAGTGGGAAATTTGGAGAGAAATGTTACAAATACAGATTTTATTTTGGCCAAAAATTGCATGAAATTGCTTTTTATTGTTCCTAGAGGTTGTCAACACACACATTCAGTAGTGTCTGCTTTCCTAGCTTTCTAGTGTTTGGTGAAAATGTCTGAAATATTCTAAATCACAAATTAATGAGAAAGAATTGCAAATTAATAAGAAAAAGTTGCAAATTTGCAAGAGAAAAAAGTCACAAAATTGTTGATTTTGCAAATCGACAAGAAAAAAAGTTTAAAATTTACAAGAAAAATGTACAAGTTTGCAAGAGAAAAATCACAAATTAATAAGAAAAAAGTTGGAAATGTTTGAGAAAAAAGTTAAAGATTTATGAAAAAAAGTTGGATATTTCCAGGACGAAAATCATAAATTCATGAGAAAATGTTCTAAGTCTGAAAGTGATGCCATTGTGGTTTCATCCATCGCTTTCCCTGCGGTCTGTATCCCCTCCTCCTCCTCAGGTATCTGATTCCTTGCAGCCACTTGAGCAGGAAGCAGCGCTGCTTCTTAATGCAGAAGGACTGCTGCTCCTCCAGCACCTCCTCTTTCCTGGTGCCCCGGAGATCTCCACAACACTCAGTTGGAGCACATCCACTGGCCCAAAGGAGCAGGTGGGTGTAACAAACAGATACAGTAGTAAATACCCTGTAAAAAACACAAATAATCAGTAGAATTCTCTCTCTCGTGTGCCAGATGTGTCAGTGTCAGACAGCGCTGGTTATTGTTGCGGTTCAGACTTTCTGATGGACGTAAACTACCTCCATTACCTCTGGGATGGCCGCCAAGCCATCTCCGTCTCCACCAGGTGAGTTTCTGACCATTGTTCAACCTCTTCACCACTGCTGACCTGGAGGACAGGTCATGGGCGGTGCGGTGGCGCAGTGGTTAGCACTGCACCAGCACAGCCACTCACCCTTGGCCATGGGATCCCTGGTTCGATCCCAGCCCCTGACCAACAGTGATCTGTGGGGAGTTTGCATGTTCTTCCCATATCTGCGTGGGTTTACTCCGAGATTTCTCCGGTTTCCTCCCACAGGCCAAAAACATGCAGGTTAGGTTAAATGGAGACTCTAAAGTGGCCCTAGGTGTGAATGTGTGTGTGAATGGTGAAGGGATAGCGCCGTACCGTGGCCGCTTCAACCATCCAGGTGGATGCCCTCAATTTCCCCTCTGGGGATCAATAAAGTATACAAATTTGTACAAATACAAAATGGTAGGGGAAGGAGTTGAGGGTCCAAAACTGTAACACTGTAAACCACTGTGGGAATGAGGGTTGAAAATGGTTGTATTGTGTATTAGTGCCATCTTCTGGTCAAGAGTCAGTACTGCATATATAATCGGGGAAGAATGCATGAAAAATTTTCCCATCTTCTTCACAAATAGTTACCTCCGCCAGGCCGGAGGCCAGGAGGAGGTTATGTTTTTGCCAGCGTCTGTCTGTTTGTCTGTTGGTTAGCAAGATAACTCAAAAAGTTTTGGACGGATTTCCATGAAACTTTCAGGGGTTGTTGGAAATGGTACAAGGAAGAACTGATTAAATTTTGGGGATGATCCGGATCACCGTCTGGATACAGGAATTTTTTAAAGGATTCTTTAACATTGTGAGATACGGCCATTTTCAACATGTGTGCAGGGGCAATAGAGGGCGCTGGTCCTCGTTTCTGACGAACACAAAATCCGCGTTCTTAAAAGTTTTAGGCACAAAAGCACGCGGAAAACAGTTGTGGGCAGGGCCCGCCAGCGTGCCTGTGTTTGTGTAACGCTGCAAAAGCTGAGACGGCCAGCTGTCCGGCACCAGATTATTTGGCAGAAATTCCCCGGGCAGCCATAGTGGCTGCGCAAAGACGAGCTCTCTGCCGGGGAAGATTCCAAATCCTCTTTTGCGGTGGAGCGCAACCCCAATAAAACCCATGGCAACCTGTCTACCCAATTTGCATCCATCAGTGAAGCCCTGAGTGCTGCTTTCAGTAATCTATGAAAACGCTCGCATAACCCATTGGCCTGTGGGTTGTACGCGGTTGTGCGATGAATTGCAACGCTCGCAGCCTGGGAGTTTGGAGAGGGAGGAGATGGACACAACAGCAACGCTTCAGTTTATTACCTCCGCCAAGGAGGTAATGCTTTTACTACTGAACCACTAATCCTATCATTGTGAATCCAATTGCTAGTCATATGTTTTCATGGTCAAGGAATCAGAAAACGTACACACAAACACTGTATGGGGGGGAACTGTGGCGCTTGGCGGAGGTCTGGGCTCTCCGAGTGCTTTTCTAGTTTTAAAATGTGATGCAGAGATTTGGCCTTAAAAATACATTTACATTTACAAGTTTAAGAGTGTTTAACAGTATAAACATTGTACATGTAAAACGGTACCAAGCGGGTAAGGACGCTGAAACTTTCTGCTTCTAAATCCAACTGTTTCGACTGTTTAGTCTTTTGTAATCTTTATTTTTCTTCCACTTTTCTCCCTGGAACTCTTTGAGCAGCACATGGATCAAATGAGATTTAGTCAGACACAGAAGTTGTGGAAACAATTCTTGATCTCTAATAAACCATTTTGATCATTTTTAACATGATGAGGCATAATTAAAGGCAGTGTTCCAGCAGTTTAGAAGGAGCTTCATCACAGATCTACATGTGACTCAAAGAACTCTGGAGTCATGTTTTCATTCATTTTATTTGTCAGTTCCATCATTATAGAAAATCACAGTTTCACACAGTGATGAACCAGATTAAAGTCCAACAGGTAACCAGACACCAGCTGATCTTTGACACCTTCAAAAACTTGAAAGTCAAACAGGAAAATAGTTTTTTTTTCAAAGTCTGACAACTTTGTGGCAGAAAACAGTGAAAAGAAAAGTTTAAATGATTTTTGGACATATTTTTATTATTATTAAAAAGTAAATCAATGAATAAAATGTCATCTTTGTTTGTGATGGTTAAACTGTTAAAATCAGTGTTTGTCCACATTTATTACTTTAGTTCCTCTGAAGGATTCTTGATCGTGAACAAATGTGTTTCCTGTTTTTATTATTGAGTTCAGAGAAAATCAGAATAAATGTTCCCTTCCTGCTGTAAATCAGTGGTTGTACAGATTAATAATGTCACTTTATAAGAAAAAAGTTCACATTTTATGAGAAAAAAATCACATATTTTAAGAAAAAGTTTAAAGTCACAAATTTAAAAGAGCCTCAAATTTATGAGACAGAAACTTAAAAGAAAGAAGGTGGTAATTTAAGAGTAAAATAAACACACTTATGAGGCAAAAAAGTTGTAGAAGAAAATGACCAGTTTCAACAGGAAAAAAGAGCATGTCCTTTTAGCTTTATAGTGAGGCTGAAATATGTTTGAAGAGATAAAAAGACCAACTTTACTGAATGTTTCCAGTTTTGATTTCATGTAAAATCAGTTTTCTACTAACTGATTGATGGGAGTGATCACTAGAGAAGCAGAGTTTTTACCTCCATCATTCAGACAGGGACTGAAGAATGGGAGGAGTTTGTGGTTGAAGGTCCACAAACACCCCCACCTTCTCAGGACCAGACTGAAGATGGAAACGAACTGAAGGGGATTCACAGGCTTTGTACTCATTTCCATTTCTCAGCACTACAGTCCAGAATCCATTCTGATGACTCAGTGTGATTTTTCCCTTCCTGTTGATCGACTCTCTGGCCACTTTTAAAATCCCACTGAGTCTTTTCTTTAACCTTAACCTCAAAGTAAAATCTGCCTGAAGAGAAACTCGGATTTCCTAAAACAATGACATAACAAGAAAATCTCTCTGGATTGTCTGGTAGTTTCTTCCTCACATGGCACATTGTCTGACCTAAAGTGCTCTTCTACTGGCTCTCCTCAGGGGTGTGTGTTGTCACCACTACTCTTCATCCTGTACACAAACATGTGTCGGAGCAGACATGACAACAGACACATTATAAAGTATGCTGATGACTCAGTCATTGTCAGTCTACTCCAGGATGGTGAGAGTGGCCACGGCCCAGTAGTTGATGACTTTGTTCACTGGTGTGAGGATTCCTACCTGCAGCTGAATACAACAAAAATGAAAGATATGATTATTGACTTTAGGAGGAAAACTCCCAGGCACAAAGTCACCATACTAAAAGGCCAGACCACCAAATGTGTACAATCATACAAATATCTCGGGACGATTATTGATAGTAAATTAAACTTTGAAGTGAACTGTGAAAGGGTGTGCAAAAAGGGTCAGCAAAATTTGCATTGTTTGAGGAAACTGGCACGCTTCCAAACTGACCAAACCATAATGACTATGTTTTATCGGGCTTTTATTGAATCTGTTTTATCCTTTTCTTTAATGTCATGGTTTGGTCAGATAAAACTGAAACAGAGGAAATCCTTGGATCAGGTAGTTAGATGGTCCAGTCGTTTGCTTGGTGAGTCACAGCTGAGCCTGACATCCCTGTACACCAGACAAGTACAGAGGATGGCTGACTCGATTTTAAATGATGACTCCCACCCTTTGCACTGCAACTTTCAGCTTCTTCCCTCCAGACAGAGGTTTGCTGTCCCAAAAAGCAAAACCCAGCGCTACAAAAACAGCTTTATCCCTGCTGCTGTCAAAGAGTTGAACAAGCTATATAATATATTGTACATATTTTATATTTACTTATTTTGTATGATGTGTGCCTGTGTTTGTGTCTATGTTGAATGTAATTAGTGGCTTGTAAATATGGATGTCACCAGACTGCAAAACAAATCTACCTACGGGTACAAATAAAGTAACCTGAACCTGAACCTGAACATCACCATGTTTCACTTGTTTTCCATCCTCAGACAGGATGAGCTCAGGATGTGCTGTATCAGGATCCAGAGTCACATCCACTGCATACTGCTGGACCCTCTTCAGCTCAGCCTCCATCAGCTTCTTCATCTGTTTTCTGATCGTCTCCTCAAGCTGAGCCACAGCTCTCACCACAGTCCCCTCATATGATGGTGGACAGACTCTGACCTCTGTCCAGTCCTTGGTGGGTGGAGCAGCTTTCAGGGAGGAGAAGCTTTTGAGGAGGTGGAGGTGGTCTTCAGACTTTAGGAGCTGCTCCACCTCAGAGCTCCTCTTCATCAGCTCAGAGATTTCCTGTTCCAGATCTTTGATGGAGTCTTCAGCCTGTTTCTCTGTTGTTTTCTGTTTGTCTTCTATCCCCTTGATGAGCTTGTTCAGGCGTCTCTCAACAAACTCCTTCAGAGCAGTGAAGACCTGAACACCTTCTGCATTCTCTCGGTCTGCAGCATATTTACTCTTCTTCACCGACTTTTTGTTCTCCTCAATCTTCAGTCGTCTCTTCTGGATCATCTGCTGCATTTCAGCCTCTGTCTTCCCCAGCTCTGCCTTCTTTCCTTCACATTCTTCTCCCAAAGGAACATCATCATGGGTTTTGTGGTTTGAGTATGAGCAGAGCATGCAGACACATGTCTGGTCGGTCTTACAGAACAGCTCCAGAGGTTTATCATACTTCATACACATCCTCCCTTCCAGGTTCTCCACAGGATCCAACAGTAGATGTTTCTTCAGACGATTCACTGTGAGATTAGACTCCAGGTGAGTCTCACAGTAGGAGATCAGACACACCAGGCAGGACTTCAGGGCCTTCAGTTTGGTTCCAGTGCAGACGTCACAGAGAACTTCTGCTGTTGCTCTGAGCTGCTGCTGCTGGATTTCTGGTGAGATTCACATCTGAACTGAGAAACCATCTCGGAGATGAAGGTGTTGATATGGAGTTCAGGCCTCATGTTGAATTTCTTTTTACACGTGGGACACTGGCAGCTGTTACCAACATCCCAGTGCTGAGTGATGCAGTTTTTACAGAAGTTGTGTCCACATGGTATGGCGACTGGATCAGCGAAGACATCCCGACAGATGGAGCACAGGAAGTGATCTTCAGATTGCACATTGGTGGCAGCAGACATGACTGAACTCTAAGGGAGAAACAGAATAATTTGATGGAGAATAAAAATATCAGCTAAAGTTCTAGTATTGTTTTCCTGTCATATCCATCCTGTTCTTATCAAACATGTTTCTAATAATCAGGTCAGTGTATGTACAGTAATCCACATGAGACCAAAGACCACATTCAGACTAAAAAATCTGTCAGAAACAAATATGTTAAACAGTATCTCTTTGTGATTTTCATTAAAAAAGTCAGATCTAAAACTACTGGCACCCCTACATTTCTGTTAGTTAACACACCAGTTCACCCAGATAATTGCTGTAATTACAAATGCGTTGGTCTGTTCATGTTGATTTCTGTTGTTAATGTTGGAACAACATGGAAAATTAGAGGAATAAAAAGTCAAATGTGAGACATTCCCCACAGAACTCTAAAAATGGTCTCGACACAATTATCGACGCTCTCAACTGAACATTTGCTAGCACAAATCTGTTGGAAGAAACACCTAAATCAGTCACTTCCTGTAACAATCACTGAGTTTCTGACACCTCTCTGCTGGAGTTGATCTCAGGATACAAATACGATAAAATCAGTCAACACAAAGTGATATAATGTGCGTTGTGAGGAACAAAAAAGAAACTAAAAATCTTGTTATATTTATTGGTGATTTAGTAGCAGATGATTATATCTGTATATCTTCTTCATTACTTTGGTCAGTTAAAGTTGTTACCTCCGCCAAGGAGGCGGAGGTTATGTGATCATTGGCGTTGGTTTGTCTGTTTGTTTGTTAGCAAGATAACTCAAAAACTTATGGACGGATTTTCATGAAATTTTCACAGATTGTCAGAAATGGGGTATCCTACAGATGATTACATTTTGGTGGTGATCTGGATCACCGTCCAGAAGAAAACCGCCATTACGGAAAGTGCCATTTTCGTGAATAACTACTGAACCTCTAATCCTATCATTGTCAATCCAATTGCTAGTCATATGTTTTCATGGTCAAGGAATCAGAAAACGTACACACAAACACTGTATGGGGGGAACTGTGGCCGCCATTACGGAAAATGTCATTTTCGTGAATAACTGCTGAACCACTAATCCTATCATTGTCAATCCAATTGCTAGTCATATGTTTTCATCGTCAAGGAATCTGAAAACGTACACATAAACACTGTATGGGGGGAACTGTGGCGCTTGGCGGAGGTCTGCGCTCTCCGAGTGCTTTTCTAGTTTTAAAATGTGATGCAGAGATTTGGCCTTAAAAATACATTTACATTTACAAGTTTAAGAGTGTTTAACAGTATAAACATTGTACATGTAAGAAACTGATTTAAAAAAAAATGAATGAAAAAAATTGATTGTTTCAGTGAGTTTAAAACTAAAGACATTTTAGGATTTTTTTCTATTTTTATCTGCTGACAAAGCTGCTTTTCTTTTGTATTTCCTTTGATTGTTTCATAATAAAAGCCTCCCTGTGGTTTTCAGTTTTACTGTGAAACAACAAAGGAAACAGACTGGTTTATGGACCATTTAGGCACTTTTCCACTTGGGTCAGTTTGGCCCCGTTTGGTACGGTTCGGCCCCCTTTGTCCACTTTTCCATTCAGCACCCAATAGCCTAACAGTTCTGTTTTTTCGGAACTGTTCCAGTTTTATCGGCACCAATTGAGAGTAGATCCAAAGGGTACCGGCACTGTTACGTCAATCCACTGCTGGCCACTGATTGGTCCGAGCGTAGCATCATGAGAGTGGGCGTTATGCTGACCTTCCAGAATAGCTTGCTGGCCGCCATTTGCAATTTTTCGTAGGTGAGCCCACAAACAAGTGATATTATAAACAACGATAGAATGGCTTAACAGAAATCAGCAGAAATCTAACACAGCGGTCCAGCCGAGTTTCCTGTGCGTTTCGGCTGATAAGAGAATGCAGAGTGAAGCAGACTGAGCTTGCAGTGGGGAGCACAAGCAGACGCACTACAAAATAGAAAGAGACGCACCGGGAATTAGACCCAGCCACCCGAATTGAATTGAATGTACAGCCATGACGCACCCAACTTCAGCAGTTGAAGCCGTGATATTGTGATATACAGGACGGTGAGTGATGTGATATTCATATTTTACGTTATTTTTTCCAACGGTAGAAAGTTCACTTAGGACAGACGAAAACTAAATCGTGTTTAAACGATGACCTAGCTCAATGCTACGTCCGTCCTTGTATGTTGCTTTTTTGTGTTGACAATATCTGATGAAATAAGCTAGTTGAAATCCTGGTTTAAAAGGTATTTTTTTTATTTATTTATTTTTTTACATGCTGCACTTTTGTGCTGTGCATGTACTTAAGTTGTGTGTATTTCATTGTAGAGTCCAAACAGGATCTGTTCGGAATGGTGACGTTTTGACACCAATGTATTGTGGCAGGTAAACAACACATCATATTTATAGTCAAATCGTTTGCTTTTTAAGTTAAAGTTTAGGTAAAGTGCCAAATTTAAAGTAGCACAATTTCCACTTAATATGAAAGGGACAGAATTGAGATTTATTTGTGTGAATATTAATTACAGAGTAATTGAAAATGAATGGCACATCCAATAGTAGCCACCATAAAATAAACCGCTTGTTTGTTTATTTTTATCAGATCACTTCTGTGATCCTTTATGAGTTACAGTCATAATAGTGTATCTTGCACCGTGGGGAATGGGAGTTGTTCAGTCACCATTAGAATTTAGTTTATATGTGTAGTCTATAGTATTTCATCTTTAAACTCATCCAGTAATAGAACACATTACAAATATTTGAGACCCATTGTAGTGCTTCCTTTTATATTTTAGCAATACAAGCACAAAACACCACCCACACTTGAAACCAGGGCGACACAGCGGTGGCTAAACTTTTATTAATAACGTTATTTCACACCATCACAACAACTCAGTTTAAATGGTGTAGAGATTGAAAGGGTATCCAAAATTAAAATACTTGGCATAATAATCAATAAAAAACTGTGCTGGAAGTCACATTAATTATATTAAAGGTAAAATATGCAAATCAATCGCAATACTGAACAGAGTGAAATATTTGCTTAATCAACCCACACTATAGACTTTGTATCATTCATTAATACTCCCATACATGACATCCATCCATCCATCTTCTACCTCTTTTCCGGAGGTCCGGGTCGTAGAGGCAGCAGTTCAAGCAGAGAAGCCAATACTTCCTTCTCCCCAGCCACCTGCTCCAGCTCTTCAGAGGATACCAATACCCATACATGACATATTGTACTGAAGTATGGGGAAACACATAAAACATACTGTATATCCAGTTGTTATGCTTCAGAAGAGAGCTATTAGAATAATAAACAAAGCTGCTTACAGGGAACCAACAAACCCACTTTTTCTTAAATTAAAAGCTCTCAGGTTGAAAGATCTGGTTGCCTTTAAAACTGCAGTAATAATGTTTAAAGCTAAGAATCTATCACTGCCCGCAAATATCCAAAAGTTGTTCCAAATAACAATATCATTTCAGAGGAACATGTATATTTCAAAAACGTTCAGTAAGAACTACCACCAAGCAACATTGTGTCTCAAGTGCAAGGAGTCAGACTGTGGAACGCTTTTGGACCTGAATTAAAATCATTTGATTTGATTTTGTATACTTTATTGATCCCCAGAGGGGAAATTGAGGGCATCCACCTGTATGGATGAAGCAGCCACAGTACGGCGCTATCCCTTAACAATTTACACACACATTCACACCTAGGGCCACATGTACAACGCTTGGACAATTTAAACAAAAACTAAAGGAAGGAATACTCCAAACATACACATGTGGACAAAATTGTTGGTACCTCTCTGTTAATGAAAGAAAAACCCACAATGGTCACAGCACAGTGACTACGTGTCACCCTTTAAATAGGCCGATTGACTGATTACAAGTTTGTAGACACCTGTGATGTTAATTAGAGGACACATCTTGGTTGAACATGTCCCTATGGTCACATTATTTTCAATCTTTTCTAGGGGTACCATTATTTTTGTCCAGGCCTGTTTCATGAGTTTGTTTTTTAAAATAATTCTGTTGAACCACAGTTCAAAAGCATTGTCTGATTTTCATTGGTTAATTTTCATAGAATTTTTATTCATTACCACTTTTGTCAGATTCAAGTTATTTCTGTGACCACTGTGGGTTTTTCTTTTATTAACAGAGGGGTACCAAAAATTTTGTCCATGGCTGTATATACAAAACATGCAAAATCGCACAAGGATTATCATATCCAGTCGATGTTGTGCTGTTGCTTAGTTTTTGTCACGATTTGCCTTGGCTTTGTTCTGATTTGTAATCACTCATTTTATTTTGGAATTCTTAGCTGGAACATGGGTGGGCAATATAAGCTGCGGCTTCAGCCATCACCCATTTCGGATAAGTTATGTTGAATTGTATAATCCGAGGAGTTGCTGTTTAATTTGACTTTATTAGATTTTTTCCCCCTTTGTTCTATTATTCTGTTCCTTTCTTTTAATCTAATCTATCCGAAATAAAGATTCATTCATTTCTCAAATATGTTTTAAACTTGCTTTAATTATCCACCACCCATTTCTGTCTTTCATCTAGGCAAGGGGGAAACAATCCACCCAAACCAGACCTTGCCTCACTATTTATAGAGATGCAGGCTGAAGATCTGCTGAATCAGGACCAGTACTACGGGCCGATCCAGTTGCTTCTCAGTGAGGCAGCGTGGCTGGCGTGTGTGGCCCATTCCAGTTTCTCTCTTTTTTTTTTTTTTTTTTACAGTTTGAATTTTGCACATTCTAAATAATCTGTAATTTGCTGCTGATTGGAATAAACAATTTAGTGATTTATGTGTTTGCATCATGATTTTCTATTTTGTCTTTTAAGACACCGGTGGGAAAAGAGTCAACAGTACGAACAATTTATCACTGACTTTGAAAATAATGGCTCATTTTTAAGAAAAGTAACCAACACAATTATTTGCTGAAGACTGTAAAACAAAATAGAGACATCTGCAAAAGTACAAAGGTTTATTGTCAAAATTCCAAGGGCAATACTACATGAATACATGTATAGTTCACTGTTGATGCAGAGAATATATATATATTTATACAGTACAGTATCTACATGTAGTCAGCAATACTCAATACGATATATTTCCAGTTAATCCACGTATTTCTCCATGCAACTTTGTGACTGCATTATTTTAATTACTTTTAATCCTAGATCCATTTGTTTTGGCTTAAAATGCATCATAATTGTTAAATACATCTTATGCCTAACTCAGTACTGTTTACCTGTTGAAATATATTTGACGGCTCATATGGCACCTGATCCATGTTTTGCCACGACACCACTGGCTGGAGCAGGTAAATTCCATGATGTCTCAACAGTCTCCCCATGATTTTGACACAGATCAGAAGCTAAACATTTCTACAGACATTATAGCCACTTCGCGTTCATGAAGTTGGGGTCACATCACTGTGTTGAATGTTAACGCCGACCGTTTGAAGTGATATTTTTGCCACAAGAGAGCCATCTGAAACACACAGAGAATACATATTTTAGTACCTAATATTGATAACTTGCCGACATTACAATGTTGAACGGCGGACTTAAAAGCAAAGTAGCATTAGCAATCATTAGCTTACCGTCATATGTAATGTAGTTGGTATCCTCATGGCTTCTAAATGCTCCAGTACCTTTCCAGAGTGTGTCGTATTGCGGGTTTGCCTTCTGTTCTCCGTTTAAACAGCCAGAGAACGCAGACGCCTCGTATCCTGCCAACTTGTGTTTTGCGTAACGTTATGCTTGATTTATGCCAGTTACGCTTGTTTTACGTAGCGGGAGGGAGAGGGTTGCGCCACCTCCCTGTAACTATTTCCCACCCACTTCAAATAAGACCTAGTGCAGTGGAAAAACAAAGCGGGCCAAACTGTACTGTCCCATCCCGTACCAAACGGGGCCAAACTGACCCAAGTGGAAAAGCGCCTTTTGCTGCAGTCTGTTTCTGACATGAGGAAGGCTGAATTCTGACTAAAGTCCAACAATCATGGAGGTTTTCAGAGATTTTCAAAGTTCTGAGAAGTGACACAGAGACGGTTTCAAACAGCAGCTCCATGTTTCCACAGTGGATCTGTGGCCCAGTGACCATATTTCCACTGGGACCAGTGTGACTGTACTGAGTCAGCATGAAGAGAGTGAAGTGTAGAAACAGGAGATGTTGGACTCACCAGTGTTTGTAGAGAAAAACCTGATGGACTGGGCTGAATCTTCTCTCAGAGACAAACAGGACGTCTGAGCTGCTGCTCTCACACACTTTCACTTTCATTTCTGTAAAGTGACGCAGAAAACTGGTGTTTCTGGTTTGATCCACCTCATTCCTGCAGCTCCATCTGTCAGAGTTTGATTCCTCCTCTGAGGAACATTAAACTCCTCTGATGAAAATCCAACATGTTTAACAGAGGTAATAAAGTGGTGAGATCAGGTTGATAGAATCACAGTGGAGTTCAGAACCCCTAAAGTCCTGAACAGAAACAGAGTTCACATTAATAATGTTAAATCTACAGGGGCAGTCCTGGGTCACATGGTGCCCTAGGGCAAAGAAAACATCTGGTGCCTCCCTCTACATTGAAACATCTCTGATAAAGTAGAAATAAACCAAAGCAGATTTAGAGCTTTAATGATGCTGTGACCTTTGACCTTTTAACCCCAAACCCACAGCCACAGGTGCTAGTCCCAAGGTCAACCTGTGTACCAAGTTTGGTGAGCCTAGCTTCATCGGCTCTCCAGTTAGAGTGCAGACAGTCAGACAGACAGAGACGACCTCCGTAATTAGTTACAATAAAGAGAGTAATCTATTACCTAATGTAACTGTTGAGAAAGTACTGATTGTTCACAAATCTGTGTCTGTTCATCATCAAAGTTGTTACAGCTGTTGTTTCTTTTTTTTAGTGGAAAAAAAACATATGAAGTTTGAATTTGTTTTACTCAGGTCTTTTGGTGTACAAGGGGCGCTGCTGAAGTCATTCTATGACACGGTGGTGGCATCAGCCATCACTTTTGGAGTGGTCTGCTGGGGCAGTGGCATCACTGCAGCCGATAGGAAGAGACTGAACAAACTGATTAAGAAAGCTAGCTCTGTCCTGGGGCAACGCCTTGATCCGATGGAGGAGATAGGAGAGAGAAGGACGGTGGGTAAACTGTCATCTCTGCTGGAGTCCGAGTTCCACCCTATGCAGGACATACTGGATGCACTGAGGAGCTCATTTAGCAGCAGACTACATCATCCCAGGTGCACAACCGAGAGGTTTCGTAGGTCCTTCCTACCAACGGCTGTCAGACTGTACAACCTAAGCAGGGCTGCTCGCAGAGATAGCAAAAAGACGTAACAAACTAATAGTTTTTTTTGAATGCAAAAGATGCAATAGACTTACACAATGGTCCTCTCCGGCATACAACTAGGAACATACCGGTCGCTATGGAGGGTGAGAATATGTATGGGCACATAATCATACCATGTAGGATAACTAAATAGACGGTTATGCTGTTTCATCCCACCTAGCAACAATGCTCTGCACTGTGTGTGTTTATATATTTACATATTTATTCCATCTAGCTACAATGCTCTGCACTGGGTGTGTTTATATTTATATATCTATATATTTATTCCATCTAGCTACAATGCTCAGCACTGGGTGTGTTTATATTTATATATCTATATATTTATTCCATCTAGCTACATTGCTCCGCACTGTGTGTGTTTATATACTTGCATATTTATTCCACCTAGCTGCAATGCTCCGTACTGTGGGTGTTTATATATTTACATATTTATTCCATCTAGCTACAATGCTCTGCACTGTGTGTCTGTGTGTGTGTGTGTGTATATATATATTTTATAGTAATATGTACATATGTATATTAGCTGCTCTTGCTTGCTTGTTTTTTTTTTTTTTCTTGCCTTCTGATTGTTGCTCTGAGTGTTGCTATCCCTGTGCTGTTGCAATCCTGGAATTTCCCCGTTGTGGGACTAATAAAGGCTTATCTTATCTTATCTTATCTTATCTTATCTTATTTTGTTTTCCTTCCATCAGCATTAAGAGTTCATCCAGAATTTAAAGGTTTAATCATGAATCATATTTTGCCAGTCATCAAAAGACCTTTAAATATTCAGTTTTTGTAATAAAAAGAATATTTTTTTTTCAAAATTTCCCCATTTATAAAGTAATAAATCTATATTTTTAAAGGAAAATTGTTACTTTTTGTTTTTTTATTGACTAAACAAGTTGTCCAAACTTGAACCAGATGTTTTGTTGGATCAACTTTCACATTAACAAGAGTCACTGATTTCAAACTAATCAATTCTCAGCAGTAGGAAGGAGCAGAAGATTAAAACACTGAAGCAGTTTGACTTTGTTTCTGTGTTAGTCTGGAAATGTGGGTTTAACTGGGTGAACTGCTGTTCAGGAATAACTGACTGACTCAGGGAAGAAAAATGAAAGTTATCAGAGTTTCTGTGGGATTATTTTTCATCACTGAGTCTAAACTGGAACCATTTGAACATGACAAGCTGAGACTTTTCTGACATATTAAATGATAACAATTATTCACTATTAAGCACAAACTCCTTAATGTCAGAGTTTGAAGCTGAAACATAATAAAGGTCAATGTCTTTAATAAACTCTCCATGTTTGAACTATTAATGTGATTAATAAGGTAAAGTGGCTCTGATTATTGTAGTAATTATTTCTCATCAGTAACCTCCACACTGACAGGATCCAGTTAACCACACTGGTCACGTGACACAGATGAAACGTTGATGAAATGATTGACAGGAAAGTTTCAATAATTTCATTTCTCTTGTGTTCTCAGATGAACACAATTATTTAGTTCATCTTCTCAGTCCTCTCTGCCTTCTCTACCACAGTAGATCTGTTGGAAAAATGAATGTAGAGGATAATGAGCTGCTGTGAGACTGGCTGACAGATAAACAAGTATTTGCTCATCACTGAAGGTCAGCAACTCAAGTTTGTCCTTCCTATGTTTTTTTGGAAGAATGAATATTGTGCAACGATATTATAATATACTGTATATTTTTATACTGAAGGACTTAAAGACTTAATTCTATTAAAAAAATCTGTTCAGCTCTGTGCATATTGTCCTCACGGAGCTAAATCTCACTTTGTTTTTCTTTTTATTATTATTAATATACTTGGACTATGTTTGTTTTCTTAAATAAGTATTTACATACATTTATATAGTTTCTTTCTTGCATATTGTCAGAAAATTGTACATACATGTTATCATTTTATATGTCTTTAAGTTTAAGTAAGTGCATAAATGTTTTCTGCTGGAAATATATTGAAATGGCTTATGTGCAGAAAGTCTTGTACAAAGTAACCTGTTTCTTCTTTTTAATGATGTTGACATATTTTAGCTCTCTTTGATGGTTGATCTTTTAAGCACATGGTGACCCGACCTTAGAAACTGATACTCCTTTGAGCACAAAGTGCCCTCTGATGAAACAAGACTATTCCCTTTTCCTTCATGTCAGCATATTTTTATAATGACTATGTAGAGTGTAAATTGGATGTTTTTGTTTGATTGTGTAACCTCTGTGTGTATAAAGGTTGTCTCGCTGAGGAGAAGCCTCAGTGCAGATACGCTGTTAATACAGGTCTGTTCTGTGCTCCTTGCAAGTAAAAACTCATGAGAAATAGTATTTTGACATTGACATTGATTTTTATTTGAACATTCTTAAAAGAAAGAAGAGAGTTCAAAACACAACAAAAAAACAAACCAAAAACAAAATGTTCAAAAGGAGTGGGAAGAAGCCAATGCTTATACAGTCCCACCCCTTCTCCACACCAAACAAATTACAGTATTACTCATAATCATCATTATCCCACAACCACATTCACCATAATACACCCATAGTCAAATTATACAACAAAAATGACACAACAATGAGTCCATATTGACAACAATACCAACATCCAACAATACTACAACAACAATAAACATACACTTCTGGCATGTTCAATACATACACAGACAACACCATCACCTTCACAATCACCATAACACACAACAACCTTCCCTCACTGAAGACACAATGTAACATCACTGCCCTTCATTCTCATACTGCTCAAAAATCATTTCTTTATATGTTGATTTAAATATGTGGATGTTTGGACATTGCCTGTGTTTCTCCCCCAACCCATTCCACAATTTTACCCCACACGCAGACACACAAAAACTCTTCCGTGTAGATCTTACTAAGTGCATTTTAAATTTTGTATTCCCTCGTAAATTATATTTCCCTTCTCTCTCCCTGAAAAGATTTTGTGTATTGTGTGGCAAGAGGTTTTTACTAACTTTAAACATTAATTGTGCTGTGTAATAATGAACTAGATCCCATAATTTCAATAACTTCGAATGTAAAAACAATAAATTAGTATGTTCGAGGTACCCGACTTTGTGTATAACACGGACTGCCCTTTTTTGTAATATTAACAATGAATTGTTTACTTTTATAACTGTTACCTCAAACCTCTATACAATAAGTCAAGTATGGAAGTACTAATGAACAATACAAAATATGAAGTGATTTATAATCAAGGACCTGCTTAATTTTATTTATAATTGCAATATTTTTTGCAACTTTATTTTGTATGTATCTGACATGTGGTTTCCAACAAATTTTATCACCCAGTATTACACCCAAAAACTTGATCTCCTTAACTTTTACAATAACTACATTATCTATATGAATGTGTATATCTTCTTTAATTTTACAATTACCAAATATCATTACCTTAGTTTTGTCTATATTTAGTGATAATTTATTACAATCCATCCATTTTTTTAGCTTATTTAATTCATTATTTAGAGTATGGATTAGTTGATTATAATTATTTCCAGAATAAAATATATTAGTATCATCAGCAAATAATATTATTTTTAATAATTTAGAAACTTGGAATATATCATTTATATATATGTTAAATAATTTGGGGCCCAATACTGACCCCTGGGGGACCCCACAGGCAATTCCCATACACCCAGACAGATATTCTCCCATTTTCACAAATTGTTGTCTCTCAGATAGATAACTTGTAACCCATTTCAGAGCCATTCCCCTAATACCATACATTTGCAATTTATTAAGAAGTACTGAATGATTTATTGTATCAAATGCTTTTCTAAAATCTATAAACACACCAATTGCATATTTTCCTTGATCTAATGTATTTATTATTTCCTCTGTTGCTTCCACTATCGCCAACGATGTTGTACTCTTGGCTCTAAACCCATATTGGTTCTGATTCAGCACATCCTGTTTATTTAAAAAGTTTTCTAATCTGTTGTTGAAAAGTTTTTCCAGAATCTTTGAAAATTGTGGGAGAAGTGATACTGGTCTGTTGTTTGTGTACTGGTGTTTATTTCCTTGCTTGAATCTTTTGCTACTTTCATTTTCTGCGGGAATGAATCAGTTTGAAATGATAAATTACAAATATATGTGAATGGTTTTAATATACCATCAACAGTTCTTTTTATTAGTGCCATATTATTAGTGCCATATCAATACCATCACAATCAGTAGATAATTTATTTTTACACTTTTCAACAACAGATTTTACCTCTAGTTCATCCACCGCTGTAAGAAAAATTGACCGAGGGTTACTTCCAATCAAAGTCTCACTCACGGTGTCTTTTCCTTGATTTGGAATCTTTGCTGCCAACTCTGGCCCAACACTTACAAAAAATTTATTCATTTTATTTACTACCATATTCTTATCATAAATATCACCACAATCATCAGTAAAATACTCTGGATATATCATTTTCTTAGTTCCATTTTTCCTTAATTTGTTTAAT
Organism: Pholidichthys leucotaenia; assembly: GCA_020510985.1. NCBI lineage: Eukaryota > Metazoa > Chordata > Actinopteri > Cichliformes > Pholidichthyidae > Pholidichthys > Pholidichthys leucotaenia. Next base: position 101,424,847 of record CM035836.1, read on the forward strand.
ATATCCCAGACTCCTTTTATATTATTTTTATTTTCATTTAACATTTTCCTATAGTATATTTTTTTACTAGTTCGTATTATTTCAGTTAATTTATTTTTATATGTTTTATATCTTTTTTCAGATTCTTTAGTTCTTAATTTAATAAAATTTTTATAGAGATAACTTTTCATTTTGTAACCCTTTGGTTAACCATGGGCAATTTTTGTATATGTGTTTTTTATTAATTTCTTTAATTGGACAGTTTTATCATATAATAATTTAAATATATCAATAAATTTATCATATGCCAAGTCCACATTTTTCTCACTATAGACAACATCCCAATTCTGTAACATTAAGTCTTCTTTTAAATCACTGATTCTGTCTTCTTTTCGTATTCTTTTATAGATAATCTTTTTACATAGTTTATTATTATTATTACTGTCATTAGCCCCATAATTAACATCTAAAGAAACAAATACAGGCAGGTGGTCACTAATATCATTTATTATTATACCACTCACCATATTATATTCAATAACATTGGTAAAAATGTTGTCTATCAGGGTAGCACAGTGTGTCGTTATTCTCGTAGGTTTTGTAATCTTTGGAAATAAGGTTAAGCTATACATTGTATCAAAGAAATCTTCAGTTGGTTTGTGTTGTTTTATTTTCATTAAATCTATATTAAAGTCACCACAAATAAATATATCTTTTTGTCTTATTTTTGCATACATCTTTTCCATCCCATTTTTAAATTTTTCCATATCGGATCCCGGTGCTCTATATATACAACTTACTATTATATTTTTTCTTTTTTCCATCGTAATCTCAATTGTTAAACATTCCATACTTTCACTCACTGCTGATGTCATACTGTCTACTTTTTTACTTTTTAATTTTCTATCAACATATAGTGCTACCCCACCACCACTTTTACATTTCCTATTTTGTGTATACATCTCATATCCATCTAGTTCAAAATTTACAACTTTTTCTTCATTAATCCATGTTTCACTTATTGCAATAATCCTAAATGGTGTATTAAATTGATATAAAAACTCCTTAATACTATCAAAGTTTGCATAGAGACTCCTACTATTAATATGTATTATTGTTAATGTTTGATCCAAATTCATAATTCCATTTAATTGTTGTTCTTCATAATAAACACACTTATTATTAATATGATTAAAATAGTTGTTGTCTGGGTCAATATTTCCTAAAATGTCTTGTGGTTGCTGCTCAGTATTGACAAAATTTCCAGCTTCAATTTGCCCCACTACGCTTTCATCATCAAATGAGGAGGGATGATTGACTAAAGTACTAAACATAATTTATGACAACCATGTACACCAAGAAGAAAAAAGGAAAAGAACACAAAATTTCCACTCATGATTACTGCACCGTTATTCCTGAATCAGGGCTAAGGATTAAATCTGTCCAATTCCTCCATTTCTCTAATCATTATTACTTTAGTGTCTTCTGGAGTGCCAAGCAGTTTTATCCACACCTTACAGTTTCTTGTCCATGTCGACTGTATTTTTCCTTGTTTTCTGAGGGCCCTGGCTTGTCTAGCTATTTCGGAGTTTTTTTTTTTGTTAAATGTTCATTTATGTAGACAGCCGTTCCTCTCAGTTTTTTTGCTGTCGCAGAAGATCAATTTTTGCTTTCCTACTGACGAATCGGATGATGATCGCTGGTTTTCCTTTGCTGTTTTTATTGAGTAACATGTGGCAAGCCAAAATAGTCTCAATGTCCACAACAATGTTTTTAGAATTGAAAAAGGTTAATACCTGCTGCTCAAGAGTGTGTGATTCAGCCAGTGTCTCATCCTGCCCATCCTGATTACCAACTCCAGCTGTCACACGTGCATAGGAGCGGTGTCTGGTGTTCAGACCGCTCACAATGACGTCATCCATTCTTGTATGTTGTTCTAGTTCATCCACACATTATTCTAAGAATTTAATTTTCTTGTCGTTGTCCATAATTTCAGCCTTTAACTCACACACTTGTTCCATAAGGTTAACAAGCAGCGTTTGTTGTTTAGCTATTTTAGATATTTTTTCAGACATAAAGTTTAGTGAGAGTTTAATCTCCTCCAGCTCCTCTCCATGTGTCTGATTCTTTTTTGGAGGCATAATGACTAGTTTGATTAGAATCAAGGGAGAAGCTCACCTGTTGACTAGTAATTGAGTAACTGGATCTGCCGGTGAAGCCGAGGAGGCCAATGCTCCCTTGGTTGCTAGTGGAGGCCTCCAGCTAGTGTTGTTCTATCAGGCAGTGAATCCAAAGCTCTCTCGGTGGCTAACGGAGACCGTTAGCTTGGGTCGTAGCCTGGTAGCAGGTATCTGACAGTAAAACCAAAGCTCTCCCAGTGTATCTTGCAGCTGATGATAGCAGGATAATTTCTGGTGCTACCAGTATCTGATCCAGCCCACCTTGGATCCGGCCGAAGCCTCAGCTAGCTCCTCCGCTGAGCTCCGCCGCGGCAGTTGAGGTCCGATCCGGCCGGAAACTCGGTCAGTTTCTCCGCCGTTAGCTCCGCCGCTTACCACCACACGGTGAAGGTGTCCCGCAGCTCAGATGATTCGCTGGCCGATGTGGAAGGAGGGGACGGTGCGAAGGTAGAGGTTGTCCCGGATGATCTTTAATCACGAAATCTGTTGCTGTCAGTTCCAAAGGTCCGTACTGAACTGTGTGACTGAGGCCAATGTGGGTCTGATTTTTCTCCCCTTTGATCGTCCTTTTAGTTGTACAAATCTTGGGAATCGTAATAATCCTTGCAAATTATTACCGCTTTAGCAAAAGAGTCACCAAACGACAGTCTTTTTATTTGCAAGCCAACCAACCAAAGAAGAAAAGGCAAAGTGTCAGACCATTGCTCTTAATATACATTGCTCTTAATATGCATTGCTCTTAATATACATTGCTAATGTGGTAAATGACTATTCTAGCTGCAAATGTCTGGTTTTTGGAGCAATATTTACATAGGTGTATAGAGGCCCATTTCCAGCAACTATCACTCCAGTGTTCTAATGGTACAATGTGTTTGCTCATTTTGTGTCTTGAATCTTTATTGACGTAACGAACTAATATACAATCACTCTTTGAGTTTCAGATTCATGACACATATATTAAGGTTTTTCCAAGTTGTTTTCTTAATTCGGATTATGTTCCAATGATAACCTCTTAAATGATTGATATTAGCTCAGGTTCCTTTGAACATTATTCACAGACTGTTACAGGCATTATTTTTTACTTCTTCGAATGGATTATTATGATCATTATTAGGGCCTGAGCCACTGACAACGTCAGTCGGCGAAAGCCCTATTGTATCCGCTCGCGTTTCTTTATTAGGGCCTGAGCCACTGACAACGTCAGTCGGCGAAAGCCCTATTGTATCCGCTCGCGTTTCTTTATTATTAGGGCCTGAGCCACTGACAACGTCAGTCGGCGAAAGCCCTATTGTATCCGCTCGCGTTTATTTATTAGGGCCTGAGCCACTGACAACGTCAGTCGGCAAAAGCCCTATTGTAATTGCTCACGTTTCTTTATTATTATTTTTCACTTTTATTCTGCCTAAATGATCGCATTTTTCACCCTCTGAATGTTAACCAAAACGCGATTTTTTTTGGCAAACCCCTCTGACCGGGCAAAAAATTCGATAAACTGGAAAAATATGTCCCACCCCAACCCTCATTTTTGTGGGTGGGGTCAAACGTGCAAGGTCTATGGAGACTGGAGACCATAAACTTTGCCGTAGACACATCAAATTTGGGTGAGGTTTGAATCACCTCAAGACATGCAAAAAACATCATAGTGGCCCATAACCACCGCCAACAGGAAGGCCGCCATCTTGCCTCAAAGTCGCCCCACCTCCAATTCGAGAAAAAAGTCACACCTCGCATTTGAACGCACTTGTCCTAGGGACCTGATCCAATTGAGCTTATTTTTGCATGGCGGGATCTATAGGCATTGGCCATTAAAAGTTATATAAATTAAGTCAAAATCTCAAAAGGCGTGGCCAGGGCGCCATGGCGAAGTTTGACTCCTCCCCTTACAAATTCAAATAGCTGTAACTCGTGCAAAACTTGTCTGATGTCCACAAAACTTTCCAGGAAGGAAAATAGTGCCAACCCGGATACAATGACATCAAAATACCGGACAAAAGATATAGCGCCACATACTGGTTAACGAAAGAATTGCTGAAAACTGTTTCATTTATTACTCACGCACGGCTGGCCAGAATGACGTCAAATTTTCAGAGATTCATCAGAACACAGAAATGATCATAAATGAACATCAACGTTAGTATGACGTCATACATGTTACCATGGACACGCCCTTCGCCCCATTAAACCCATGAGCTTATGGGGCGGGGTGGGAAGGTCTTGGAGGTCTAAATTTTTCAACATATGTTGAGGTCACTGTCATATGCAGTCCAATATGGGTGGACAACACATAACTTACAGGGAAGTGTTGCCATGGCAACATGGCGACGGTTGACTACACGCCATGAAATTTCGGACAGTTGTATCTTGGACAACCTTTTTCTGATGTCCACAAAACTTCCCATCAAGGAAAATAGTGCCACCCCGGATACAATGACATCAAAATACCGGACAAAACCTATAGCGCCACATAGTGGCTAACGAAAGAATTGCTGAAAACTGTTTTATTTATTACTCACGCACAGCTGGCCAGAATGACGTCAAATTTTCAGAGATTCATCAGAACACAGACATGATCATAACTGAACATCAACGTTAGTATGACGTCATACATGTTACCATGGACACGCCCTTCTCAACATTAAACCCATGAGCTTATGGGGCGGGGTGGGAAGGTGTTGGAGGTCTAAATTTTTCAACATATGTTGAGGTCACTGTCATATGTAGTCCAATATCAGTGGACAACACATAACTTACAGGAAAGTGTTGCCATGGCAACATGGCAACGGTTGACTACTCGCCATGAAATTTCAGAAAGTTGTATCTCGGACAAACTGTCTGATTTTCAGCAAATTTTCGACAATGGATAAGAGTCCCACCCTCAACACTCCTATATAAAATAACAAAAGTTTTAGCGCCGCCTTGTGATAACAGCATTAGACCCTTGTAAAATGAACAAACTTTGTACAATTTGCAACAAATTTTATACAATCAATATTCTCCCTTCCACAAACTCGTCTATATACAAATAATAAACAAAACTCATAGTGCCCCCTAATGATTTAAGGAAAAATTACTGACGACTGTTTTTTTTTAATTTTCTCTCACCAGCTTAACAAAATTACATTAAGGAATGACTTGGGCTCATTGATAGTACATGCACATAGTACAGAACTGATTCCATGGCAACTGCCGTTCTTCAATGGCTTTCTCGCCAAACAAATCATGACAGTTACAGCTCAGGCAAATCTCGCCTGATTTGGAAAAATCTTTGAACAAATCATACTGATCCCACTCTGAACGTGTCTGTATATCAATATTCACAAAACTGTCACACCCACACCTACTGCTGACATGAGGTACTGCACAAAATTGTTTCTAATTTTGCACAAAGACCAGTAGTCACGATGACATGACCTTTTCAGGGGTTCCTCAGAGTGCATTGGACTACCTTTGGTGGAAGTCACTTTTGTCCTGCGATAAGCACAGTTGCCATGGAAACCCACTCATTGCATTTCAATAACGGACATTTATACATGGGGCAAACTTGCAACAATTTGCACTAAATTTTCGATGATTGATATTAGTCCTGCACCAAACATGTCTACATAAAAATAACAAACAAAAGTTTTAGCGCCCCTATTTTTAAAAGGAAGAATTGCTGAAAAAATTTTTTCTCTCTTTTTCTCTCACTAGCAGAAAAAAAAAATGCATGAAGGAATCACTAGGGCTGATTGACAGTACATGTAGATATTACAGAACTGTTTCCATGGCGACCAGCGTGCTTCAACACACACAGTGCAGAGCATTGTAGCTAGATGGAATAATATGTAGATATATAAACACCCAGTGGAGAGCATTGTAGCTACATGGAATAAATATGTAAATATATATACACACACAGTGCAGAGCATTGTTGCTAGATGGGATGAAACAGCACAACCGTCTACTTAGTTATCCTATATGGTATGATTATGTACCCATACATATTCTCACCCTCCATAGCGACCGGTATTTTCCTAATTGTATGCTGGAGGGCACCATTGTATGAGTCTTTTGCATTCGAAACTATTAGGTGGTCACGTCTTTAGGCTATCTCTAAGAGCAGCCCTACTTAGGTTGTACAGTCTAACAGCCGTTGGGAGGAAGGACTTGCGATACCTCTCGGTTGTGCACCTAGGATGATGTAGTCTGCTGCTAAATGAGCTCCACCGTGCATTCAGTATGTCCTGCATAGGGTGGAACTCGGACTCCAGCAGAGATGACAGTTTAGCCACCGTCCTTCTCTCTCCTATCTCCTCCACTGGGACAACGCGCTACCCCAGGACAGAGCTAGCTTTCTTGATCTGTTTGTTCAGTCTCTTCCTATCGGCTGCCATAATGCCACTGCCCCAGCAGACCACTCCAAAAGTGATGGCTGATGCCACCACCGTGTCATAGAATGTCTTCAGCAGCGCCCCTTGTACACCAAAAGACCTGAGTCTCCTCAGTAGGAACAGCCTGCGCTGTCCCTTCTTGTAGAGTGCGTCAGTATAGTGTGACCAGTCTAGTTCATTGTTCAGATGAACACCCAGGTACTTATAGGATGTCACCATCTCAATGTCTGTTCCCTGTATATTTACTGGTGATGTGAGGTGTTGTCCTGAAATGACAGTGGAGCAACTTCAGCAGAGGGACATGACTGAAAGTTTGGAGACATTGTTTTTGGGCACAATGACTATGGCACCTCCACCTAATGCTGCGTGGAAGAGTCGATTGGAGTAAATGGCCAGCAGGTACTGTTCAAAGCGAGGGAGGACGGGCGGCGGGTTCCGCGGTCGCGCGGGGGGGCGAAGGCCCGTTTACACCTGCCTGCAGGTTTAATTAGGGCCTGAGCCACTGACAACGTCAGTCGGCGAAAGCCCTATTGTATCCGCTCGCGTTTATTTATTATTAGGGCCTGAGCCACTGACAACGTCAGTCGGCGAAAGCCCTATTGTATCCGCTCGCGTTTATTTATTATTATTATTATTATTATTATTATTATTATTATTCTGCCTAAATGATCGCATTTTTCACCCTCTGAACGTTAACCAAAACGCGATTTTTTTTGGCAAACCCCTCTGACCGGGCAAAAAATTGGATAAACTGGAAAAGATATGTTCCCCCCCACCCCTCATTTTTGTGGGTGGGGCCAAACGTACACAAATTTTCAAGGTCTATGGAGACTGGAGACCATAAACTTTGCCGTAGACACAGCAAATTTGGGTGAGGTGTGAATCACCTCAAGACATGCAAAAAACATCATTGTGGCCCATACCCACCGCCAACAGGAAGGCCGCCATCTTGCCTCAAAGTCGCCCCACCTCCAATTTGGAAAAAAGTCACACCTTGCATTTTAACGCACTTGTCCTAGGGACCAGATCCAATTGAGCTCATTTTTGCATGGGAGCATCTACAGGCATTGGCCATTAAAAGTTATATAAATTAGGTCAAAATCTCAAAAGGCGTGGCCAGGGCGCCATGGCCAAGTTTGACTCCTCCCCTTACAACTTCAACCACCTGTAACTCGGCTAAAAATGGTCCCATGTCCACAAAACTTTCCATGAAGGAAAATAGTCCCACCCCGAACGCAATGACATCAAAACACCTGACAACCGATATAGCGCCACATAGTGGATAATGAAAGAATTGCTGAAAAATGTTTCATTTATTACTCACAAGCGGCTGGGCACAATGATGTGAAATTTTCTTAGATTCATCAGAACACAGCCATGATCATAACTGAACATCAACAATAGCATAACATCAAACGTGTTAACATGGACACGCCCTCCTCGCCATTGAATCCGTGACCTTATGGGGAGGGGTGAGAACGTCCTGGAGTCATGAAATTTGGAACATAGGTTTAGGTTACTGACACATATAGTACAATATGGGTGGACAACACATAACTGACAAGGAAGTGTTGCCATGGCGCCATGGCAAAGTTTGACTCCTCCCCTTACAACTTCAACCACCTGTAACTCGGCCAAAAATGGTCCCATGTCCACAAAACTTTCCATGAAGGAAAATAGTCCCACCCCGAACGAAATGACATCAAAACACCTGACAACCGATATAGCGCCACATAGTAGTTAATGAAAGAAATGCTGAAAACTGTTTCATTTATTACTCACAAGCGGCTGGGCAGAATGATGTGAAATTTGCTGAGATTCATCAGAACACAGCCATGATCATAACTGAACATCAACATTAGTATGACATCTAACGTATTACTATGGACACGCCCACCTCGCCATTCAATCCGTTAGCTTATGGGGAGGGTTGGAAACGTCCTGGAGTCATGAAAATTGGAACATAGGTTTAGGTGACTGTCACATATAGTCCAATAGGGGTGGACAACACATAACTGACAAGGAAGTGTTGCCATGGCGCCATGGCGAATTGCTAAATTATTGCAGCAGCACTGTAGTCAGTCCTCCTCTACAGTAATGCTTAACACAGGCTGTCCACAGGGCTGTGTGTTGAGCCCCACTTTGTATTCATTGTACACATATCACTGCATACCTGTTCATCCCACAAACATTATAGAGAAGTTTGCAGATGACACAACAATAGTGGGCCTCATTTAAGGAGGAGATGAGTCCCACTGGTGAGATGGTGCTCAGATAATAATATGCTACTGAATACATAATAAAAAACAGAACTCATTATTAATATTAGGAAGCATAGCAGTAAGCCACCTCCTCTATACATCGTCAAGGAGTGTGTGGAGAGGGTAGAGGCTTTTAAGTTTCTGGTTGTTCAGATTTCTCACAAACTTACCTGGGTAGTACGGCCCCAAACATGTCAGCTAAATTATTGCAGCAGCACTGTAGTCAGTCCTCCTCTACAGTAATGCTTAACACAGGCTGTCCACAGGGCTGTGTTGAGCCCCACTTTGTATTCATTGTACACATATCACTGCATACCTGTTCATTCCACAAACATTATAGAGAAGTTTGCAGATGACACAACAATAGTGGGCCTCATTTCAGGAGGAGATGAGTCCCACTGGTGAGATGGTGCTCAGATAATAATATGCTACTGAATACATAATAAAAAACAGAACTCATTATTAATATTAGGAAGCATAGCAGTAAGCCACCTCCTCTATACATCGTCAAGGAGTGTGTGGAGAGGGTAGAGGCTTTTAAGTTTCTGGTTGTTCAGATTTCTCACAAACTTACCTGGGTAGTACGGCCCCAAACATGTCAGCTAAATTATTGCAGCAGCACTGTAGTCAGTCCTCCTCTACAGTAATGCTTGACACAGGCTGTCCACAGGGCTGTGTGTTGAGCCCCACTTTGTATTCATTGTACACATATCACTGCATACCTGTTCATCCCACAAACATTATAGAGAAGTTTGCAGATGACACAACAATAGTGGGCCTCATTTCAGGAGGAGATGAGTCCCACTGGTGAGATGGTGCTCAGATAATAATATGCTACTGAATACATAATAAAAAACAGAACTCATTATTAATATTAGGAAGCATAGCAGTAAGCCACCTCCTCTATACATAGTCAAGGAGTGTGTGGAGAGTTAAGACAGGCAACCACTAGAGGGAGGCAAAGTACAAGAAGAGAAGAGAAGCAGTCTACAGGGGATGCATTACAACATAACTTTTGGAAGTTATAGCTAAATTATTGCAGCAGCACTGTAGTCAGTCCTCTACAGTAATGCTTAACACAGGCTGTCCACAGGGCTGTGTGTTGAGCCCCACTTTGTATTCATTGTACACATATCACTGCATACCTGTTCATCCCACAAACATTATAGAGAAGTTTGCAGATGACACAACAATAGTGGGCCTCATTTCAGGAGGAGATGAGTCCCACTGGTGGGATGGTGCTCAGATAATAATATGCTACTGAATACATAATAAAAAACAGAACTCATTATTAATATTAGGAAGCATAGCAGTAAGCCACCTGGGTAGTACGGCCCCAAACATGTCTACATAAACATAACAAACAAAAGTTTTAGCGCACCTATTGTTAAAAGGAAGAATTGCTGAAATTTTTATTTTCTAGTCCTGTTGCCCTAATAAACCTAAAAACTGCATGATAGACCGCATCTCCTGAAATTCTCTGCAAAATCTCTTTCATACTGAGCTGGTTTTGTCCTACGATAAGCACAGTTGCCATGGAAACCCACTCACTGCATTTCAATAACGGACATTTATACATGGGGCAAACTTGAACAATTTGCACTAAATTTTCGACGATTGATATTAGTCCTGCACAAAACAAGTCTACATAAAAATAACAAACAAAAAGTTTAGCGCCCCTATTTTTAAAAGGAAGAATTGCTGAAAATTTTTTTCTCTCTTTTTCTCTCACTAGCAGAAAAAAAAAAATGCATGAAGGAATCACTAGGGCTGATTGACAGTACATGTAGATAGTAAAGAACTGTTTCCATGGCGACCAGCGTGCTTCAACACACACAGTGCAAAGCATTGTAGCTAGATGGAATAATATGTAGATATATAAACACCCAGTGCGGAGCATTGTAGCTAGATGGAATAAATATGTAAATACAATATACGTATATACACACACAGTGCAGAGCATTGTTGCTAGATGGAATAATATGTAGATATATAAACACCCAGTGCAGAGCATTGTAGCTAGATGGAATAAATATGTAAATATACTATATACACACACAGTGCAGAGGATTGTTGCTAGATGGGATGAAACAGCACAACCGTCTACTTAGTTATCCTATATGGTATGATTATGTACCCATACGTATTCTCACCCTGCATAGCGACCGGTATTTTCCTAATTGTATGCTGGAGGGGACCATTGTATGTCTTTTGCATTCAAAACTATGAGGTTGTCACGTCTTTAGGCTATCTCTAAGAGCAGCCCTACTTAGGTTGTACAGTCTGACAGCCGTTGGGAGGAAGGACCTGCGAAACCTCTCGGTTGTGCACCTAGGATGATGTAGTCTGCTGCTAAATGAACTCCACCGTGCGTTCAGTATGTCCTGCATAGGGTGGAACTCGGACTCCAGCAGAGATGACAGTTTAGCCACCGTCCTTCTCTCTCCTATCTCCTCCACTGGGACAACGCGCTACCCCAGGACAGAGCTAGCTTTCTTGATCTGTGTGTTCAGTCTCTTCCTATCGGCTGCCATAATGCCACTGCCGCAGCAGACCACCGTGTCATACAATGTCTTCAGCTGCACCCCTTGTACACCAAAAGACCTGAGTCTCCTCAGTAGGAACAGCCTGCGCTGTCCCTTCTTGTAGAGTGCGTCAGTATAGTGTGACCAGTCTAGTTTATTGTTCACATGAACACCCAGGTACTTATAGGATGTCACCATCTCAATGTCTGTTCCCTGTATATTTACTGGTGATGTGAGGTGTTGTCCTGAAATGAGAGTGGAGCAACTTCAGCAGAGGGACATGACTGAAAGTTTGGAGACATTGTTTTTGGGCACAATGACTACGGCACCTCCACCTAATGCTGCGTGGAAGAAGTCGATTGGAGTAAATGGCCAGCAGGTACTGTTCAAAGCGAGGGAGGACGGGCGGCGGGTTCCGCGGTCGCGTGGGGGGGCGAAGGTCCGTTTACACCTGCCCGCAGGTTTAATTATTATTATTATTATTATTATTATTATGCCTAAATGATCGCATTTTTCACCCTCTGAACGTTAACCAAAACGCGATTTTTTTTGGCAAACCCCTCTGACCGGGCAAAAAATTCGATAAACTGGAAAAGATATGTTCCCCCCCACCCCTCATTTTTGTGGGTGGGGCCAAACGTACACAAATTTTCAAGGTCTATGGAGACTGGAGACCATAAACTTTGCCGTAGACACAGCAAATTTGGGTGAGGTGTGAATCACCTCAAGACATGCAAAAAACATCATTGTGGCCCATACCCACCGCCAACAGGAAGGCCGCCATCTTGCCTCAAAGTCGCCCCACCTCCAATTTGGAAAAAAGTCACACCTTGCATTTTAACGCACTTGTCCTAGGGACCAGATCCAATTGAACTCATTTTTGCATGGGAGCATCTACAGGCATTGGCCATTAAAAGTTATATAAATTAGGTCAAAATCTCAAAAGGCGTGGCCAGGGCGCCATGGCCAAGTTTGACTCCTCCCCTTACAACTTCAACCACCTGTAACTCGGCTAAAAATGGTCCCATGTCCACAAAACTTTCCATGAAGGAAAATAGTCCCACCCCGAACGCAATGACATCAAAACACCTGACAACCGATATAGCGCCACATAGTGGATAATGAAAGAATAGCTGAAAATTTTTTCATTTATTACTCACAAGCGGCTGGGCACAATGATGTGAAATTTTCTTAGATTCATCAGATCACAGCCATGATTATAACTGAACATCAACAATAGCATAACATCAAACGTGTTAACATGGACACGCCCTCCTCGCCATTGAATCCGTGACCTTATGGGAAGGGGTGAGAACGTCCTGGAGTCATGAAATTTGGAACATAGGTTTAGGTTACTGACACATATAGTACAATATGGGTGGACAACACATAACTGACAAGGAAGTGTTGCCATGGCGCCATGGCAAAGTTTGACTCCTCCCCTTACAACTTCAACCACCTGTAACTCGGCCAAAAATGGTCCCATGTCCACAAAACTTTCCATGAAGGAAAATAGTCCCACCCCGAACGCAATGACATCAAAATACCTGACAACCGATATAGCGCCACATAGTGGTTAATGAAAGAAATGCTGAAAACTGTTTCATTTATTACTCACAAGCGGCTGGGCAGAATGATGTGAAATTTGCTGAGATTCATCAGAACACAGCCATGATCATAACTGAACATCAACATTAGTATGACATCTAACGTATTACTATGGACACGCCCACCTCGCCATTCAATCCGTTAGCTTATGGGGAGGGTTGGGAACGTCCTGGAGTCATGAAAATTGGAACATAGGTTTAGGTGACTGTCACATATAGTCCAATAGGGGTGGACAACACATAACTGACAAGGAAGTGTTGCCATGGCGCCATGGCGAATTGCTAAATTATTGCAGCAGCACTGTAGTCAGTCCTCCTCTACAGTAATGCTTAACACAGGCTGTCCACAGGGCTGTGTGTTGAGCCCCACTTTGTATTCATTGTACACATATCACTGCATACCTGTTCATCCCACACACATTATAGAGAAGTTTGCAGATGACACAACAATAGTGGGCCTCATTTCAGGAGGAGATGAGTCCCACTGGTGAGATGGTGCTCAGATAATAATATGCTACTGAATACATAATAAAAAACAGAACTCATTATTAATATTAGGAAGCATAGCAGTAAGCCACCTCCTCTATACATTGTCAAGGAGTGTGTGGAGAGGGTAGAGGCTTTTAAGTTTCTGGTTGTTCAGATTTCTCACAACCTTACCTGGGTAGTACGGCCCCAAACATGTCAGCTAAATTATTGCAGCAGCACTGTAGTCAGTCCTCCTCTACAGTAATGTTTAACACAGGCTGTCCACAGGGCTGTGTGTTGAGCCCCACTTTGTATTCATTGTACACATATCACTGCATACCTGTTCATCCCACAAACATTATAGAGAAGTTTGCAGATGACACAACAATAGTGGGCCTCATTTCAGGAGGAGATGAGTCCCACTGGTGAGATGGTGCTCAGATAATAATATGCTACTGAATACATAATAAAAAACAGAACTCATTATTAATATTAGGAAGCATAGCAGTAAGCCACCTCCTCTATACATAGTCAAGGAGTGTGTGGAGAGTTAAGACAGGCAACCACTAGAGGGAGGCAAAGTACAAGAAGAGAAGAGAAGCAGTCTTCAGGGGATGCATTACAACATAATTTTTGGAAGTTATAGCTAAATTATTGCAGCAGCACTGTAGTCAGTCCTCCTCTACAGTAATGCTTAACACAGGCTGTCCACAGGGCTGTGTGTTGAGCCCCACTTTGTATTCATTGTACACATATCACTGCATACCTGTTCATCCCACAAACATTATAGAGAAGTTTGCAGATGACACAACAATAGTGGGCCTCATTTCAGGAGGAGATGAGTCCCACTGGTGAGATGGTGCTCAGATAATAATATGCTACTGAATACATAATAAAAAAACAGAACTCATTATTAATATTAGGAAGCATAGCAGTAAGCCACCTGGGTAGTACGGCCCCAAACATGTCTACATAAACATAACAAACAAAAGTTTTAGCGCACCTATTGTTAAAAGGAAGAATTGCTGAAATTTTTATTTTCTCTCTTTTTCTTTCACCAGCAGAAAAAACAAATACATGAAGGAATCACTAGGGCTCATTGACAGTACATGTAGACAGTGCAGAACTGTTTCCATGGCGACCAGCGTGCTACAATGGCTTTCTCTCCATATAAAACATGACAGTTACACCTAAGACAATTCCTGCCTGATTTACAATAATCTTTGCACACATAATAGTGATCCCACTCGGACATGTCTGAATATCAATATTCACAAAACTGTCACAACCACACCTACTGCTGACATGACGTACTGCACAAATTTGTATCACATTTTGAACCAAGTCCAGTAGTCAGAATGAAATGACATTTTCAATGGTTTCTCAAAGTGAATTGAATTACCCTCAGTGGAAGTCACTTTTGTACTGCGATAAAAACAGTTGCCATGAAAACACACTCCTTGCCTATCAATATGTTTTATACTTTGGAGGGTTGGGAAACTCCAAGAGTCACCAAATGTGGAACTTAAGTAAAGATGACTCTCTTCTGTAGTTCTGTGCTGTCTCCAACATGTACCTGAAATCTAATTGTTACCATGGCCGCATGTCCGAGTTTACCTGATCGCAATAAGTTGGATAGTTGTAATTTGGACAAACTGTGTCGGACTGTCACCAGTCATTGATAGTACATGTACATAGTACAGAACTGTTTCCAGGGCGACTGGCGTACTTCAGTGGCTTTCTTGCCAAACAAAACATGACAGTTACAGCTCAGATAATTCTCGCCTGATTTGGAAAAATCTTTGCACAAATCATACTGATGCCAATCTTAACATGTCTGTATATCAATATTCACAAAACTGTCACACCCACACCTACTGCTGACATGACGTACTGCACAAAATTGTTTCCAATTTTGCACAAAGACCAGTAGTCATGATGACATGACCTTTTCAGGGGTTGAAACTGACATGCATGATCAATATGTATCATTGTTCTACCATGTTATAGCGCATAACTGTCTCATGCTACAGCACTTCTCTAATGCACGCATCACAAAACCACGGCTGCTGTGGGGTTTTTAAAAGGAAGAATTGCTGAAAATTTTTTTCTCTCTTTTTCTCTCACTAGCAGAAAAAAAAAATGCATGAAGGAATCACTAGGGCTGATTGACAGTACGTGTAGATAGTACAGAACTGTTTCCATGGCGACCAGCGTGCTTCAACACACACAGTGCAGAGCATTGTAGCTAGATGGAATAATATGTAGATATATAAACACCCAGTGCGGAGCATTGTAGCTAGATGGAATAAATATGTAAATATATATACACACACAGTGCAGAGCATTGTTGCTAGATGGCATGAAACAGCACAACCGTCTACTTAGTTATCCTATATGGTATGATTATGTACTCATACATATTCTCACCCTCCATAGCGACCGCTATTTTCCTAATTGTATGCTGGAGGGGACCATTGTATGTCTTTTGCATTCAAAACTATTAGGTTGTCATGTCTTTAGGCTATCTCTAAGAGCAGCCCTACTTAGGTTGTACAGTCTGACAGCCGTTGGGAGGAAGGACCTGCGAAACCTCTCGGTTGTGCACCTAGGATGATGTAGTCTGCTGCTAAAAGAACTCCACCGTGCGTTCTGTATGTCCTGCATAGGGTGGAACTCGGACTCCAGCAGAGATGACAGTTTAGCCACCGTCCTTCTCTCTCCTATCTCCTCCACTGGGACAACGCGCTACCCCAGGACAGAGCTAGCTTTCTTGATCTGTTTGTTCAGTCTCTTCCTATCGGCTGCCATAATGCCACTGCCCCAGCAGACCACTCCAAAAGTGATGGCTGATGCCACCACCGTGTCATAGAATGTCTTCAGCAGCGCCCCTTGTACACCAAAAGACCTGAGTCTCCTCAGTAGGAACAGCCTGCGCTGTCCCTTCTTGTAGAGTGCGTCAGTATAGTGTGACCAGTCTAGTTCATTGTTCAGATGAACACCCAGGTACTTATAGGATGTCACCATCTCAATGTCTGTTCCCTGTATATTTACTGGTGATGTGAGGTGTTGTCCTGAAATGACAGTGGAGCAACTTCAGCAGAGGGACATGACTGAAAGTTTGGAGACATTGTTTTTGGGCACAATGACTATGGCACCTCCACCTAATGCTGCGTGGAAGAGTCGATTGGAGTAAATGGCCAGCAGGTACTGTTCAAAGCGAGGGAGGACGGGCGGCGGGTTCCGCGGTCGCGCGGGGGGGCGAAGGCCCGTTTACACCTGCCTGCAGGTTTAATTAGGGCCTGAGCCACTGACAACGTCAGTCGGCGAAAGCCCTATTGTATCCGCTCGCGTTTATTTATTATTAGGGCCTGAGCCACTGACAACGTCAGTCGGCGAAAGCCCTATTGTATCCGCTCGCGTTTATTTATTATTATTATTATTATTATTATTATTATTATTATTCTGCCTAAATGATCGCATTTTTCACCCTCTGAACGTTAACCAAAACGCGATTTTTTTTGGCAAACCCCTCTGACCGGGCAAAAAATTGGATAAACTGGAAAAGATATGTTCCCCCCCACCCCTCATTTTTGTGGGTGGGGCCAAACGTACACAAATTTTCAAGGTCTATGGAGACTGGAGACCATAAACTTTGCCGTAGACACAGCAAATTTGGGTGAGGTGTGAATCACCTCAAGACATGCAAAAAACATCATTGTGGCCCATACCCACCGCCAACAGGAAGGCCGCCATCTTGCCTCAAAGTCGCCCCACCTCCAATTTGGAAAAAAGTCACACCTTGCATTTTAACGCACTTGTCCTAGGGACCAGATCCAATTGAGCTCATTTTTGCATGGGAGCATCTACAGGCATTGGCCATTAAAAGTTATATAAATTAGGTCAAAATCTCAAAAGGCGTGGCCAGGGCGCCATGGCCAAGTTTGACTCCTCCCCTTACAACTTCAACCACCTGTAACTCGGCTAAAAATGGTCCCATGTCCACAAAACTTTCCATGAAGGAAAATAGTCCCACCCCGAACGCAATGACATCAAAACACCTGACAACCGATATAGCGCCACATAGTGGATAATGAAAGAATTGCTGAAAAATGTTTCATTTATTACTCACAAGCGGCTGGGCACAATGATGTGAAATTTTCTTAGATTCATCAGAACACAGCCATGATCATAACTGAACATCAACAATAGCATAACATCAAACGTGTTAACATGGACACGCCCTCCTCGCCATTGAATCCGTGACCTTATGGGGAGGGGTGAGAACGTCCTGGAGTCATGAAATTTGGAACATAGGTTTAGGTTACTGACACATATAGTACAATATGGGTGGACAACACATAACTGACAAGGAAGTGTTGCCATGGCGCCATGGCAAAGTTTGACTCCTCCCCTTACAACTTCAACCACCTGTAACTCGGCCAAAAATGGTCCCATGTCCACAAAACTTTCCATGAAGGAAAATAGTCCCACCCCGAACGAAATGACATCAAAACACCTGACAACCGATATAGCGCCACATAGTAGTTAATGAAAGAAATGCTGAAAACTGTTTCATTTATTACTCACAAGCGGCTGGGCAGAATGATGTGAAATTTGCTGAGATTCATCAGAACACAGCCATGATCATAACTGAACATCAACATTAGTATGACATCTAACGTATTACTATGGACACGCCCACCTCGCCATTCAATCCGTTAGCTTATGGGGAGGGTTGGAAACGTCCTGGAGTCATGAAAATTGGAACATAGGTTTAGGTGACTGTCACATATAGTCCAATAGGGGTGGACAACACATAACTGACAAGGAAGTGTTGCCATGGCGCCATGGCGAATTGCTAAATTATTGCAGCAGCACTGTAGTCAGTCCTCCTCTACAGTAATGCTTAACACAGGCTGTCCACAGGGCTGTGTGTTGAGCCCCACTTTGTATTCATTGTACACATATCACTGCATACCTGTTCATCCCACAAACATTATAGAGAAGTTTGCAGATGACACAACAATAGTGGGCCTCATTTAAGGAGGAGATGAGTCCCACTGGTGAGATGGTGCTCAGATAATAATATGCTACTGAATACATAATAAAAAACAGAACTCATTATTAATATTAGGAAGCATAGCAGTAAGCCACCTCCTCTATACATCGTCAAGGAGTGTGTGGAGAGGGTAGAGGCTTTTAAGTTTCTGGTTGTTCAGATTTCTCACAAACTTACCTGGGTAGTACGGCCCCAAACATGTCAGCTAAATTATTGCAGCAGCACTGTAGTCAGTCCTCCTCTACAGTAATGCTTAACACAGGCTGTCCACAGGGCTGTGTTGAGCCCCACTTTGTATTCATTGTACACATATCACTGCATACCTGTTCATTCCACAAACATTATAGAGAAGTTTGCAGATGACACAACAATAGTGGGCCTCATTTCAGGAGGAGATGAGTCCCACTGGTGAGATGGTGCTCAGATAATAATATGCTACTGAATACATAATAAAAAACAGAACTCATTATTAATATTAGGAAGCATAGCAGTAAGCCACCTCCTCTATACATCGTCAAGGAGTGTGTGGAGAGGGTAGAGGCTTTTAAGTTTCTGGTTGTTCAGATTTCTCACAAACTTACCTGGGTAGTACGGCCCCAAACATGTCAGCTAAATTATTGCAGCAGCACTGTAGTCAGTCCTCCTCTACAGTAATGCTTGACACAGGCTGTCCACAGGGCTGTGTGTTGAGCCCCACTTTGTATTCATTGTACACATATCACTGCATACCTGTTCATCCCACAAACATTATAGAGAAGTTTGCAGATGACACAACAATAGTGGGCCTCATTTCAGGAGGAGATGAGTCCCACTGGTGAGATGGTGCTCAGATAATAATATGCTACTGAATACATAATAAAAAACAGAACTCATTATTAATATTAGGAAGCATAGCAGTAAGCCACCTCCTCTATACATAGTCAAGGAGTGTGTGGAGAGTTAAGACAGGCAACCACTAGAGGGAGGCAAAGTACAAGAAGAGAAGAGAAGCAGTCTACAGGGGATGCATTACAACATAACTTTTGGAAGTTATAGCTAAATTATTGCAGCAGCACTGTAGTCAGTCCTCTACAGTAATGCTTAACACAGGCTGTCCACAGGGCTGTGTGTTGAGCCCCACTTTGTATTCATTGTACACATATCACTGCATACCTGTTCATCCCACAAACATTATAGAGAAGTTTGCAGATGACACAACAATAGTGGGCCTCATTTCAGGAGGAGATGAGTCCCACTGGTGGGATGGTGCTCAGATAATAATATGCTACTGAATACATAATAAAAAACAGAACTCATTATTAATATTAGGAAGCATAGCAGTAAGCCACCTGGGTAGTACGGCCCCAAACATGTCTACATAAACATAACAAACAAAAGTTTTAGCGCACCTATTGTTAAAAGGAAGAATTGCTGAAATTTTTATTTTCTAGTCCTGTTGCCCTAATAAACCTAAAAACTGCATGATAGACCGCATCTCCTGAAATTCTCTGCAAAATCTCTTTCATACTGAGCTGGTTTTGTCCTACGATAAGCACAGTTGCCATGGAAACCCACTCACTGCATTTCAATAACGGACATTTATACATGGGGCAAACTTGAACAATTTGCACTAAATTTTCGACGATTGATATTAGTCCTGCACAAAACAAGTCTACATAAAAATAACAAACAAAAAGTTTAGCGCCCCTATTTTTAAAAGGAAGAATTGCTGAAAATTTTTTTCTCTCTTTTTCTCTCACTAGCAGAAAAAAAAAAATGCATGAAGGAATCACTAGGGCTGATTGACAGTACATGTAGATAGTAAAGAACTGTTTCCATGGCGACCAGCGTGCTTCAACACACACAGTGCAAAGCATTGTAGCTAGATGGAATAATATGTAGATATATAAACACCCAGTGCGGAGCATTGTAGCTAGATGGAATAAATATGTAAATACAATATACGTATATACACACACAGTGCAGAGCATTGTTGCTAGATGGAATAATATGTAGATATATAAACACCCAGTGCAGAGCATTGTAGCTAGATGGAATAAATATGTAAATATACTATATACACACACAGTGCAGAGGATTGTTGCTAGATGGGATGAAACAGCACAACCGTCTACTTAGTTATCCTATATGGTATGATTATGTACCCATACGTATTCTCACCCTGCATAGCGACCGGTATTTTCCTAATTGTATGCTGGAGGGGACCATTGTATGTCTTTTGCATTCAAAACTATGAGGTTGTCACGTCTTTAGGCTATCTCTAAGAGCAGCCCTACTTAGGTTGTACAGTCTGACAGCCGTTGGGAGGAAGGACCTGCGAAACCTCTCGGTTGTGCACCTAGGATGATGTAGTCTGCTGCTAAATGAACTCCACCGTGCGTTCAGTATGTCCTGCATAGGGTGGAACTCGGACTCCAGCAGAGATGACAGTTTAGCCACCGTCCTTCTCTCTCCTATCTCCTCCACTGGGACAACGCGCTACCCCAGGACAGAGCTAGCTTTCTTGATCTGTGTGTTCAGTCTCTTCCTATCGGCTGCCATAATGCCACTGCCGCAGCAGACCACCGTGTCATACAATGTCTTCAGCTGCACCCCTTGTACACCAAAAGACCTGAGTCTCCTCAGTAGGAACAGCCTGCGCTGTCCCTTCTTGTAGAGTGCGTCAGTATAGTGTGACCAGTCTAGTTTATTGTTCACATGAACACCCAGGTACTTATAGGATGTCACCATCTCAATGTCTGTTCCCTGTATATTTACTGGTGATGTGAGGTGTTGTCCTGAAATGAGAGTGGAGCAACTTCAGCAGAGGGACATGACTGAAAGTTTGGAGACATTGTTTTTGGGCACAATGACTACGGCACCTCCACCTAATGCTGCGTGGAAGAAGTCGATTGGAGTAAATGGCCAGCAGGTACTGTTCAAAGCGAGGGAGGACGGGCGGCGGGTTCCGCGGTCGCGTGGGGGGGGCGAAGGTCCGTTTACACCTGCCCGCAGGTTTAATTATTATTATTATTATTATTATTATTATGCCTAAATGATCGCATTTTTCACCCTCTGAACGTTAACCAAAACGCGATTTTTTTTGGCAAACCCCTCTGACCGGGCAAAAAATTCGATAAACTGGAAAAGATATGTTCCCCCCCACCCCTCATTTTTGTGGGTGGGGCCAAACGTACACAAATTTTCAAGGTCTATGGAGACTGGAGACCATAAACTTTGCCGTAGACACAGCAAATTTGGGTGAGGTGTGAATCACCTCAAGACATGCAAAAAACATCATTGTGGCCCATACCCACCGCCAACAGGAAGGCCGCCATCTTGCCTCAAAGTCGCCCCACCTCCAATTTGGAAAAAAGTCACACCTTGCATTTTAACGCACTTGTCCTAGGGACCAGATCCAATTGAACTCATTTTTGCATGGGAGCATCTACAGGCATTGGCCATTAAAAGTTATATAAATTAGGTCAAAATCTCAAAAGGCGTGGCCAGGGCGCCATGGCCAAGTTTGACTCCTCCCCTTACAACTTCAACCACCTGTAACTCGGCTAAAAATGGTCCCATGTCCACAAAACTTTCCATGAAGGAAAATAGTCCCACCCCGAACGCAATGACATCAAAACACCTGACAACCGATATAGCGCCACATAGTGGATAATGAAAGAATAGCTGAAAATTTTTTCATTTATTACTCACAAGCGGCTGGGCACAATGATGTGAAATTTTCTTAGATTCATCAGATCACAGCCATGATTATAACTGAACATCAACAATAGCATAACATCAAACGTGTTAACATGGACACGCCCTCCTCGCCATTGAATCCGTGACCTTATGGGAAGGGGTGAGAACGTCCTGGAGTCATGAAATTTGGAACATAGGTTTAGGTTACTGACACATATAGTACAATATGGGTGGACAACACATAACTGACAAGGAAGTGTTGCCATGGCGCCATGGCAAAGTTTGACTCCTCCCCTTACAACTTCAACCACCTGTAACTCGGCCAAAAATGGTCCCATGTCCACAAAACTTTCCATGAAGGAAAATAGTCCCACCCCGAACGCAATGACATCAAAATACCTGACAACCGATATAGCGCCACATAGTGGTTAATGAAAGAAATGCTGAAAACTGTTTCATTTATTACTCACAAGCGGCTGGGCAGAATGATGTGAAATTTGCTGAGATTCATCAGAACACAGCCATGATCATAACTGAACATCAACATTAGTATGACATCTAACGTATTACTATGGACACGCCCACCTCGCCATTCAATCCGTTAGCTTATGGGGAGGGTTGGGAACGTCCTGGAGTCATGAAAATTGGAACATAGGTTTAGGTGACTGTCACATATAGTCCAATAGGGGTGGACAACACATAACTGACAAGGAAGTGTTGCCATGGCGCCATGGCGAATTGCTAAATTATTGCAGCAGCACTGTAGTCAGTCCTCCTCTACAGTAATGCTTAACACAGGCTGTCCACAGGGCTGTGTGTTGAGCCCCACTTTGTATTCATTGTACACATATCACTGCATACCTGTTCATCCCACACACATTATAGAGAAGTTTGCAGATGACACAACAATAGTGGGGCCTCATTTCAGGAGGAGATGAGTCCCACTGGTGAGATGGTGCTCAGATAATAATATGCTACTGAATACATAATAAAAAACAGAACTCATTATTAATATTAGGAAGCATAGCAGTAAGCCACCTCCTCTATACATTGTCAAGGAGTGTGTGGAGAGGGTAGAGGCTTTTAAGTTTCTGGTTGTTCAGATTTCTCACAACCTTACCTGGGTAGTACGGCCCCAAACATGTCAGCTAAATTATTGCAGCAGCACTGTAGTCAGTCCTCCTCTACAGTAATGTTTAACACAGGCTGTCCACAGGGCTGTGTGTTGAGCCCCACTTTGTATTCATTGTACACATATCACTGCATACCTGTTCATCCCACAAACATTATAGAGAAGTTTGCAGATGACACAACAATAGTGGGCCTCATTTCAGGAGGAGATGAGTCCCACTGGTGAGATGGTGCTCAGATAATAATATGCTACTGAATACATAATAAAAAACAGAACTCATTATTAATATTAGGAAGCATAGCAGTAAGCCACCTCCTCTATACATAGTCAAGGAGTGTGTGGAGAGTTAAGACAGGCAACCACTAGAGGGAGGCAAAGTACAAGAAGAGAAGAGAAGCAGTCTTCAGGGGATGCATTACAACATAATTTTTGGAAGTTATAGCTAAATTATTGCAGCAGCACTGTAGTCAGTCCTCCTCTACAGTAATGCTTAACACAGGCTGTCCACAGGGCTGTGTGTTGAGCCCCACTTTGTATTCATTGTACACATATCACTGCATACCTGTTCATCCCACAAACATTATAGAGAAGTTTGCAGATGACACAACAATAGTGGGCCTCATTTCAGGAGGAGATGAGTCCCACTGGTGAGATGGTGCTCAGATAATAATATGCTACTGAATACATAATAAAAAAACAGAACTCATTATTAATATTAGGAAGCATAGCAGTAAGCCACCTGGGTAGTACGGCCCCAAACATGTCTACATAAACATAACAAACAAAAGTTTTAGCGCACCTATTGTTAAAAGGAAGAATTGCTGAAATTTTTATTTTCTCTCTTTTTCTTTCACCAGCAGAAAAAACAAATACATGAAGGAATCACTAGACTCATTGACAGTACATGTAGACAGTGCAGAACTGTTTCCATGGCGACCAGCGTGCTACAATGGCTTTCTCTCCATATAAAACATGACAGTTACACCTAAGACAATC